>JAIEZT010001243.1:12974121-13479098 GCA_019594935.1 Periophthalmus modestus
AAAAAACAGATCTGGCTTTAAATTATATATTGCGTAAATGTAAGTTTACTATAGAATTGAATAATAATTGTCTATATTTTTCTCAGTGGCCCCTCTCATTATTCATCTATGGTTTCACATATAGTCTGAGTAATAGTGTATTCTCTAGTCGTCTTTCATATAAGGATTATCTTAAAGCACAGAGACTCCAAATTATAGTGAACAGCAGTACATATACAGTCAATGTATATATCCAGTCAGTGCTTAATGCTAACACACCTAGCTCCTTAACTTCACTTTTATCACTGAAACTACAGTCCCTGCCCCTGTCCTCTGCAGGGACACAGAGTGGAGTGAGTTTACAAAGGTTACTGTGCCCGTTCCTTTTACTGAAGCTCCTCTTTGAGCACGTTATAAAACTTTAGTGATTGAAAAAGTCACGGAGGAAGTGAGTGGAACAGCTCTGTGTCGCGGTGTCTGTGTGAGCGTCTTTTTATTAGCTCAAAAATTAGGTTGAATTTAAGCCTCAGATGAGTTCTGGACATATTCTGGAGATGTCCTGGGTCACATTCGGTCGGCACTGACCACTGCTGTAGGCACAGAGTCTGAGGGGCCTGAGCTCACCCACCGCTCAGCTGTGGCTGCGCTGATGAGGGAGAGAGAGGAGGGAGCCGTACAAATGGTGCAACTTGTCTTATTACTCAAAGTGATATATTTAATGCAAATAGTAGGCAGTTCTGACTGACAAAATTATTTAACTTCTGTGAATTTGTACACACCTCACATAAATATATTTTAAAAAATCTGGTTGGACATGTGCGAGTGCTCGAGAAAAATACTCATAGACACCAAAATGCATGATGGTCCGAATATGTGTTAGCAATTATTACCCCATAGACCCCTCAGGTTATAGAAAGGTTGGACTTTGGCACTTTTACACCCTGACTGATAGAGACGTTTAAGTCATCTACTATTAAAATGTATTTTTTTACACTTCTATGTGCAAATATTCATCCAACCAGGAGAGGCTTAGAGTGACAGATTATGGTACAATTAGCAGTTATAGAGTGCATGGACTTTGGCGCTTAGACCCTGGCAGGTAGAGAGGCTCAAACTGTTTTTTTATATGTAGTTTAGATCATTTGATATTTTCAGTTTCACAATGGAAGCTTCAAATTTTACTTGAAATGAGAGAAGCGAAAAAAGACACAAGCCACTGTTTAGACCCTGGCAGGACAGACAAATCTGTTTCTGCAATACAGTTTTCCTATTTGATTTAATTTATAACCAAAATGAATTTAATCATATTGCACAGTTTCATAGATATTCTACCACAAAAGAATATGATTACCGAGTCCGTGTATGGGAGGGGAAACACTGCAGAATTAATCAAAATTGTATCATTCATTCAAGAACTTTCATCTTGCCCCCACTCTCCTTCTGTTCTGTTTGTTTATTTTTCATTAGTTGGGAAAAGTATCCGTACATTTGGTTGTAATCCTGGTCCATTACTTTCATTTGTCTTTGGTTGTGAATGTGTGTGTTAATACAAATAGCTTGAGAAGTGATTAAGTGAGAGGAACAGATAGCTGGTTTCAATGGCTGAGAGACAAGTACCTCGAGGTAGAAATGAAAATACAGTTTGTATTTCAATATTTTATCATTGTTATGTTTTACTTTGTTGAAATTGTGACCAGTTTATGGATATTGTTGAGTCCACTTAACTTGAATATTTGTTTCAGTTGTATTTTTATGACTAATAATAGTAACCAAAAAAAAGACCTTATTTATCTACTGGCAGCAGGGAGAATTACCATAGACTAGGGCATACTGAAACATATTTGAAGCAGAGGGCCACAAACCAGTGTTGATACAGTTAAATGGTGCATTTAACACAGGTTTGACAATAAGACTTGGAAGATTATTTTTAGGTCTGTGTCACAATACAATGTGACGTTCTTCAGGTTATAGAGGTAGAATCTCTTCATTTTGTTGTAAAAAATACTTCATGATCAATTGGGCCAGTTTAGGAAGAAACATGAGGGCCAACAAAAATTGGTCTGAGGGCCACATTTGGCCCCGGGGCTGTAGTTTGTACAGCTCTACCACAGACTAAACCAGGTCCGTCAAACACATTTTCGCTGAGGGCCCACATCAACAAAAATGATTTTCCTCAAAGGGCCAGATAATATGTAAAATAAATGTAAATAAACTACTTTTTAACTTCTCAATAAACTTTTTCTGTATTTATTATTTATTCAGTTTACAAATATTGCGTATGTATTTCCATATATGTTAAAAATATGGCTGTAACTGTGTATCTCCTGATAAACTGACATTTTAAGGCAGTCATACCTTTTAATTTACCTTGTCACGGGCCACATAAAATGACGTGGCGGGCCACATTTTGCCCCCAGGCCTTGAGTTTGACACGTGGACTAAACAATTAAACTAGTTAATAAGGAACATGTCTGGATGTTAATGTAAGCACACAGCAGCAATGAACGTGATTTGATGGACAAAATACTTAAAACTTCTTTACCAGTGACTTCACAATCCTGGGAAATTTAAAACCTCATGTTTGGTGACTGCTCGGGAGATTAATGAAAGCAGTGTGAATTATGCGAAATACAACTCCAGGTATGTTTTTAGCGACAGCACAATATTCTAACATTCAGTTCAATTTGCATAATATGTATTCTTTCAGCAATTTTATTTATACAGCACATTTAAAATTTAACTTAAACAACAATAAACAAAAAAAGATATACATAAAATACGACACATAGGCAAAGAATAATAAAACAATAAAACACCAAGTTATCCTGCCAAGCTAGAACCAAATGCCACGGAGAAGAGGTGGGGGATATGTATTCTTTAACCAATCCACTACAGAAAAAAAGCTATATAAAAGATACTAATGCACAGTATGTCGCTGATCGTCTCGCTAATGTCGGCATCTTTCTGTCTGCATAATCTAATCTACTAGCCACGCAAACACAAAGTAAAAGAAATGAATAAATATAAAAATAATGCCTTGTGTCTTGAGCAAGAAAGCCATCAGCCCATTATAGACCATACTGCGGAAGACACGGCGCTCCAACTCATCAACCAATAAGAAGTTGGTACATTAGCGAAGCCATTCAGATGCAGTCCATTAGAGAACAGTGGGAGCCTTCCATTCCAATATCAATACATGTAATGGGCAGAGGCAGCTAGCCCCGCCCCTCCTGCAGGCTGCTGTCACTGTATATTGGAGGCATGTTTAGCTGTGTGGGGAGGGGCGTGGAGATCGGTTCTATTGTGGAACATCTTTTCGAATGGAAGGCATGCAAAGAGGACTCAGAGCGCTGTTAAAGATACTGTGTGTAGTTTGTAGAGCTGTCATCGACTAAAATCATTCTTGGTTTTCGTGTCTTGCCGATCGACGTGGCGTGGCAAAAGCTCTCAAACAATTCAATATCTCTATGACCTTACCGTGTAACTGCACTCAAAATAGTACAGCTGCATGTGAGTTTATGCGACTATCCATACAGAAAAGTACTAGGAAAATGCGTATTTGTATTCACTCCCAGATTGTCAGATAATCCACTTGTGCATATGGTAAATAGTCACATTTTTATATAGCGCTTTTCCACCTTCAAGGCATTCAAAGCGCTTTACATCAAGGAATCCATTAATAAAATGCATTGTGTACATTGCGTTTACTCTTTTTTGGCCCTAAAGTATTTGCTTTGTGGACTATCAAATTATAAAGATGAAAAAGATCCACATTTCATCCAGTTGGTCAGTACTTTACCTACCTATGTATTTGAGCAAAATGTGTCTTGGCCCAGTATATTGAGGTCTTGCTTGCATCTAATTATAAAACGTTTTATTGGGCGAAAATCAAGAAGTTCACAGTTAGCATGCTAGTTTCTGTTGGCATTACCGTGACAGCAAAACTCCATTCTGGTCCCTGACAAAAGAGCCTATAAAGTCATTGTGGTGAATATAGTAGAAGACAGTAAAAATGAGGCACAGCGAACTCCTAGCAATGCTTTACATCCAAAATGTGATATACAATGAATTTAGCAAATATGCGTATATTTGGTTGGTTCTCAACTTTCAAATGAGATAAAGAACATTAATAAGATAAGTTACGTTAATACCTTGTGTTTGTGTGCTCAGTATGTTTCCTGAGCTCCATCCGTGGCTTTCAGAATGATGAAACTGTTGCCATAGCAAGTAACAATTTCAAAGTAAATATCCTATCTTTTGAATGGTGAAAAGTCCTCAAAATGTCACCAATTAACCAACCATTAATTCATTTTGTGTGTGTTTTTAATTTTATTTTATTTGCATATTTTAATAAATTTGTCTAAAATTCTCTTGCAATTTTTTAAGGTTTGACAAATACAGTAGATTTTTTTTTTTTTTTTTTTTCCACATAATTGAATCAGAAGTGGCACTACATCCTGAATGCACTCGCTGTACCCTTTGTTGGGCTGAGGTTGGTAAGATTATTAGATTGTTCAAAGTTATGGAAAGTTGCCGAGAAATTTGATTCCCTCATAAAAAAGTTGGAAGGAAGTTTTTGCATTAATTCCAATCTCCATAAAGGAAAACCAACAAATGAGCGCAGGGTTTCTGTTTATAATTGTTTCCATATTAGATTGTATATTTACAAAGATGATTGCATATGCGCATATAGAGCTTTCTTATTGAGAATTTTGTATAAGAGGCCATTTTTATTCTCTGCACTATCAAATTACACTGTCTGATATTGAACTGTTTTGAACCGTCAGATTATTTCATGACTGTATGTGCGTTGTATAAAGGGCTGCGATAGTTCATTAAAAGTGTAACTGTGTAACTTTTTCAATGGGTGTGTGCCATCTGCTTGTCTCCATGGAGATCGCATTGTTTAGACTAGAATGTTCTACCGGTTTGCATATACGATGTATCAATGTAGCCTTCATTTTAAGGGAGTTTCTATAGGCAAGGCAAGGTCTATTTGTATAGCACAATTTATGCACGAAGTCATTCAAAGACATTCAAATCGTAATACAAATCAGAACATAAAGAATCATCATAAAATGTACATGAAAAGAGAAGAAGAGTGCAGAATACAAACCTTTCAGTCATATGCTCAGCTAAACAGAACCTTGAGCCTGTCTCAGATCTTCAAGTCTGAAAAACTCATTTTAAAAACGTGCATTTTGTAAGTGTGCTCGCCTCTCCACAGCTCTGACAGGTGACTCAATGGCATCACCTACTTTTCTCCATGGAGTTTATGCCATACCGTGAAATATTCCAGGCAAAGCAATGATATCTCCGTGGCTGACTCTCTACCTCGTTACATGGAGTACTTTTAAACATTGATTCACAATACAATATACGTTATACCTTAAGATTGCAACACAGTAGAAAGTAAGTAAGAGTTGCCAGAATGCAGTATAATATCCAGAGCATTGAAATTCAACAGTATAAGGCATAATAAAGAGATACAATGACCTCTTATCTAAGTTTTACAGCCATGTGCAAGACCATTGAAATGTCATCTCATACATTACCTATAGAAGATATGCATACTCGTTTTGCAAATGCCAGCATGCTTACAAATCAACTCGTTTAAGCACCTTTTAGCCGATTTGTGTAATGTTTTAAGAGTAAAAAATAGTACTAATCGGCATTTTCATGACTGATATCCCCTTGCTGAAATCCAATATTTCCAAAAGCACTTCAACATCGTAAAATATAAAATGTGAATACTTCTTATACTTACTTTTTCTCATATAATGCTATCTTTTGCTAGGCACAGTTGCAGTACCGATGGACTGGTCACTAGTTTAAGCTAGCAGTACGCGATCCGGATTTTTTCCTGTACCCAATTCGTTTCGATGTATTGGAGCACACATATACAGTATAAGCAGCTCTTGAGGTCAAAATAAGTCCGCTGTATGCCGCTTGGATCTAATTTTAAAGCGTTTCATTGGCTTCAAGAACCAAGAAGTGCACAGTTAGCATGCTAGTTGTCGTTCGCATCCACCAAAACTCCACTTTGGTCTCTGGAGAATTGTGAAAAGCGCTTATAAACTCATCATGGTGAATAATTAGGATATTCTTTATGCATAAGGAAAGCATGTATGCATATTGTGTAAGCCTCTAATCTGTTAAAATCTATTAAAATCTCTCTTATCCCACTAATACCTGCATTGACGAGAAGAAAAAGAACAAATAGAAGTTGCATGGACCACATAAGGTATTTCTTCCCTTACAAGGACGATATTGTAGGTTATCAATCAGTATATCTACACTTGCTAATAGGGCTGCAAGATAAATCGCAATTTGAATTGACACAGTTTGCAAATTGCACAGACTGCAGTTTTTTTATGTGTAGTAAAAGAAAAAAAATAATTCTGTCTGGACTGGACTTTTTTTGCTGCGCACAACTTTTTGTCCAGTCGACAGAATTCAAATTTTCATGTACAATGGATTATACCTGGGCAACTGAAGGATTACACAGCCCATTTTTTAAGTATTATCAGTTCCTCAACAAACAGTCCTGTCTTATTCTGCATAAAACCTGCCAACGCCAGAGTTTAGATCTGTACAAATATGTTCTAAAATGTGATTCGTGTTTCAGTTTATATGGTCATTTCTTCTGGACGTGTTTAAAATGTGAACATACAGAATCCTATTATTAAAATCGCAAGTTTAATCGTCTCAAAAAATCGCACTATTCGAGATATTTTTTCACAAATTGATCAGCCCTACCTACTGCTAAGGTATTTCAAAATAGCCTGGACAACTCATAATGCGTGTAAGGTTTTAGGACACCAGTAGCATTTTCTACAATACTAAAAACATGCATTTACCCACAATGCATCATTCTTCTTCCGGTGCTTTAATTTCCCATTTAAATTCATTCTCGGAGTTTGTCAAAATCAAATGCAAACAAACGGTCTTATTCTGCATAAAAACTGCTAACGCCGTAGTTTAGATCTGCACAAACATGTTCTGAAATGAGATTCTTGTGTTAGTTTATATTTTTGTCAATTTTTCTGGAAATGTTTAAACTCCTAGTATTAAAATTGCAAATCAGATCGCAAACTCGAAAAATCGGAATTCGATATTTTTCTCGAATCGTTCAGCCGTGCTCGCTAAGGTATTTCAAAGTAGCCTGAATTACTCCAAATTTAGTGATCGGACTTTTGGCTCTTTTACGGGATCTGAATCTTTTGGATCTCTTCATTTCAAAGAGCCGTTCAGAAAACTGGCTCTGTTACTATTTATTTACATGACAGAACCCAATGTGAGATCTCATTTTAACAACAAACTAATCACAGAGAGAAACGACCGAGGCGTAGATGCGTTCTCTGCTTCTGTGCTGATTCTTGCGTTGGTTCAGTGTTAATTGGTGTAAAAATGCATACAAATTAGAAAGAAAAAGATTCGGCTCTTTTAAAAAAAATGAGATCCAACTGTTCACGTTAAGGAATCGTTCAAAAGATCCGACTCGTTCACGAATGTCACATCACTACTCAAACGTTTTAGGACACCGATGGCGTTTTCTACAACACTCAAAACATGCAATTACCCACAATGCACCATTCTTCTTCTGGTGCTTTAATTCCCCATTTAAATCCATTCTCAAAGTCAAATGCGCTGGCTTTCATCTCCACTTGAAGGTGTTTGCGCCTCTTGCGAAAATGTACGCAAAAACAAAGCCGTCCTTAAAGCGAGAACAAGACAGGAGCCATGTTTCCGGCGACATCAATAGCCTCCGAGATAAAGGCGCCCTGCTAATCCACTTTATTACAGGACTGATGAGGCTGATAAAACAGGGAGGCCGCCATATTGAAAGAGATGGGATCCTTGAACATGAGAAGTAGAGGGAAATATTATAAATCAATAAAGGGCATGGGTTGTGTTGAAGTGACAATTTATGGAACACTTCATCAAATCACAGGTTTACAACAGGCTCTACAAAAACAAAACGTGGAAAACTAAGAAGTGCTAGTTCATTTTAAGCGGTTTGCAGTGGTCCGACGTTATTGCTCACTTATCTTATGCAGCATCCGAGCATTCTGATTATTTATATAAAGTGTTTCTCCACTGATTCAAAGGTTGGCAGTTTGAATCCCGATCTTGACATGAACATCATCGGTGAGATTTCAGGTCTAACTGATGAATGCTGGCATTGTGTCCTTGGGCAAGACACTAAACCCACATCGCTCCCAGTGTCTGCATGCATTTGTGTATGAATGTGTAAATGGGTGAATGGTTCCTTGATGTAAAAACGCTATATCGCCATATCGTCATCTAGGGGTAATGATGGACTCAGACTTGAACTTTAACAGCCACATCAAATAACATCTGCAGCTTTTTACCATCTAAAAACACATAGTAATTACTTTGTGTACGAATTGTGCTAACTTCCCTTGCCTATATAAAAATGTGACCATTAACCAATAACCATTTTCAGTCATTTTTGTCACAGTAATGCTAACAACAATTAGCAGGCTAAAAATGCACTTCCTTTCTGTATTAAATATTATTGGTCTATAGGATGCGTTGTTATCTGAAACCAGCAATATAATAATCAAAAACTCTTTATTATGTTTGTAATGTGCAATTATTTTTCTTATTCTTTTTTTAGACAAACTGATAATAAATACATCTAATTTGTTTTTTTTTTCCCACTATGGGATTTCATATTACCACACGTCTAAACAGAGTACTCATTATTTTCACATTAACTACCTCTCTCTGGGGCCTTGTCCACTCCCGCGCGCTCTACTAGCCTCTCTGTTTGAAAACCATTGACTGTAAGCTAGCAGCTGTTAGCTTGGACACACAACAGGTTGCCAGATCCTCACTTGTGCTTTTCTCTCCCTTCTTTTTCATTATCCGAGCGCTGCCGTTGTGCCCTCGAGCCAGGTGTCCAGTAGGGCTCTCTATCTACCAACCTCGCAGGCTCGGGGTTAGCTGCGGTCAGCTCCCACACATGTGCCGCTGCGTGCCAACTTAGCTAACGGCTAGCTCGGGTCGAGAAGAAGAAGCGGTATTGACTTGATTTACTTGATTTATTTATTTTTAGAAATGATTTGTCTGTGCCTGAGTACCATGAAGTGAAAATGTTGAAAGTTCTTCGGAGACTTGGTGAGTGGGCATAATTGGGAAGTAGGCTGTTTGATCCGTGAGACGAGGAAAACTCTAAAGACGCAGATGCATTGTGGGTATCCGAAAATAGCCCGCTTTTAAGTTTTATGCAATGAGACACTGTTGGAGATGGAATAAGTAAAAATGAGTGAAAATAATTTTATAATAATCACAGATATTTAGGTTTATTTATTCATTTTGCTAATTGTAAGTCTCCATCCGTCCATTTTCTGGGGCCGTTTCGCGGGGGCAGCAGTCTAAGCGGCCTCTCCTAGACTTCCCACACCCCAGACACTTCCTCTTTCTCCCTTGGTGGGACCCCAAAGCGTTCCCAGGCCAGGCAAGAGATGTAGCCCCTCCGCCGTGTCCTGGGTCTTCCCCGAGGCCTCGAGAAGTCAAGATCTGCCAAACATATAAATAATAATAGAAAACACAAAAGTCAGTGTAATTATCTTCTTTATGTTTCGACGGATGAAATGTATTTTATTTTTGTCTAAAATTCTTAATAGCAACATTACAAGCTCAACCAGACACTTAACAAACCACTTCTACTTTGAGCCCAATTAATAAATATGTGCTATTTTTTGACCGAAAAAATTCACAATAACTCAGAATAAAGCGGGAAAAAAAAAAAAAAAAAAAAAATTAAAATTGATACTTTCTCATTAGCAATTATTTTTGATTTGCAACCTCGAAATTGTATGATTTTTTTTTTCTTTTTTTAATGATGATTTTTACCATCTTACAAATGCAAAAAACAGAACTAGTTTATTTTAAATGGCTTGCGGTATAGTCTAAATTAAAACTTACCTTCCGTATTCCAAGTTTATAATCACTTTTCGCAACTTTCAGAGGCCAGTCACATTTATGGTAACAACAACTAGCATGCTAACCGCACAATTCCTGATTCTTGGACCATAAAATATTTCATTATTCGATGCAGACGGCCTCAGTGCACAGTGGACTTATTTTGATCTCAGAACCTGCTTATACAATGCATCTGTGCTGAGGCGAGACACGTTTTGTTGCCGGCCGTTTAAGTGTGAGAATGACTTTTTCATTTACAACTTTCTCAAAGCAATCACATACATTTTTCAATCTCTCACTGCTTTCAAAATGTTACTTACAATTCCATTTCATTCCCTGAAGTTTGCTCTCAACTTATGCTAGTGCGGAGAACGTTTTAGATACCAAGAAAATAATCTGCAACAAACCCACAAATCATCTGGGAGGATCTGATCTACAAGCGCAAGGTAGAAAGGTAATTATCCCCAAAAATGTTTCTTAATTGTTAAAAACATTTGACAAAATTGGAGTGATTTCTCTTTAATTTTGCTGAAATAGAGACTGATGTAATTATACCTGCATAATTCATATATTTCGACACATGCATATTAAACCAAAAGTAAGACAAGGGTTTATTTAAAATGAATTTCATGTGTTGATTAGAATAAAAATCCTTCTTACTCTAAAACTTGTTCCATACAGAATTTTTTAAATGGGCACGTAAAATAAATGGTAAATTTTTAAATAAATAACTTTTAAACATCCATCTAGAGCAGCGTGCGATAAAGCGAGAACATTTCCACAGAAACAAGCCCCCGAAAACTAAAAATGAACCTGTAAGAAACCCTAAAAAGGTAACAGTAACAGTGTCTGAATAACCATGCTGCTATCTGTTATTTCAAAATGCTTCACTCCCCACTGTTACCAGCAGAGGGCATCGGACACTTACATAAATTATAATATGTATTTATGTATTCGTTCATTCAGTATCTTACCAGGTAAATCAATTGAGAACAAATTGCACATGCTGGACACGGGCAGCAGATATGACCATATGACCATAAAGGGACATAGCTAACATTGCTAGCCGCCATGTTCCAAATAGGAAGTGAGCATGGGCCCGCTTTCAACTCCATTGACTTATTTTCTATTGCAAAATTATCCGCCCTCTCTCTTTAACTGCTGCACTGAGCGAGCCTCATCATTCTGGTCTTAAAATGTTCATATTAACCCACTCTACATGATCCTGGTATTTTTATTTCGCTATTGCGTCCGTAAATCAAGATATGAACATTAATAACAGGTCAATCAGGCGTGTCTACTATCCCCGAGGTCACTCCTGCTAGCACTAGTGTTAGCAACACATTTGATTGACAGCGTCGCTAAGTGAAGGTAAAGGGGCGTTACTTTCAACAGCCTGCTCCGGATTGGCTCTTTGGTTGCTATGATACGGCCGGAATTCCAAATATGGAACTCGGCTCCAGATTCATCCCTATAACTGCTCTGGCCTCGATTAGCTTCATTGGACCGGAACCGGACGCTATGGGCGATGTCACACTTCCTTAGTCCATATTTTTATACAGTCTATGAATATGACACATGTACACGTAATTTCGTAACTGTTACCTAGTTAACAATGGCCAAAACTTGTCTAAATTGCACAATTGATGTTATTAGACTTATGCATTTTTATATATGAAGGTTTAAACTTACAGAAAAATGCCTTCCTTGGGTGTAAATTGTCCCTGCATTTTGATGGAATTTCAGTGCAGCTACTTCCTGTATTTTGTACTTTTCTTCTCAGTTTCTTTTTCCCACATACTGTCACTTAACTGATGTAAAACTATGCTAAATATTTCCCACAGGTACTATCCCACCAAACCAACTAATAATTAGAAAAACATCCAAACCTGTCGCATGCACTATAAAAGCCTTTCTCCCTTGATACTGGCATGCTTGTATTATTCCACCTGTCAGTCACATCGTCTCTACTCTCATCCTCCTCCTACACCTACACAGGCCGAAGGCTAAAGATGCCCTCCTCACAGCGACCCCGTTTTAAATACTGTAAACATAGAACAAAACAACCAAATGACCTGGAGGTATTTAAACATAAAGGCATATTGAACATAAAAGGTATAATGAGAGTATGGATGGCAGTATGTGATGTGTTTCAAGCTGTTATAGAACCACATATGTGCATAGATTTAAAGAGGGGTAATGTGAAAAATCAACTTTTACCATGATATAACATTGTTCTCTCATCAAAACCATCCCTGAAGAGGTTTTATATGTCGTCCATGCATGTTTGAGTAATCTTGTGATCTCTCCAGGGCAGTATTCAAATCCTACCACTTAAAAACAGCTGCGAAACATATTCAATCCAAAACTTTTCTCCAGTTGACTGAATTAAATGTTCTTACAAAACGTGTAAATTTAAAAAAAAAAAGTTGCTTACTATGAAGAAAAGGTACAGTTTTGAACAAGTTTTTAGCTTCCTACCATGTTACAACGTTCTCTTATCAAAAAACATAGCTGAAGAGGTTTTAAATATCCTCCATGCCTTTTAAAATAATCTAGCGATCTCTCCCGGGCAATGTTCAAACCCTCCTCATGGATAGCAATAAGATTCTGTCCAATGCTCCACCCACAGACCTAAGTCATCCACGCTCCCACATGACAGTTCTCCATGAATATACACAAACAGAGATACAAAACTATACACTACAACTTCACAAACCTGGTGTTATGTGCAACTTAATTAGCGGGATGCTGGCTGATTGTGTTGTGATGTCACGCTGATGGGGGAGTAACTTGGAGGGGAGAAAATGAAACTTACAAAACACATTAATAAGTTTTTTTTTTTTTTTTTTTTTTTTTTTTTTTACAAATGTAGCTTAACAATAAAACATGTGATCTAAATTTGTATAATTTGTATATATGTATTAGCAGTTAGTTGTTGTGTGTTCGAAGTAAAATACCCCCTCTTTAAGCCAGTTTATGTTCATATTGTTATTTATAAAGTACAAAATCGTATAGCTTTAATACTATAGGCCACAGAAAAAAAAAAAAAAAAAAAACACATACCATAATATGTCTTGCCGAAGTAGACTATATTTTTCCGAGGCAAGCATGACACCTCCACAGACCCGACAGGCCCTGCTAGCCCTCCTGTAATCACACAATTAGCAGCGTTCACTGTGGGGAGAGAGGGGAGACAGCTGGAAGTGTCAGCCCACGTCTCCAGTCTGTCTATTGCGGGGTGTTTAGGGGGCATGGGACACTCTATTGTGCTGTGTTCAGGTGCTGTACTTGATTTTTTATGTCTTAAAGGGGCCATGTTATGGTCTTTTCTGATCCGTTATAGTGTTGTTTCCTCATGATAAATATACCCGCAGTTGTGTTTTTTGCTTCGTTCACACATTTTCTCACAGAAACTCTGCATATTTTTTGCTGAGTTTTTTTTTCTCAACTGGAAAACACTCTGTTCCACCTTGTGATGTCATCATGTGGTAATACAGGAAGTGCTCCAAGGTGTTTTTAAACGGCATACACCTTCACTAGACTCATTTGCATTATTTCTGGAATTGCCCATATCTGCTGAACAAAAGTTAAAAGGTAGACGTGAACTTAAAAACTACCACTTCATGACATCACAAGGTGGAATACAGCATTTTGAGCTAAACAACAGCTTAAAAAAACAACTCCAGGTAGGTTTTTAATGAGGTAACAACATTCTAACATGGTTTAAACCTCACAAGAGTAAATTTTGTTTAATATAGGACCTTTAAAAAGCAGATTTGTTCATTTTAAGCTTTTTGCAATGGTCCACAGATAACAACTAGCATGCTAACCTTCAGTTCTGATTGTTGGATGATAAAACGCTTTAGAATTAAATGCAGACAGTACACAGCGGGCTCATTGTGACATCCAGAGCTGCTTATATGGCATATCTGTGCTGGGGCTCAAATACATGGGAAAAAAGTATAGTAGTAGGAAAAGTATAAGGCCTTTAATTATACTTTAATACTCGCTGTCAGAGTATTTACGTTTTTAATTATCTTTGCTATGGATCGTGTGTTTCTTTGTTAATTGTAAAAGGGAAAAAGCAAGAACCACATGTTGGTGCAAATGTTTACTGTAATAAGTGAAAGTACGCATTGTATTATGAGTGAAAATACGCATTGTACTCGATCAGTATGTACTCAGGTTGACTCCTCAGCAGCAAACATCCATTGTCGTAGTTGGAAGCTCAAATCCGGGGATGGTCCAGGGGGCTCTGTTTAAGACCCTCAGCGTGAGGACACATCAGGATGGCTGCTTTAAGTTTGGACAATGTTTGGCTCATTGGTTTAGTCCTGCTGCCAAAAACACTTTCACTTCAAAAACTCCCCTCTTTCCCTCTCTACATTTATTTGATTTATTTTGTTTAGGTCAGTTAGCGTGATGGTCTGGGTTTCTATCTGTCAAGGGCATGCAAAAAAACATTTAGAATTTTTTGCACATTTAAAGGTACTGTATGTAACTTTCTGCAGGTGGCACGTCAACTACACGATTTCAGGAAATTGAAAGTAAAAAAACATGTTTCGGAACATTCTTCATGGAGATAGACCTTATACGCTATACTGTGGAATATTATAACCAAAGGAACAACACAAGCAGGCGTAGTCCTTCCTCCAGGCCAAATAAGAGTCAGGTTTGTGGAGATGCAAGCCCGCTCACAGTTAGAACACACATTTTTTTTATATATTGTCATGTTTTACAACTGTATCTGCATGTAGTATTTATCTAAAGAGAGGGGGCTAACATCAGGGGCCTAAAATATGTCACTGTGACTTGCTTTCCGATATTTAAAAAAGCACTCAAGGCATAATTAGCACACGCAATTAAACAAAACCCCCATTTGCCGCGCATCTGACAGTAATCTATTAATTAGCCGTGTTAATTTGTGTAATCGCTCCCATCGCGTTAGCCTGCTTCGTGCGTCCCTGTTTTTAGCTTCCTGCATGCGACGAGAGGACACTGCACCCGCTACACCTCCTGCGTGTTAGTGATAAGCTAGCAACAAAGCAACAAAGAACCTTACCTTTTGAACAACTGACGCATTGCTAGCTTGTCCGGCGCGGGCTAGCTCCTCTGGCAGCTAGCCTCGGCTCTGTGTACAATGCGTAAACAGGTGCCACAACAAACCGGGGCTATAAGGCGGAATAGCCGCTTGGCATGGCTAGCGTACGGTCCTCCACACAATGGCACGGTCGCTAGCTCTTCCAAAAGCGCCGTCCAGCTGGCTTGGCTAATCTATGTTTTGGCACGGAGGAGGCTGGAATGAAAGCATGTGTCGTTCCGGGGACCTGCTCTCAAATTATATCGGAAGTCTGACGGATTTCAAAGGAATGTGAATGTTTTTTATGTGTTTTTGTGCGATGTTAGGGCGTCGTTTTGAAGTTAATTATGCCACAAAACGTACAAGTTCAGATTATGCGAGTCATTTGATTGAAAGTACTTGAAATACTTGTTGTTTTTTTGGCTTATTTTATGTAATCGCTCTGTATTTGATTTTTAAAAACGTGGAAAATAGAACAAGCGCTAGCATTTTTAAACGGTTTGCAGTCGTCCAAAGTTATTCCTCGCTTACCTTATGCGTTCAGAGATCAACCGTGAACTTTCAAAGACCAGAGTGGAGTTTTGACTTGATGGTTAAGCTAACAACAGCTAACAGTGGCTCAGTGGTTAGAGCTTTGGCCCCCCAACCCAAAGGTCGGATGTTCTGTCGTTGTGTCCTTAGACAACGCACTTCACCCACATCGCCTAGTATGAGCGATGAACTGTTACGAACTGTTTCTGGGGAGAAGGGAAGTAACACAACCCAGGATGTAAGAATAATAAATAGCTCTTTAATATTAAGATAAATGAGAGTTACATTGACCACAAACTTAAAATTATACTACAAACAAAGGAAGGCTCAGAGAGTACGAAACTAGTATAAGAAAGGATCTAATTGTGGTTCAAAAAGTTCAAAGTTCAGAGTAACAATGGGCATGTGGTTCAGGCAAAGAATCCCGCAACAGGTAGAGGCAGGAGGCGGGACCTTTTTAAAGGCGCGCTGCCACAGGTGAGACGTCATGATTGGCAGGCTCTTTATTGTTGCTCCAATCACATGCAGGTCTTGCTGTCAATCACCTGCCAGCTAGAGGAGCACACCTGAGGTCCATGGAGAGACAGCAGGGACAACACATAGGCGTATAGGAGGAGCTGGAGGAGTGTGAGGCAGGGGACTCATTTTGACCCGATGAGCTGCTGTACTGGGGCAAGACACGTTGTTATTGCACGCAGCTTGAAAGCTTAAATCCATATTCAGTTTTTCTTCGTGTCAACCCAGCGCTCAAATTATCCGGGAATCCTACAAACATCACACCATCGCTTTTTTAAAACAATACCCAAGCCTTTAGATATCCAACCTTGTATATACCATTTGCAACTTCAAAACATCTCCTCCTAGCAGCGCACTTAAATAAGGTTTGCTGACTGAATAATGAATGTGCAACGGCAATCAAACAAAGCGGACGGCGTGTTGCTTGCGTATTGTTTCAAAGGAATGTGAGGAGAGATGAAACGCCCGATAAATCAGCGCTCCCTCCGTGTAAACATCATAAAAGTACAAGTTTAATGCCAGAGTGGAGCAGCCGGATGGGAGTAAATGAGCCGCGTGAGACGATTATTGTTCAAAACTACATATGGTTATAGAGACTGGTAGTGTTTTTAAGGATGAGCGGAGAGGACACGGTGCAAGGATATGTTAAGGGGGTGATATGGTTTATGGGGCATTTTCGAAGACTTGTGTGCGGCGTACTATTGGTGTGGCTGATTTTATAACTGAGAATGGAGGATTAAAAGCTGTCCCCAGATACAAGATGCGTGTTCAAATCAAATAAAGCTTTTACTGGTAACAATTGTAATGCTGATTTATTATTAATTGCGAAAACATTGGACGTGATGAGAAGTTGTTTGTTATAATTTGGTTTTATGGGATCGAGAACACGCACGTCTTCAATACTTTATGAAGAGTCTGGTCACTGGTGAATTCCCTGTTTTCAAATGGGTGTGATTGACAGGTGGATTAGCCAATCAGGGACATGCATGTTGGTTCGTCCATATTGGAAAAAATAAAGAAAAAATATATATCACGGGGGCTGAAAAAACACCGTGGAGTTCTGCAGAAACAATGGGCGAAGCACTGAACTCTGTTAATCTGAGGTGAGGTAATTAGATTTGTAAATCAGAGGTGATCAACGAGCTTATTGTGTTGTGCGTTATTGAAAAAAAAAAAAAAAAATCTGACTGATATCAAAAAATACAGAGATATCGTTCTTGATGCTGGTGTTTTAGTTCTCAATACGATTATTCAGTCAGAAAACGAAATGAGCCTCACGAGTCCCTCATTGAGGTCACCATTTTTAGTGCTGAAATCTAAATCCAGTTTGTTTAAGTCTAAAACAACTCTCTGATCTGGTCACTACCTAAACCCCAGCACCTGCAGCCAATCATGTATCAGTGCTAGTGCAGCCTCTGCAGCTCGGTGAATGGCCGTATGTGTGCTCTATCTGCAAGTTTAGGCACTGGAAACTACCTTTTTTAAAGCTGTAAGAGCGCAGCCGACATATGGTTCTTTTAAAGGGCCTGTGCCCATTTTTTTATGTATTTGAGCAGAATGTATCTTGCCCCAGTACAGATATATTGTATAAACAGCCCCTAAGGTCAAAATAAGTCAGCTGTGTAAAGTCTTATAATGATCAGGAAATGCACGGTTAGCATACTAGTTGTTGATAGCTTCACCTTGATAAAAAAAAAAAAAAAAAACTCTCTGTAGCTCGCATGCTAGCAACAGTCTTCTTCTCTTCTGTTACAATTTACTGCAAGATAAACATCATAATGCTAACTGAGCACTTGGATGGATATATATTTAGTTATTTATGTATGAAGGACAAAAAATAACAGGCATACAGCCAAAACTGCTACTATTACTGAAACTATAAACTTTATCATAGCATTACTAGCTTAGACCTACTATAACTACCATAATCATTAAATGTTTTCCATGTATTTGAGCGAAACATTGTATATGCAGCTCTTGAGGTTGAAATAAGCCCATTGCGTACTGTCTGCTGCCTAATTATGAAGCATTTTATTGCTTCATAATTGTTAGCATTATCGTGATGACTACACTCTGGTCTCTGAAAGTTGTGAAAAGCTTTTATAAACTCATTGTTGTGAATAATTAGGATGCTCAGAAAGCATAAGGTAAATGAGGAATAACTTTGAACCAGTACAAACCATTTAAAATTAACTCTTCTACTTTTCACATTTTTAAAACACCAAAGGAAAAAATCTGAAACATTTCAATAAATACTATTATTATTAATTTGATTTTATTTTACAAATGGTTGAATGTCACGGCACCAGTTTCACAAGATTTTTTAAATTTCCTATTTCAATGCAAATTTAGATCAGTAATTTTTGGAGTTGGATTTGCCTTGAGGCTCTACTACTCACACTGAAGGAAAACCTTTTCTCTGCACTCCTGTCGGTATAATGATTTTATTTTTAATTATCTCTTTTCAAATAGAAAAAGCAAATAGATTCTAAAGAAGAGTGCAATTTCAGAATGTAATTTGAAAAAAAAAAAAAATCTGTTTTGTTCATCGTACGGTTTAATCATAGTATTCTACTGCTTTTAGTTTTGATAATGTTTTTGATCATGTATGCCTTGGTAAATGGTCAGTGTCACATTTTTATATAGCGCTTTTCCATCTTCAAGTCACTCACAGCGCTTTATATCAAGGAACTACTCACCCATTCACACACCAGTGTACACAGATTTTTTTTTTTTTCAGGGTAATATATATAAAAAAAAAAAAAAAAAATCAAAACCATTATTAAGAAACTATACATTACAAATGACTGAAACATGATTTACAGTCCATTTTTTCTAATAATACAAAATAATAATTCTGTTTTGGATAGTTTTTAAAGGTTCACTATGTAACTTTTCTGGTGGACGATCCGCCATCTGTTTGTTTCCATGGAGAAGTTCTTGCTTTGACTGGAATGTTCCCCAATATAGAATACCTACATGGAGACAGTAGACCTTCATGGAGACCCACCAGGCCAAGTTACAGATCAGATCCCTGCTGGGGCGACCCCGCTCACAGTCAGAATACATTTTCCTCAATGTATTTGTACAGCAATAAAACACCTGTAATTGAATAAATATAAGATAGAGAAGTTTAATGCCCTGCTGTGAAACATTCCAGGCAAAGCAATGTCATCTCCATGGAAACAAGCAGGTGGCAGACTTCACTAGAGGTTACATAGTGCACCTGTATAGCACAAAGGAAAACACATTACTTGTTTATTCATTAAAGGTTCACTACGTAATGTTTCCAGTGGAGCAGAGGTTGGCAACCTGCGGCTCCGGAGCCACATGTGGCTCTTTCATCCTTATACTGCGGCTCTGCGTGGTTTGGGAAAATAAATGATATGTATTTAATTGAAGTGTATTTTATTTGTGTTAGTTTTTGTTTTTTTTTTAGTTTAAACTGGAAGATTATCATGATCTTGAAATATTAAAATTATTTTTTATTGTTTTTGTCATTCAAAATAAGCCACTCACTCGTGGAACTATGTTAAAAACAAACACTGCTCACACTTACAGCTCACAGTCCTGCGTAAAGATACAGCCCTAATTTGCAGATGCTGTGCAGAGGTTCAGGAGCAGAAGTCTTTGTAGCACTTCATGGATTTCATAAGCAACACACTGTAGTTGTTTATACAAAGCCTAAAGGTAAAAAAAACAAACAAACAATACATACAGTGTTATCTTCATTTTAGATGTTAAAAGGTATTTGCAGCTGCTCCCAGTGTTTTTTTTTTTTGTTTTTTTTTGGAAACCGCGTTTGAATGGCTCTTTGGGTGTTAAAAGTGGCCGACTCCTGCAGTGGAGGATCCCACAGTATGGCATTAAACCTATTTAACACACATTTATTCAATTACAGTTGTTTTTATTGCTCAAAAATACCTTTAAGAAAGTACATTCTTCCTATGAGTGGGGCCAGCTCTCCACAGACCTGACCTGTAATTTGCCTAATGCTTTTTATTATTTTCAATTGAGATAAAGTTCTTCTGACTAAGTTTGAAAAATAGTCAACAGTCGTTCCTTGATATGTAAATTCACTTCAGAAGCATTCAAGTGTTACCCTTTTCACGTCTTTGTATTGAAAGTTCATCTGGCCAACTATAGCCTGCTAAATGTACAAAGTTATGAATTGGTTTTGAATGAATCCATTGAACCCATTTTGCTCTTCTAATCACCAAACTTCCATGAACCATCCCCAGTCTTATCTCTTGCAAAATTCCTCAAGATGTGTCACTGCTCCCAATACCCTCTTACTCCCTTCCTCTTCTTTGTGAATGGCTCTGTTTCGATTCTTCTAATGGACTCGCTAGGCTGTTTTGTTTAACTACGCCTTATCTCTCTCTTCCCTCTCTCTCCGCCTTAACAATGGCTAGCTTGATGTGCGAAAACGATCAGTGACCGACTTCCGCAGAGCTCGGACAATGTTGAGACAATTTATGGACAAGGAAAGCATCTTTTGTAACAGTTTAAACCTCAACTATTGTGTTATTTAGACACTTGTTTGACCCTTGTTTACCCCTACATTATGGTTGCTAGGTGACAGCTATGAAAATACCTCTATGTATGCCATATTTGTAGTCCATGTCCAACAAAAGTCCTTAACTTCATCCAAATTTGCTACACGCACTTGAACTTTGCCTTATCTTATCTAGCTTAGATAAATGAGAGGAGAGAGTGCAGTAGACTGGAGAAGGTTTTGGTGATGCGGTCCCCGTCCGAAGCTGGTGGCGGAGTTAACAGTGACCGCCCGCGCCCTGGTTCTACAGTTCCCATTCATTTTTCCCATAAACTCTCCGAAGGGAAATTAATATTAAAGGTTTTGGAAGCTTGCTCAGGGTTAATTAGCTATTGCCTGGCCAGCCATTACCACTCGCTTTGACAAAACTTTACAGAGGCGTGTGGGTTTCGAATAGTTTCCTGTCGCCTCGATATCATATAGGTGGAATGGACAGGCAGCTTAGCCAATCAGAGAAGCACATGGCCCGTTGGTGTCAAAACAAACATGGCAGCTTACGAGTAAAAAAAAAACAAACAAAAAAACTTCAGCAGCACAGAGGATTGACAAACAGCGTAGATTTCTAAAGAATCAACATTCGAAATACCAAAGTTAGTTATTCATCTCAGGTGAAAGAAGTTATATATTTTTTTGTGAATGTTATGAGAATTTTCAAGAGATGTCTTCTACATTTGAGAGGCACATGATGCAATTTAGCAGCTGTGATTGGACAGAAGAAGGGACAGGTAAAATTAGCTATGTGTAACTTGACTTTTTATTTTATTTTATTTTATTAAATTAAATTAATTTTATTTTTTTATTTTATTTTTTAATTAATTATTATTATTTTTATTTTTTTATGGGGAGAATGTAGATTAATTAAAAAAATACTACCACAATACTACTACTACTACTACTATAACTTTATTTAAAGTCTGTTTCTGAAACTTTTTAAACCACTAAGTTATTTAAACATTTCACTGAATCTTGCAGTGTACATGTTCTTTTTGGACTTACTAAAAAAACCCATATTGGACTTTAGTTACCACATAGCTCAACATTTGAATTTTTCAGACAGTGTATGGGAAAAATAAATGGCAAATTGACTTCAGAAACAGAGCGGTCTTCGAAGAGGGCGGGACTGTTGAACTCCATAGTGAAGGACCTCTTCGCAGTGAGTTGTCCGATAATTAGTCCGTGTCTGTTTGTGAAGTCTGGCTGGTTTGGTTCGGTGGTAGTCTGGTAGTTGTTGTGTGTCTGCAACGTTGAGGAAGATGAGGCAAGAGCGTGGAAGACACCAATTATAGCGAAACAAAGAGAAGAGGGAGAGGAGTCAAAAGCAGTTACTGACAAGATTGTTTCCTTAAAATTGCAGGGCTCTATCTGGTATTTTTGTTGAAATTGAGTTATTTATATTTTTTTGCTCCTGAATAGCTTCCATAATAATAATAATGCATTTTATTTTTCTGAACCTTTCAAGATTCGCAAAATTACCTCAAATTAAAGAAACTATACAGTATGTCGCTCGTGTCCTTACAATTTTACGCCCAAGACCATTCCGAGCATGTAAATTATTCACTGCAATGAGTTTATAAGCACTTTTCATACTCTCAGAGACCAGAGCAGAGTTTTACAACAACAACCAGCATGCCAACGTGCACCTCCTGGTTATCGGACAATAAAATGCTTTCTAATTAGATATGTTGACCTTAAGAGCTGCCTTTACAATATACCAGTACTGCATATATGTATGGACATGGCATAGTGATCATGAGCGTTCTTCTGGCTCCATTTGGCTCTGGTTTCAATTCATTTTGCGTTGAAAAATTGTCGCAGCTTTCTCTGTAATGGCATTTTACTCTCAAAATGTTCGTATTTATTTGTTCGTTTGTATTTCACTATTGTGTCCGGAAATCAAGAAGAAGAACATTAATAACAGACCAATCAGGCACCTTCTTTTCCCCGAGGTCGCTCCTGCTAGCATTAGTAGGATGCTAGCAGGTTTGACAGCATTGTTAATCGCCCACTTTCTGTCAAACCAGCGGTCTAGGAGGGAAGGGGCGTTACCTTTAACAGCCTGGCTCTGGATTGGCTCTTTGGTTGCTATGATACTCACGGTCAGAATTCTAAATATGGAACTCGGCTCCAAATTCGCCCCATAACCGCTAGCCTCGATGAGCTTCATTATACAGTCTATGGGCAAGACAAATTATGCTCAAAAACATGGGGAAAAATGGGGTACAGGCCCGTTAGCTTATCACAAAATAATCTTGCTGTCTTAATCTTTTAAATTTCTCGTCTTGTCAAAATGAATTGCTCTGTCAGGCCTATTGTTAGTTTGCAAGCTTTCAATGCCTATTAATCTGATAACTGCGTGTGCAATTATGCAAAGATACCGGAGATACGCTTATATACAACCCCATATCAAAAAAATACAGCAATTATCACATTCATCAAGCCATCAAGTTTAATTAGAGTTCACTTTTGCTATCAGCGCCGCATCAAACCCAACCACAGACAGCAAGCTTAATTCTGTACTTAGCCGTAATTATTCCATGTCCACATAGAATTCCCTCCTAAGCATGGAATGAGCAAAGTTCCGGACAGCAAAGTTAATCGGGGGCTCGTTTCAGGCCGCTGAGCTACGGGTTACACAAGTTTAAGCTTCATTTAAGGCTGTCTTTGAAAGAAAAACTCCGGGGAAATACTTTTAATAAGATGCTTTGGAGGGGGGAAAAAAGACGTGTGAGTTTTAATTAATGGCCCTCTTTAAAGTCTGCAAATGATTTCTGCTGTTTTATAACTCAATTACAAGTCCGGCAAAGATTGAATGTCACTGCGACACTTCAGTTTGTTGGAAGCTAATCAAAGTATTGCATATACATCAAATACTGGGACTATATTGTGTTTTAAATATACGCTGCTGTGCCAGTAGAATCACTTTAAAGTCTTGTGATGCTAAATGGACCAAAGATGCAATGTGTAATTTTTCCGGTGAATGGTCTGCAACTTGTTTTCTCCATGGACATGTTATTGCTTTGCCCAGAATGTGTCACAATATGAGTTTAAATCTTAGACAAATGGACCGTTAGCCGCTGCGTTCCAAATCGGAAGTGAGCATCGGCGCGAGGTGGTTCCTTCGAGCTCTGGATCCAATTCACTTTGTATTGAAAAATGGCCGCCGCTCTCTGTGCAACTTTATTTCACTATTTCGTCCATAAATCATGATCTCAACATCAGTAACAGAACATCCAGGTTCCTTTCCAGCTAGCGTTAGCAACAGGTTTGATTGACAGCTATCAAGCTCGTTGCTAGGAGCTATAGGGAAGGGGCGTGTACCTTCAAAAACCCCACTCCTGATTCGCTCTTTGGTTACACACCCAAATTTCCAACTATAGATCTTGGTTGCAGATTAGCCGCTATAATCGCTAGCGTCGATTGGCTTCGCTGTGTTGGAGTCGTACGCTGTGGGTGACTTAAACATCTATATACACTGCCTGGCCAAAAAAAAAAGTCAGGCAGTGTATCTACATGTAGAAAACAAAATCCCATAGAGCTATAACTGGACAGGAAGTGGTGATACTAACACTGAGCTGGCAGTTTGCCGTTGTGCATAGAGCCAACTGTTTACATAGAACTGATAAGAGAATTTAAATCCATTTCAATCTGGATGGACTTAAAAGGAGATAATGGAGATAACTGCATTAATGTGTTAGGGAGAGAATAACGTCGCTTTGGCTCTTAGAACTATACTTGGAGATGCAAAGTCAGACATGAGATAGGCCTTTTTCTTTGGGTCTGTGTGAACTACTTTACAACTATCATGGTTGCTCATGTTTTTGTCATATTATAATAACTGAACATTCATAATAATAATGTTTTTTCTCTCTCTCTCTCTTTTTTTTCTTCCATGCTCTGTCGGCGGTGCCTCTGCATCAGGTGAGTACTATTGTTGTGCTAATTCCTTTCCGCTGGGTTGCGTAGAAACACAACTGGTGGTGCGCTAACCGAACACGTGATCTATCGGATGTCTTTGTATTCGGTTGATTGTGGTTGGTACATTGGTGCAGTGAAGTGAACGTAGCGTGTGGGTTGACCTGGTTAACCATCCCTGTCTTTTTTCTTTTCTTTTTTTTATTTATGTAACTGGAATTCGAGATGCGAGACGAGAATATCGTTCAATCTGCAGTAGATGTTTTATTATTCCATTTTGCATCCCTGGCAACCAAATTTAAGTTGGCTCTATTTTACCATGTTGGCCTTTCTTACACATAAAATTTTTTTTTTTTTTTATATTGAAAACATTATATGATGAAAAATTATTGTCCGGAAAATACAGTAAATATAAGTCGCACTTTTTTATATAGTTTGGCCGGGGTGCGACATTTTTTGTTCATTTTAAGCCACAGTATAACTTTCTGCAAAAAACTAGACTCAAATAATAAGCATGTCTTCCATTTGGGTTGTCTTTACTGTACTGAAAAAGTGATAAAATCGTCTGTCCTTACTCTGAGCCTGGTTGCAACTCTACATATCTGACTCTTACTTGGCCTGGAGAAGGACCTCCTGCTGCTTGTTTCCCGTAGAGATGCTATTTCTTTGGCTATAACCTTATATATAACACAGTATGGCATAAAACTTGTCTAGACCTATTATGCAGACTTTTCAGAACTTTTAACCATACGTTATAGTTGTTCCCTCTTCTCAGTTACCCTCTCGAAGTTGTATTTGGAGTGATTGGAGCATGCTTGAGCAATCTGAATCACTTATTTTCGAGATGTCATATCGCCCGATCAAGTCCTGTTTTCCCTGTCCCCGGTTTAAGCCCACTGCTCTGTACTTACTGCATTCTCCAATTTTCTTTTTCCAATCAGTGATACGGCAGCGTCGCACAGTCATTTTGGTACAAATTAAAAGGTGCCGACTCTTTGTTGTGACGATGTTTACGGCGACTTCAGCTCACACTGGGCATCGCAATTTTTCCAAGGCAGAACTTAGCGGACTTTTCTTTTATTTGGTCGTTTTGTCTAAATGTCTAAATTATGACATAAGGATCCACGGGTGTCATTGATTATAACTATAGCAGACACAAGCACAGTATGTCTTAACTTCAGAGAAAGTTTGTCGATAAATGTCAGATTTCTTCCTTCTTCCGTCACCTGCAGTGTCTTTTCTTAAATCCGTCTGTCTCACAAAGCCTTTGGCACATTGTTAATATTCACATGCATTCATTTTTAGACGGACCACCAAAGCTCAGTCGATCATACTCACTTCCAGGTTTTTATGAGAGATAAAATACTTACCAGAGTTCACTGTAGACCAAAGTTAGTCCGGACTTGGTTAGCTTCATGGCAAAATCGTTTGGAACAGGTACAAGAAATGCCCTTTACAGTGTTGGCAGCTCTAATTAACTTAGACCCACCACCTCGTCTCTGTGCAGCACCAAAAGTAGTAGGTTATTTACAACTCCACTTCTGTCTTCATCCCAATATATGCACATGGATCTCACCTCTCGCCCTGAGGAAGAGGAGGTGTGGGAGGGAGACAGACTCTTGACAAATCTACCCTGAGCTTGCTCTGTTGAAACTGGGGGAAATCTGAGAAAATACAGCAAGTCCTGGACCACCCCATGCATTATGAATACAATTTTTGAAATAAATTACGCGGAAAATGAGTAATTAAATTGTACTTAAAGGCAATGTCCCTCATTTTCACCGCCTCAAAAAACACGAAAAACAGAAAAAGTTTGAGATTTACACAATTTACAGTGGTCCGAAGTTATGCCTCCTTTACCTTATGCATTCAGACCATCCTAATTATTCACCACAATGAGTTTATAAGCATTTTTCACAACTTTCAGAGACTAAAGCGGAGTTCGGCCTCACTATACAGTTAACAGCTAGCATGCGGATAATGTCCTGATTATCCGATAATAAAACGCTTTATTCAATAGAAACTGCAATAACCAGGGTAGTGGGCGCTCTAGCCACATGCGCCCCCTACTGATCAAAAGTACAGAATGACATGAAAGAGACGATACCCATTTTTCCCCCATGTGCAGATATATTGTATATGCAGCTCTTGAGGATAATGAATTAGTCCACTTTGTGCTGTATGCATCTAATTAGAAAGAATTTATTGTTTGATAATCAGGAAGCGCGCGTTTGCATGCTAATTGTTGTTCTGAAAAGTCCTTATAAACTCGTCGCAGTGGAAAAATTAGGATACTCTGAATGCATAAGGTAAGTGAGGAATAACTTTGAACCACTGCAAACCCTTTAAAATGAACTCGTAGCTTTTTTTTTTTTTAGAATGTAAAAATCAGGTACAGCGCCTTTAAGTTTACATTCCCAACTCTTTAATATTTTAATACTATGAGCATTTTAGAATCATCTTTGTGTAGACATGCTTTTTCCCAGATTTCCTCTAAAACTTTGAACAGATTGCCAAATTCGCCAGCAGACTTGTTTGTGTGCCCTCCGCTGCCATTCGTATTCCCTTGGACCAGAGCTGAGCATGTGTGGGGACGGAGCCAGCTGCATCACATGGCTTTAGCAGAATCACTTACAGGTGGTGCTGCATATGTACACACTGCCCATTTGTACGCAATTGGATAAAAAAATAAAAAAAATAAATTAAAAAAACTGATGGATTTCAGCAATTTTTATACGTTTTGATGTAAGGCTGCAACGATTAATCAACAAACCGTGACCAGCTGACTATAAAAATACTCAGTTATATTGTTATAATCGTTATCTGGACTATACAGATCTAAAACACATATCAAAAGGGCTTTTTAATGCAAAAACAGGCATTATTAAATCAAATTGTCAAAAAATAATACATTTCAGATTTTATCAATGATGCACTTTATTCCCGTAAATTCCGGACTACAGAGCGCACCTGATTAAAAGCCACATGCTTTAATTTTAGGGGAAAAAAAACCTATAAGCCGCAGGTATCCCACGTAGTAATTTGAAAAATTTAGCTCAAAAACGTTCATTTGTAGGGACCGCTCGTGCAGTTTTGCATGCTTTTTTTTTTTTTTTTTTTTTACAGTGTATGCAGGCGCGTGTTCTGCGTCCTGATTGGCTAAAGGAGGTGCCGTGTTCTGCGTCCTGATTGGCTAAAGGAGGTGCCGCGTTCTGCCTAAAGGAGGTGCAGTACTCCTGTAAGGACATTACGTTCACGAGCGCGCGCACAGCTGAAGCTCACGTGGACGCACTTAAATGTCACTTTTGTTTTCTCTTCTGGGATTAATAACAAATGCAGCGCTACGGAGCACGTGCTTTTTGTTTTGATAAATTACTAGATTTAGATTGTCCTGTGGGGTCACCTGAGTGAAGGAGGAGCTTATGGAGCTGTACGCGCGCTCCACATGGATACACCACATTTACCTGGAATTACACTTTTACCTAAAGACCGAGGAGGAGTTTTTTGCCGGAGTTTGGTTCATATTATGTGTTTGGTTTCAACTTTACGCGCGGAGGCTGCAGTTTCTTCTGTTCCCGGTAAGAAAACTACACTGCGCTTGGCACAAACATTAAACCCAGTGGTAAAACGTGAGCGGTGCATTTGTGGCGCAGGGACAGTTGTGTCTTGTGTTGTGACCTGAGCTGCTGTTCATTCAGTTGTAGTATTTGTTTTATCTCAGTCACACTGACTGTCCAGAAGCATCAGTTCAGATGTTGTTCGTATCGTAAACTCATCGTTTCCTCTGGTTTTGTCCTAAGTTTCTAAACCAAAACTCGTGACTTACGTGAGACGGAGTGTTGTTAAAGTTTTGTAAAGATCTGCTCCTCCTTCCTTTTTATGGTCCCGTGCCCACAACATTAAGTTGTATATATTCACTCTTCAAAGTCTTTAACATTTGGCGACTCTGACCTAATCTCCTCTCTCCTTTTCTCCTTTTCTCCTTTTCTCCGTGTTTGGACATTACTGTGACACGTGACGTTTAACATAAAGTAACAAACTGAATTTCTGAATGATACAATGAGGTTTTATTCGCGTTAGCTAAACATTTTCGGCCGATTTTCTGTCTCTTTGGTGCGAAAAATGACACAGATGTACAGCCCTGGCGCCCGCGTGCACGTCGCGGACCAACGGACTAAACCAATGTTTTTAGACTTATTTAATGACAGTCAACTGTGTGGATACTGTAAATATAATTAGGTTTTACTATAATTTATCTGGGGAAAATGTTTTTAGCGCCACGGGAAAAAAAATGTATAAGCCTCAGCGGTTAAAAACTGGAAAAACGTAGCGGCTTGTAGTCCGGAAAGTGCGGTAGTTAATGTTAGTCTCTCTACTTTGACCTTTACTTGGTTGAAAATGTGTTTTTAAAAAATCAAAATTTAGAATAGAAATAATAGTTTGACTTGACTACTTAATAGTCTCTCGTTGCAAACCTATTCTGATGAGTGTTCTTATTGCTGGGCGTCAGCGGCACAGTGGGTATAGTGTTTGCCCTCTAACAAGATCATCATCAGTTCTGACCTCGCCTACTCGTGATCATTTTTTGTTTGCTATTTTAAATTGTTAATTGATTTGACAAAAAAAAAAAAAAAAAATCGGTTAACCCTGGGGAATGCTTATTGTCCTTGTGACTTTGGACATTGCTCTCCACCAACATTGTCCACTTAAAGCCATAGTATGTAACTTTTTGCCAAAAAAAAGTAAATAAAAAGATGTTTATTGGACTTACTGTGAGCAGGCCTGCATCTCTTAACTTTATATTTTCACGAAATCATGCTGGTGGTGGGACTCATCCAGAAAGTTACGTACTGTTCCTTTTAAATCATAATGTGAGCTGCAAGTGGAATACATTTTTTCTTTTTATTTTTTTTTTTTTGTTGAACATCCTTGTTACTGTTCTAAAAGTTAGGCACTGCTCTTTTGCAACTCAGTAAATTGCTATTGGTGCACGTACGCTTATTTTAGCACCTGGCTTGTCATTCTCTGTCGCTGCTTTAAAAAGGCTTAGCAAAACTATGTTTAAAAGCACACAAGCAGATGTGTGAAAGGGAGTCGTTGGCAAAAGTCTGGCTGCAGATGGCTTTTTGATAACAAATTGTGCGACAGACTGGGACACAACACGTTTCATTTGCACTCTTTCTTGCCTTGATTTAAATGTATTCTTTAGTCACTATTTGCCAGGCGCCTCTCCAATGCTTCAGTTAATATGGACTCATGAGCGTGAGCATGGTGAGCGAGAATTCAGGATAGCTCATTTTACTTCATATGGTGGCTGTTTGTGGGACTATAGTATTGTTTAAAAAAATGTAATAAAGTAAAGTAAAATAACATAAAATTAAATTACATTTAATATCCCAGGAAAAACATCAGATGTGTATATATAAAATAAATAAATAAATAAATAAAAAATCTCACAAGCTCATGTCCTGGGAGCCTGAGCGTTCTGTGCAGTATCTTTGCTGTTCCTAGTACTGCACTTTTCTGGACTGAGATGTCTGATGTTTCTCCTGAGATCTGCTGTAGCCACTCCTCCAGTTTGGGGGTCACTGCCCCTAGTGCTCCGATGACCACGGACACCACTGAGGCCTTCACCTTCCAGATCTTCTCCAGCTCTTCATTCTTCTCTACTATCAGCAGCAGTTTTCAATATGCACAACTGCTTTCTCAAATACCCTTATGGCTTTTTATTTTTGTCCACATAAGCAACATTGATATAACTGAAAACCTGTAAATATCCTTTGCTACTTCTTGTAATAGTCTTTTAAATGTTAGCCTGCTCATTTCTTCTGCCCTTAGATCAGTCACATCAGATTCTTCAGAACAAATGAGTGAATTCTGTGTCTAGCTTAGCGTCAGCCTACTTCCTGTGTCATGGCGTGTTTGCTTCAGTGGCGAGCGTCTGCTCCTCGGGGCTGTTTGTATAAAGCATGAATGACGCAACTCTTGGCTTCTTGTTGCTGTATTTTTATTATTATTTCTTTTTTTGGTAATGTTTTTTGAAGAACACCTCAACTTCTGGTATATAATATAGTACATGCTACAAAATATATTAAACAAAATTCAATGATAAGTAATATTTACTCACATTTAAAGGTACAGTATGGAACTTTTTGGTCTGCTTGTATCTGTGGAGAATTGATTGCAACTTTCTGTATTTATTTTTTTTATTTATTTAAGTATTTTTTCAAGAAAGCTGTAACTTCTGTGTCACATGTGACATAATCTAGTACACATGTGTCAAACTCGAGGCCCGTGGGCCAAATATGGCCCTCCACATCATTTCATGTGGCCCTCGACAGGGTAATTAAAAGGTATGATGGTCTTAAAATGGTATTTTATCAGGAGATACTCATTTTATCAGGAGATACGCAGTTACACAGCCATATTTTTATATCTAGGCAAATGCATATGCAATTTTTTTTTTTTTTTACTTGAATAAGTAATAAATACAGAAACAGTTAATTAACAAGTTAAAAAAGTAGTTAGATTTATTTTACATCTGGCCCTTTGACAGAAGCCATTTTGCTGATGTGGCCCTCGGTGAAAATGTGTTTGACACCCCTGATTTAGTACATGCACATCTAGTACATGTCAAACTAAATTCAGAAGCAGGTAGTACTGGAATGTTGCATAGTATGGCATTACAGTAACCTCCATGGAGACAAGGTGAAGCCACTAGGCAAAACTACAGGTCAGATCTGTGAAAAGGCAATCCTGTTCGCTGTAAAAATGTCTTATTTCTCAGAGTACTACTTTGCTCATCTATTATTTTAAAGTAACTGTTCTCTTATTTTCGCCCTACTTTTTGGCTTCTCTGCCCACTTCTGATGAAATTACACTGCGGTTCAGAAAGGCGTGAAATCTTTGCAAATCGTAACGCAACGCTAAACACTAATCATGCTAAGGAATCGAAATGTAATGACAAGCTTTGAATGCATATAATTACTTGGCTTTGTTGGCCGAACACCTATGCCGTTTTAATTGTGGAGAATATTAAAACCAAATGAAAAGAGAGAGAAACAATAATCGCCTCTGATAATTGCACGGGCCATGTAAAATTAATCTAGCGTGCTAATTCAGGAATGATGAAAACAAAGGATCGGGTAAACAGCAGTAAACCGCTTTGAATATCTCACTAGCAACGCAATTGTCTTGTGAATTATATATATTTGCAAATAACATGTTAAAGGTGCAATAGGTAACTGGTTTCCATGGAGATGTTATTGTGGTGTGGAATATTTCAAACTCACCGTGCATTTGTTTAATTATTTTTGTTTTCTTCTCAAAAGTACCTTGAAAAGTAGGCTTTCTTACAGCGAGCAGGGTTGCCTCTCCACAGAGCTGACCTGTAACCTAGCCCGGAGGAGTTAGCTTCTTGTCTCCATGGAGATAGATAAATGTAATGCCGTTCTGAGAGACTAGTATTAAGGTAAGGTTTGACTGTTAACTTCAATGCAGTCTGTCAAATCTTGGTTACTAGGAGAGTAGAAATGTTCTTGCTCTGCCTGGAATGTTCCACAGTATGTCATTAAACTAATCTAGCTCCACAGAGAAGAACAGGCGGCACTACACAAGGTGTTACTGGTCGGATCTGTGAAGAGGCGACCCTGTTCACACAGTAAGAGTGTTTTTCAAGGTGTTTTTTGTGCTTTCTACCATGTTATAATGTTGTTCCATCTTCAAAAACAGGCCTGAAGAGGTTTTAGATGTCGTCCATCCATGTTCCAGTAATTTAGCGATCTCTCCCAGGCCCCATTTCAACACTCTTTATTTTTTTAACTGTAAAATTCTGTCCTATGATCAGGAAACATTATAATACAGAAACGGACCCTTTAAAGTTGCTGTATCTGATTTTTATTGTCTTAAAAACGTGAAAAACGAAACAAAATTGCATTCCGACCAACCTACTATCCATCCTTAATAACTGCTTTTAACAACTTTCAGAGACCAGAGGGGAGTTTCTCTATCAAAGCTAACAACAACTAGCATGCGAACCACACACTTACTGATTCTGGGACAGTAAAACCCTTGGGGAAAAAAGTGAGTTCTTAGGCTATTTCTCGGCTAAGACACTTAAGCTTGGACGTAGAGCTGATTTACATACACCGCTGTTATTTATTATACTTCGGTGTGACCACTTGTTAAAAAGGCGAGATTTTGGAATGGGATGCAGGATTGTAGTGGCATGTTTTGTCAAGAAATCGTCACATTTGGAGTTCATTTTCGGGTTCTGACATGTTCTCAGGCTCTTTTTCATTTTTCAGAGAGCAGCAGAGTGCATTAACATTTTACTAGTCTATCTTAAGGGACTGACAGTTCATGCCTATGCCAGAACTTCACACAATTCTTCTTAAAGCCAGTAGCAATATTCATATGAGCGAATACTCTAGTAGTAGTACTTTGCTTTGACAGGCGGGGTGATGAAGTTGGGCAGATTGAACTATTGGTACAATTTGTAAGGTTATTGCAAATTATGAGTGGTATTCAGGGCTTAGTTTGGGAAATAGAAGTTACTGCAAATGAAGTAGTTATGCATGAAGTGTTACTGCAGAGTTGGAGTTACTTTGAATGGAACTTTTTAGCTCAGTCAGGAGAAAGTTGAGGACCAGACATTCAAATTGCATGCACGCGGAGGGGTCTTTTTGGGCAAAATGTTGTCAAAAGTATAGCGAATATAATACAACGACTCGCACTCACTCCCGGGTGGTGTAGGGCCTTTCTGTGCAGTTTGCATGTTCTCCGTGTGTCTGAAAAGAAATCCAGGTTTGGCTTCATTCAGTCTTTGAATCTGACGGAATAACTAAAGTAACTGTGAGTGCTGTAAGGACGTAGGTGTAGAGAATTGCTGAAAAACATTTGTGGTTTTAAGCAATTGTAATTTGTCATCTTTGACTGTGAAAATGTAGCTTTTAGGACAAATTTATTCAGAGGAAGTCAGTTCTAATCAAAACATACTTTTTAATCCCTTTTGTTAAGAAGTTACACAGTACATCACATGGATTTAAAAACACTTTGTAAATGATTAAAACTTTAAAAACACGATAAGACACGATGGAGATGTTGTTTTTGGCAGAGGAATTATAGTGATAAGTGTGGGGCTATAGGCCTTATTCACTTAGACAATTAATCGGTCTTAGTGTCTTAGTTGACCAAAACCTTTTTATTTAGATTATTAGGCTTTATATGGGCTAGTTAAAGAGTTATTAGTTAGCATAAATAGTTGTTTTTGCATGAACTTTCACACAGGTGTAGTCTTGCGAGTGCAGTTTTGGTCAGATACATAGAGATACATTATCGTTTTGGGATCTTTTGTTAGTTGAGTAATCACCATATCAGGAATTTCTTAAGTCGACTACAGCGCTACATAACAATTCATCTTACAATCTCATAAACTATACTTGACTTTAACATATGATGAATCCTTCATATAAACCGGCACCTGCATCGTCTTACATTACAAATCCTACACTTCCACATTGAACAGACATTGAAACCACTGCAGACACATGTATTTCTGGCCGTTAATGCGCTCCAGAAGGCACCAGCACTTAAGCACATGTGCATGTTTATATTCCATTACCAGGGAGCTGGAGCCCGCAGCAGGTGTGCGCTTGCTATTGGTTTTTACACCGTCAAAAAATCCATGGGAACCATCCATCTTGCATAGTACGGACTGTCAGGGAGAGTTAATGCAATACATGACCCAGCACATCATTGAGTGTTAGAGGCATGTGAGCAAACAGACAAGCAGAGGGTGCAATGTCAAAGAGTTATAGACTGGAAGAACAACCTATGTAAGGAGGGTTAGGAAGGAAAGGGGGGGAGGGGGTGTTCTGGGCAGTCAGGATGTGGGAAATTATTGATATTTGGATATATCTATAGTGAGAGAGGAGCCACTCCGAGACCACCTATTTCAAGCACCCTCAGAGTGGCCATTTACTACAATCGGAATATGGCTGTTGGGTTCACACTGAAGCTCTTACTTTACCTGGAGGTTGCTCCTGCTAGCATCTAGCATCAGGTTTGCTTGACCGCTGGGAGTGTGAGTCACCCATAGTGTTCGATCCAGTCAAATGAAGCTCATCGAGGCTAGCAGCTATAGCGGCTAATTTGGAGCCAACCGAGGGTGTTGAAGCTAACGCCCCTTCCCACCCGTACCGCTAGGAGAAAGTGTTTTAGCAGAAAGGCACCTGATCTCTGTTATTAATGTTCATATCTTGATGTAGGGGCAAAATAAAACCTCCAGGATCATGCATTGTGGGTTAAAACCAACATTTAAGACCAAAATGCCATGACAGCAGTAGTTACGTAAAGAGTTGCAACATTTTTTCAATATAAAGTGAATTGGAGCCAGAGTCGAAGGAGCTGGAAGAGCGCCCATGCTCACTTCCTATTTGGAACGGGCGACTAGCAGGTTAGCCCATGTCCATTTATATATATACAGTATGATTCTGCGCTGTCCTCTGGCTCAGTTTTGAAATAGAGGGATACTAGAATGATGTGATGTCACGTGAACTCAACCCAGCATACAAGCAAATGGCAAAAGTTACACAGTGCACCTTTAAACTACTTCAAACCCTATTACAACTTCTCTCCTTGGTCCCAACTTTCTCTAATAGCTGGAACGATCTTACACTCTCATATTAAACACCCTTGATCCCAGGATTGGTAGATATTGTCTTTTGGAGCGACTACGACTTTGCTAGGATTCTGCAGAGCTTATTAGATAGCGGGGAGCAGGCCCTGTCTTCATTTACCTAGTGATGTTGGAGTGCACGGAGCTAGGGGTTGTTAAAAGACATTGAATCTGCTCATTATTGACTGACACCTCCCCTCTGCTCCTGCCAGTCTTATTAAAGCAGAGCCGCCTTCCTTTGTGGTGTGAACTTATACCAGTCGCAACCGCGCTCTCTCTACGGGGAATCTTCTGCACACTCGTTCATCTAATTTGGATGAGTCCATCTTTTTCGGGCTGAATGTCAAATCGATTTGCTTTGCCATTATGTTAACAAAAAGTAATTAGAAAGCTGCGATCGTTAAAAAAGTTGATGAGGATTTGGGCTCTTCAGACTAAGGTGGACTGCGTCACGTCTATATATGTCGCTTGCTTGTCTTCACTGATATATTACTGCTTTGCCCGGAATACTTTGTAGTAGTGTTGTCGTGATACTAAAATTTCAAACTCGGTTTTGATGCTGAGGAATAGACTTGATACTCCATGCCAATTCCAATACTACAGTGATAATAATAAAAAATAATAAAATAAAAATAAACACTCTTTATTTAGACAGTAGAATGGGATCGGCTGTGGTCCAAAGTCATTCCACACTTACCTTATGCATTCCGAGCATCTTAATTATTCACAGCAATGAGTTTTGCTAAGCGCTTTACACAACTACATTCAGAGCCGTTCATTTATTTATTTCAGTACTGAGTTTTGCTGCGGCAGTAAAGCTAAGATCTACCATGGTAATGCACACTTTATTTATATATTTCGTTCACATACATACACACACACGCACGCACGCACGCACGCACGCACATTACCATATTTATTATCATATTCGAGCACGTAATATCAGGTACACATAAAAGCATATTTACAAATGAGTGGTACATACGCTTCATGCATACATGCACGAAAGGACTGGACTGAGAAGAAGAAAACTTAAATCCCACCCCTGTCATTTATGACATATGTTCAATGACATATACAAATATAAACACACTTACCTTATTTTGGGGGCGCCCTGGTTGTCACCGACACAGTGATCAGACTCCACCTCGATATGCCCAAAGGTCTTCCACATCACCGCACCATCACGTCAGAGGCACCAGGTTGTAAGAAATGTTCGTTTCTGATGTAAGCGTCAAAGAGGACCAAGAGTCTTATTAAGCATAAAAGCATAAAGTCAGAAGGGTTTAATGAGTTCCACACAAGTAAAGTGAGCACTGAAGTAACGGACTCTCAGGAAAATAGGAAGAGTCCTGAGATGTGCCTGTTGACAGCTTTTATAGTGTCTTTCAATGTACGTGTTTGTGAGGTAGGGCTTCTTCTTGTTGCATGGTCTTATACATTAAGAAACTTCAGTCCTACAATGGTGACTGTTTTATAATCCTCTCAAAGTGGGGGTCACACATTCTTTAGTGAGAGGGGCTACAGATAAGAAGTGGCTTTAATCACAAGACCATAACATGCGTGTTATTCTTGTCCACACGTCCTTGCAGGACCCCACACTGCTCTGCATTTGATGTAATGCTCCATTGCTAGAAAATACCTTGCAGTACCATGAGGCATTTCTAAATTGCAATAGAAAGAAAAAACATACCAACAATGCCAAGAACAAGAATACAGCAATGGTAAGGAAGCAATAAGCATAAAGTAGAACCAATGTTAATACAGAGAAAGTGCAGTATGACTTTATATTTAAACTGGCCTCTCTCTGTATACAGACCAACCCTGCCTTTATATTAAAACTTAAATGTATGAATACTTCCTTATCATTGGACAATTAAATGTTTTATAGTTTGATGAAGACAGCACACAGTAGCCTTATTTTGTCTTCAAGAGCTGCTTATACAATATGTCTGTACAAAGGCATGATGAATTTGCTCATATCCACGGGGGACCAAATTGGGTACAACACCTTTAATGGAGATATGAAGATATTGTTCCTTGAGAAATGACTGACTGAGAAGCAAATTTAGCAAACGGTTATCATTCCCTGAACCCCTACCTATCTGCGCGAGCTAGTCACAGTCGTAACTATAAAAAAATATTTAAAAAAACATTACATTCACGCCTTAAAATGTGTTATTTTCAACCAGGACAATTGCACCGTTCTGCACTGTAATCATCTGCTGATTACTGTGATCATTCTCCATACAACATCCGGACAAGCACCTCGCATTGGCATAACTGTTTGTTACGCGGACTTGGCACACACCCCAAGCTTTTTGTCATAATCGCACCTTCTTTTCTTTCCTACAACTATTTAGAGACGCAATCTTCTCCCATTTCAGTACAATTTACTTCTAAGAAAAACGTCAAATACTTCAGTGCGTATTTCATTAGATTCCCGGCTCGGGAGTTGCAGCAAGATATGATTTACACACCTGCGTTTGCTAGTTTATTTGTTCGACCGTTTTATATTGTTATGGTACAACAGTCTTCAAAGCCAAATCTAAGCATGACTAGTCTTTAAAATGAAATGTTTGCTTTTGTCGTGGTCTAAACTGAATTGTAAAGTAATAAGTGCTCCTTATACTGGGAATTAGCATTAGGATTAGAGTGGACGTACTGAACATGATTGATTAAACAAGCGCAAATTACACTGCCTGGCCAAAAAAATGTTGCCATCAAAAAAAAGGTCACACACTCTAATATTTCGTTGGATTCGCATTCACTGTGGCATTGTTTCGATAAGCTTCTGTGTCACAAGATTTATTTCCATCCAGTGTTGCATTAATTTTTCACCAAGATCTTGCATTGATGATGGTCGATTAGCGGCTAATCTGCAACTAAGACCTATATTTGGAAATCTGAGTGTGTAACCAAAGAGCAAATCATGAGTGGAGTGTTGAAGGTACACGCCCCTTCCCTATAGCTCCAAGCAACGAGCCTGATAGCTGTCAATCAAACCTGTTGCTAACACTAGCGTAAGCAATCTCAGGGAAAGGGACCTGGTTGGTCTGTTATTAACATTGATGTCTTGATTTACGGACGAAATAGTGAAATAAAGTTGCAGAGAGGGGAGGCCAGCTTTTCAATACAAAGTGAATTGGATCCAGAGCTTGAAGGAACCACGTCACACCCATGCTCACACCGATTTGGAACACAGCTGAACCTAGACCTGACCAACTGGAGGAGGCTCGTACCTATTTGCTTAGTTAAAGCCAGGTGGCGACTTTTTTTTGGTCAGGTAGTGTATAAAGTAATGTTTGTATAAAATGTATCTTTTACCCCGGATGCCCTTCCTTACCCACAGACTGAACACATCCCAGTTCTAGGGACACAATGTCTGTTTGTGCGATCGGTTAAATCGGACTTGGGCGATAAGATATATGGCCACACACTTGCGTTTCCTAGCTTCTTTGTTCATTTTACATTATTGTTATGATACAATAGGAGGCATGTCCCCAAGTGTCTCGGAGGAAAAGCGGACTATTTCTCGGGAGCGGTATGATCCATTGGTTTCTTTATTACTGTCCCTAAAAATGGCCAGTGACAAATAGCAGATGTAATGGTGCGAAATGCGAGGTATGTGTAAAGGCAATAAAAACACGCGGGGAGCTGAATCGGCCAAATAACAGATAAGCAGTGTGCGTTATCCGCGTGCCGCGACAAAACGAGAGCTAAAATAGGGCTAGCATGTCAGCTTATGTTATTTTGAGGATACTGTTTGAAATACCACCTGGAGAAAGAGATAGAAAACAAGGAACAGGGCGCTACAGTGGAATATGCTACAATGAAAATGTCTGTACAAAAAGATCAGTTATCGATTTACTTAAATAGATAAATAACAGTTATTTTTACCTTATACTGTTTGTGGTCGGGCATGTCCCGCCAGGAGGAGGCCCCGGAGAAGACCCAGGACATGCTGGAGGGACTACGTCTCTCAGCTGGCCTGGGAACGCCTTAGGGTCCCACCGGAGGAGCAGGAAGATGTGTCTGGGGTGGGGGAAGTCTGGGAGTCCCTGCTTAGAGTGCTGCTCACGCGACCCAGCCCCGTATAAGCAGAAGAAAATGGATGGATGGATACTGTTTGTGGTATATGAAAATACATTACTTTTACAGTCTCTGCTCTAGTATCGGTTGATATCAGGTATCGGCGGATACTTAAAGCCAAAGTGTCAATCTTGGTCGGAACAGAAAAACCTGGGTCAGTGCATCTCTAGTCAGAGCAACAGAAAGGACCAAGAGGACAGGGCTGACCACTCGCTCTGAAACATGTTCTTCAGTCGTGGTTCAAATTTGATACAGAGCCTTTAATGATTAGTTTCAGTCTCGCCCAATACTCCAACGCCGGAGAATCAGACCAATGACTACCAATTAGAGCTAAGGGAATCCCAATTGCACCAAGCTTACGAGGCGTGACACCTGTAGGCTAATGGAAATGGACATAGTCTTTTGGTTCAGTTGGGGATAACGGTCCTTGGCACAAGACAGTTAGGCTAGGGGCGAGGTAGGGAAAGCTAAAATTGAGGGGAAAAGAGGAGGGGATGTCGCTAGCAATTAGCCGGGCCGCGCTGCTAGCCCTCTGTTCGCTCTCCTATTAAAACGTTAATCAAATGGAACAGAAAACCTGCCTGTGGTCAAAAATCCTTGGACCAAGAGCGGCGATGGACAATTTAATTAGAAAAGTGTGTGTGTCGTATGGATATGTCTTTCTGATTTGTCTACAAAGAGAGACCAGGTGGTGAGTTTCAATAGCACTCATGCTACAATGGTATGAAAAGTTAACAGGTTGGTTTTGCATAATAAGGTGCAATAGTTGATGACAGGGGCAGTGCAGAGGAGTAAGGTCATTAATGAAGGCTGCAGAGCGGAGGATGAAGGATAGTTGTACATTTATAATCAGTCTGAATTCAAGCAGGACTGATGTGGAAATATGGGTGAGTTGTTACTTTGGGGCTTAGGCCGTGGTTAAATCTCCTTGGCAAAGCTTTCGTTAAATTTCAGAAGCTAAACATCCACACTGTTTTTATGGGAGACCCTGGGAGTACCAGGTGCCACAGTGGGGCACAGTGGTGGTGGGTCAGATTGGCAGTTTTGCTTCTGTCAGTCTATCCCAGGGCAACTGTGGTTACAATCGGAGCTTAACACCATTGAGTGTGGAGTGAATGAATAATGCACCAAATACTGTAATTTAAAATACAAATTATAATAGAATAATCCTCAGATGTCATAGATTATACTTATATAGCAAATGAAAGTATAATGTCTTCTTTTACGCAAAATACAGTATCAGAAACCAGAGCAGTTTTGCCAGTAGCTGTAAAAACTAGCATGCTAACACACACTTCCTGGACAGTAAAATGCTTCATACTTGCATGCAGACAGTACACGGCAGAATTATTTTGACCTGAAAGCTGCTTATACAATATATGTGTACTGGGGCAAGATTCATTTCGCTCAAATATGAAAAAAAAAAAAACCAAGTATGTAAGAAATACAAAAACATAAACAGTACATACAAAATAAAATAAAAATGAAGAAAATAATTTGGGATTTTGATTTAGTTTGACACATTTGAAGTTGTGAAGTTGCATGTTGTCTCTTGTGCTGTCGATTCTTAAATACATCAGATCCAAGGAGACATAGGCTTACTCATAATTTACATAGAGTTGAAAGATAAAACAATCCAGGTAACATATTTTTTGTAACTTATTTAGACTTTTTTTTTTTTTATTTCAAGTGAATATGGATAATCTGCTATAAACTAAATTCCTTGTGTAAATTCATACATACATTTTGATAAGACCGGATGACATCATACTATCCAGACAGCGTTCCCGTTCGCAGCATATACATATTTGATTACACTGCTAATTTCTACAAAGTAATCACGTCTTTTCATAGGTGACACCCACTGCCTGTGAAACACAAGAAGTGCCAATTTTTACACAAAATACAGTATCTAAAGTATAATTTTTACATGAGAATTTGTACTTTTAATCCCAGTATTGATGTATTCTACTTTTCTTAGCGATCTGCATATCTCTATCCTGTTGCCATAGTTGCCTTGGGGCAGAGTGAATAAGGTATGACTGTGTGGCACCAAGCCGGCTGAGCGGATAGCGTTCACACGTCACAACAAGAAGGTTCTGGGTTCAGTTGCCTGTGTGGAGTTTTTACATGTTTCACCCTGCGCCTGGCTGGGTTTGCTTTGGGCACTCCAGTTTCCCCCATCAACCCAAAACATGCGCAAGAAGTAAATATCCCCGAGCTAAGGTAAACCTGACCAAGACACGCTCCAGATCTGAAGATGGGTCCCTGAGCGCTGCACAGCTCCTGACAGGTTGCCCCAGTGACATTGACGGATGGGTCAAATACAGAGCACAAATAATAAAGTGGACCTTACCTTACCTTTCTGCACTTATGGCCTTTTGTACATTTTGTTAGCAATTGATAACAATGTGACTGTCTTTACATGAACACAACAAAATCTTCCCTGTTTATATTATTAAACCATATCTCCTTACAAACTAATATTTTGCCCATGTGCAGAAAAACATATTCAAATATTACACTGGAGAATTGTTTACAAGAAAAGTTTTGTGTATCAGGACTGAGGGCTTGTTTTGTTCATTTTTGTTGTTTTTGTTGCTCATTTTTCCTCTTATCTTTCTCTCCTCTCCATTCTGTTGTGCAGTCTCAGGGGCCCCTGTGGCTCCTCACTCCACACTGTGCATAGTCACACCCCCGTCGAGCTGACAATACTGTGAGAATACATAGGCCCGAATACTGCAGCGACATATTGGTACTGTAAACACAAACCTCACATCTCGTTCCATCTACATTTTGGAGGCGTTAAAGTTGTTTATTTATCTAACTATGAGTCTATCTAAACTTCATTCTTTACTGTCTTAAAAACAGGAAAAGCAGAACTAGTTGATCATAGTTTTCACAGCAACCAAAGAACCAATTCAGAGAGAGGTAACGCTCCCTCTTGCCCACACCACGGAAACAAAAGCGAAATAAAAAGATCGAAGAACTAGCATGCTAACGTGCACCTCCTGATTATTGGACAGTAAAATGCTTTATATTTGGATGCAGACAGTACACGGCAGAATTATTTGGACCTGGGGCAAGACACTTTTGCTCAAATATGAAAAAAAAAAAAAAAAAATTCTTTCTTTTCATCTTTCTATCTTTTTTCTATCCTTCTTTCTTTGTCTATCTGTCTGGCTGGCTGTTTGTCTGTCTCTCTCTCTCTCTGTCTGTCTCTCTGTCTGTCTGGTTATCTAACTATCTATCCTTTTTTCTCTTTTTATCTTTCTATCTTTCTATCCTTTCTCTTTCTTTTTTCTATCTTTCTAGCCTTTCTCTTTCTATCCTTCTTTCTATCCTTATGTCTCTTTCTATCTTTCTTTCTCTCTATCTTTGTCTTCCTATCCTTTTATCCCTTTTTTCACTTTCTTTCTTCCCATCTTTTTTTCTTTCTACCCTTCTTTCTCTTTCTATCTTTCTTTCTATCTATCCTTATTTCTCTTTCTATAGTTCTATCTGTCTGTCTTCCTATTCTTTTATCCTTTTTCACTTTCTATCTTTCTCTTTCCATCTTTCTTCCCATCTTTTTCTTTCTGTCCTTCTTTCTTTCTCTTTCTTTCTTTCCATCTTTCTTTCTATCCTTTCTATCGTTCTTTCTTTCTATCCTTCTTTCTCTTTTTCTTTCAATCTTTCTTTCTAACTTTCCATATTTCTATCTATCTTCTTTCTATCGAACACCAGTCTGGTGCAGGCTCTTTAAGTACAGTACATACAAAAGAAAAGAAAAATAAAGAAAATAATTAGATTTTGATTTGGACTGACACATTTCAAGTTCTCATGTGGCGTTGAATTAAAAGATAAATAACCCAGGGAACATATTTTTTCTGTAAATTATTTAGACTTTTTTTCCGTTTTGTTTCAAGTGAATATGGATAATCTGCTATAAACCTTAAAATTCCTTCCATAAATTCCAAGATTAAGGAAAGATATTGCTGCATTTCTATAAGACGGGATGCCATCATACTCTCCAGACTGTTCCCGTTCGCAGCATGGACATATTTGATGACACTGCTAATTTCTACAAAGTAATCATGTCTTTTCATCGGTAACACACGTCTGTGAAACACAAGAAGTGTGAGCTCTAACTGTCATACTGTACGAGGAGCGCTAATTGTGCAGGAAACAACATCCAACAACTTTACACGACAGTACAAGCCACATGAGGCGTACAGCGATTTCCAGATATACAGCAGCAGGATGTAAAACGATACACTACAACTTCACAAACCTGATGCGATGTGCTGCAGTTTCATTCGTCTTTCTTTCTTTCTTTTTTCTAACTTTCTATCTTTCCTTCTTTTCTTTTACTATCTATTCTTTCTCTATCTATCTATCTATCTATCTTTTTTCTGTTTTCTTTCTTTCTCTTCTCTCTCTTTCTTCTGTTCTTTCTATTTTCTCTTTTTCTATCTTGCTTCTTTTCTTCTATCTTTCTCTTTCTATCTATTCTTTCTAACTTTTTTCTCTCTTTCTATCTTTCTTTCTCTTCCTATCTCTTCTTTCTTTTTATCTTGCTTTCTATCTTTCTCTTTCTATCTATTCTTTCTAACTTTCTTTCTCTCTTTCTATCTATTCTTCTTGCTTTCAATCTTTCTCTTTCTTGTTTTCTTGCTTCTATCTTTCCTTTTTATCTATTTTTTTTTTTTTTTCTTTCTTCTTTCTCTTTCTATCTATCTTTCTTTCTGTCTTTCTTTCTATCTTTCTCTTTCTATCTATTCTTTGTAACTTTCTTTCTCTCTGTCTATCTTGCTTTCAATCTTTTTCTTTCTATCTATTCTTTCTAACTTTCTTTCTCTCTATCTTTCTTTCTATGTATTCTTTATTTTTATCTTGCGTTCTATCTTTCCTTTTTTATCTTTTTTTCTTTCTTTCTTTCTTTCTATCTTTCTCTTTCTATCTATTCTTTCTAACTTTCTCTCTTTCTATCTTGCTTTCAATTTTCTCTTTCTATGTATTATTTCTTTTTATCTTGCTTTCTATCTTTCCTTTTTTCTATCTTTCTTTCTTTCACCTAGCACCACGATCAATATGTTGCTAGGTTACGTGTCAGGTAAACAGCAGAATAAAAGCCTGAATATAACACACATTATTACTGTAAGTAGCATTAGCACATACCACTCACTCGCAGTAACAGTGAAGAAAAGGCGTCGTTTACATGCTAACTCTCCGCTGCAGCCTCTACCAGCATTTTGACTGGAAGCTACATGCTAACCCGCGCATAGGAAACATATTGTGACCTAAGTGGGAGCGTTACAGCTAATTTGCGAACACTCCAGTTTAGTGTAACTCCATGTTGCCCGCAGGCTAGCGTGCGTCTTCTGCAACAATCTTCTTCTCTTCTGCTACAATTCACTGCAAGCAAAACAACATCATAATGCTAACTTAGCGCTTGGATGGATATATATTTAGTTATGTATGTATGAGGTCCAAAAAACAGGCTACTACTATTACCGAAACTCTAAACTTTATCATAGCATTACTAGCTTAGACCTACTATAACTACCATAATCATTAATATTGTATATGCAGCTCTTGAGGTCGAACTATGAACCGTTTTATTGTCCAAGCATCAGGAAGTGTGCGATTAGTATGCTAGCTGTTGTTGTTAGCATTACTGTAACTACAAAACTTTAGTCTCTTACTTGGGATCACTGCAAACCGTTTAAAGCAAACATATTATGCAAAATAGATTTTTTTTTTTTTGTGGTTTTATTCATGTTATAGTTGTTTCCTCTCAGCATTTACTCACCTGAAGTTGTATTTGGAGTGATTCGTGCAAAATAATCGCTTATTTTCAAGATGCCATATTGCTGATAGAGCCCTGTTTTGTGACGTACTTACATAGCTCTTCGTTCTCCGATTTTATTTTCTTAATCGTTGATGTGTGTAGGCGTGTGATCTGCAGCTTTCCATCGGGGGTGCCATCTTTTGTGTGTTGCAATGACGTTGTGATGACATTGTGATAACGTTGTAATGGCGTTGTCGTGGCGTCATGGTGGCGTTATGATGGCGTGATGACGTGATGGCGTTGTAGTGACATTGTTATTACGTTATGATGACATTGTGATGACGTGATGCCTTTGTGATGATGTTGTGATGACCTTATGGTGATTTTGTGATGACGTGGTGATTTTGTGATGACGTGATGACGTTGTGGTGATTTTGTGATGACCTTGTGATGGCGTTGTGGTGATCTTGTGGTGATTTTCTGGTGACGTTGTGATGGCGTTGTGATGACGTTGTGGTGATTTTGTGATGGCGTTGTGATGGCGTTGTGATGACGTTGTGGTGATTTTGTGATGGCGTTGTGATGCCGTTGTGGTGACGCTGTGATGGCGTTGTGGTGACCTTGTGATGACGTTGTGATGACGTGATGCCGTTGTGATGATGTTGTGATGACCTCATGGTGATTTTGTGATGACGTTGTGGTGATTTTGTGATGACGTTGAGATGGCATTGCGGTGACCTTGTGATGGCGCTGTGATGGCGTTGTGATGACATTGTGATGGCGTGATAAGTTGTGATAAGTTGTGATGGTGCTGTGGTGACGATGTGATGACGTTGTGGTGACGTGGTGATGTCGTGATGAGTTGTGGTGGTGACGATGTGATGACGTTGTGATGTCGTTGTGATGGCGTTGTGATGGCGTGATGAGTTGTGATGGTGCTGTTGTGATGATGTGGTGACGTGGTGGTGATGCTGCGGTGACTTTGTAATGATGTTGTGATTTACGACGACACCAGCTTCCATTGGGCGCCGCAGTTTTCTAACACAGAAGTTAGCCGATTATTTTCTTTTCTTAAATTGTTTTACGTGAATATTACGATTTAAAATGTTCAAAATATAACACAATGATCCCCGAGTGTCGTAGATTATAGCCACATAGCAGACACAAAAACAATAGGTGTTGTTTAAAATGAACTGGTTCTGTTTTTCACGGTTTTAAGATGTTCATGTTATAACATATAACAATTAATACAAATTTTCGTACTAAAGATATTATCGCTGCTAGGTGTAGGTATTATAAAGCAATGACATCTCTGGAGACAAGCAAGTATCATCCAAATGAAAAGCTACATAGTGCAGCTTTTAAAATGTACACACAGCTTGTACTATAGATTTACAGCGATCGACTCGAGGTAGACGTATTTAAGCATTCTTTTTTTCTTATTATCGATACTTTTACTAGGCCCACATATCTCTCCATACTTGTCCAGCGGCAGCACAATAAAGTTCCGGTTCATTCTCCCGGTGCCTCTGCTATCAGCTACATTACACATGACAAACACCGCACATTATGGGATCAATGTGTCGACAAATAGTCCTCCACGTGACATAATCCTCCGCTGGACCGCTTCACACCCGGACATGTACACAGACAGACTGCAGTGAGCACGCTATATCACTACCATTATTACAAAGAGAATGGCCCTGCTCGTGTTAATGCGATAGTACAAGTGGATTAGCGTATGTTGGATCGGGAGATGGGCAGTTAGTGGTTAAATTATTATGCTGGGGTTTGGACGCTGGTATATCCACACAGTTAAAGGTGCTCGTTTTTCTAGTTTTGTAATTTTTTTTTTTTACATTTTTGGAATGCTAAGCCAACCAAAAACGATTTCTTCTTTATGAATTAGATCTCTGTTCGTGTTTTATTAAGGCCAATTAAAAAGTAATAATTTTAAAGTGGTACCGTAGACTCTATATTCAAATGGACATAGCTAACGTGCTAGCCGTCATGTTCCAAATAGGAAATGAGCACGAGCACACTTCCAGTTTTGGCTTTATTTTATTATTTAAAAAATCCCTTTTACCCACTTTTCATAACTGTTGCTGTCAGACTCGTCATTTTGGTATTAAAATGTTTATATTAACCCGCTCTCGCAGTCGGAACACCAAATATGGTGCTAGTCTCCATGAGATTCATTTGACTGGAGCCAAACGCTGTGGGTAACGTCACACTCCTTTAGTCCATTTCTGCTTGGAGACAAACTGGCCAAGGCACAGGTCAGCTCTGTGGAGAGGTGAGTCTGCTTACAGTATCCTTATGGGAAATGCAAAAAGATTAAGTGAGAAAAATATAGATGTCTCAGAGTAATGTCTGGCTCAGTATAAAAAAAAAAACAAAAAAAAAACATCAGCTGAAGGTTATTGTTATGCAAATGTACTGCAATCAACAGCTTGAAAAATGCTATTTTGATTGTCTTTATTTTAATTAGTAGATTGCAAAAAATATATCAGTAGAACTCAAAGATTTTATACTCTGATAAATCCCCGTTGTTCAAGCAGGGACGTGGGGTCAGGTGAGGTGAGGCTGTGCTTCACCTGACATCACAAAGATAAAATAAATGAAATGGTTATATTTATCCAATGATTTGTACTATAAAGTCATTTTCTATTTAACTTTACAATTTTCATTTCATTTTTTTATTCAGAATCGCTGAATTTTTACTTTTACAGTTGAAATACTGAAGAGACTGGCCATGCTTTTTAAATGGAGGAAGATTACATATTAAAGCTCAAGCAGTTTTCTAAACTGGACTTTCGGACGAAGCAGGAGGTTATAATTAAAGGAAGACCAATGCTAAAGGAGCTAAATGGTTTGCTCCAGATGACGGGACGAAAGACTCACTCTTTCAAGCAGAGTGGTACAAAATAGTAAGAAATTTAATGGCTTCAATCCACTGAAAATTGCAGAACCAGAATAAGGATAAAAAAAACAATACAAAGCCAGATTTTTATTTCAAACTGTTAGAGCAATTTCATACAGACTTCGGAACTTTTATTTTGAAATTCTTTTTTATTCTGCCCCGAGTCACTGGGAGAGACAATTTACTCGCCGACACCTGGTTTACATGTTTGTAAATTTGATGGTGATGACATCAGTGCCTCACCAGCCACGAACCTCACCGCACGTCACTGTGTTCAAGTTTGTGCATTGTTTGGACATTGGGGAAAGTTTGGCCTTTATACTAAATTTTTCTTGTGAAATTTCCCTTGCCTCAGTACAGATATATTGTATAAGCAGCTCTCAAGGTCAAAATAAGTTCACTACATGCTCACTGCATATTATTATAAAGAGTTTTATTTTCTGATAGTCTGAACGTTAGCATGCTGTTGTGTTAGTTTTACCATGACAGCAAAACTCCGCTGTTGTCTCTGAATGCTGTGAAAAGTGCTTATAAGTTCATCACCGTGAATAATAAGAAAGCTCAGACTGCAAAAGGTGTGGAATAACTTTGGACAACTGCAAAACTATTTAAAATGAACTAGTTCTGTTTTTCTATGTTTTTAAGACAATAAAAATCAGGTACAGCGTCTTGGTTAAACTTACAACAACTAGCATGCTAATGTGCATTTCCTGATCGGACAAGAAAGCCCTTTGTAATTAGCTGCAGACAGTACACAGCTGACTTATTTTGACCTCAAGAGCTGCTCATAGAACATGTCTGTACTGGGGTAGGACAAATTTTGCTCAAAAAACATGGGCAAAAATCTAACCCCTTTAAAACAGCAGACAGTAGCAGGTGTGAAATTGCCCTTATTTGAACAATCCAAGCCCTTCGGTGCTTCCTTAACTGCATCCTATCACTATTCCAATCCTTATATGGGCAATCAAATCAGATATAGCCACTTTCCTCCTTTCAAAAACCCCATTTCTTCTTTTTCTCGAAATAAAAAAACTCTGAATCAGATGTCCTCGGGTGTTCCTGAGAGGTGACCGATGAGCTGGCGATTAGGTGCGCTTCCGGCTAAAATGGGTTTCGGCTCAAATCTCATATTCACAACTAGATCCTGTCCTCCAGGAACTCGGGTCAGAGCCGGGCTGCCCACCGAGATGAAAGCCCGCGCTGAAGATTGCATCAAAAACCTGGCAACCCGCATTTACAAAGTGGGGTTAATGCAACACGGATCTGAGGGAGTGAAATACAAAAAGGAAATGTACTACTACTACTCGTTTTGAAAAACAGCTCTTACTACTAGAAGTGGATGGCAAATACAAATGCAAGTACTGCAATACATTACTACTAATTGTCTTTTACTGATACTATCACAAAGTGGAGTAATGGGAGATTATGAATATCGACTGTACCAGTGAACTCTTTGAAACCTTGACTACTACTACTACTGCTACTACTACTACTACTACTACTACTACTATACTACTACTACTACTTGCGTTATCTGTCACTACTTCTACCTCCCCCGTTCTAGTCTTGACAATACTACTACTACTAATACTACTACACTATATATATTCCACTGGTGCGACTACTTCTACTACTAGTACTATTATTACTACTACTACTACTACTACCACTACTATTACTACCACTACTACTACTACTACTTGTGTTAACTGTCACTACTTCCACCTTCCCCCTTCTATTTCCTGACAATACTACTACTACTACTACTACTACTTGTGCTAATATTTTAACCCCCCCCTTCTCTTCTTGACTCTCTTCTTGACTACTACTACTCTATATACGACTACTACAACCATGATTACTACAACTACTACTGTATGACAACTACCCCTTCTCTTTTTGCTATGAATACTACCACTATGTCTTTTACTCCTACTTCTTCTACTACTACAAGAGCAACTACTACTACTACTACTACTACTACATCTTTACATTAGTATTCAATCCCACCACCCCCTTAACTACTAGTACCTGGCATACACCTCCTGCCAAAACCCACAAGTACACTCCAGTCAAAGCTTTACCACCCACCGAGATGAAAGCCGAAGATTACATCCAAAAACCTGGCAACCCAGCCCCAAAACCTGGCAACCCGACCCCTCCTCTACACCGTGAATATTCTGAATGTCATCGCTCACAAAATGGGGTTAAAGCCAAATCAATACGTGACCGCTGCGGAGAGGCAGTACCCAGCGGTGATATTAAGGCATTTCATTATTCGTTAGGTTCGCTTAATTTTTAAATAGCTCCTCCAGGCTAATACGCTAGTTTTACAAGCCCGCGTCCGAAGTTCGCATTAGAGGGTCAGGGCAGAGGGGTTGGAAAGAGAAAAGTGGAATTATAAAAGATGATGTTTAAGACTGGAGGACTGTCAATCGCATTATGCAGGTAAGGAGTGACTTTGTAGTTATGTGTAACGGCGAGCAAGGGCAAATGGAGCATAAAGGTGAGATTTAAAGGTCCTATATTACGCAGAATTGGCTCTTGTGAGTTTTAAGGCATGTTATAATATTGTTACCTCATCAAAAACATACCTGGAGTTGTGTTTTGTTTCATTCACATATGTTTTAGCAACCCTTAATATTAGTCTGTCTACATCTGCAAAAGCTCAAAATGCTCTGTTCCACCTTGTGATGTCATGAAGTGGTAGTTTTCAAGTTAACAGCCATTTTTTTTAACCTTTTTTGGACATTCTAGGTCTGAAATAATCCAGATTATTCAAGCGAAGATGTATGGAGTTTAAAAACACAGTGGAGCACTTCCTGTATTACCACATGACATCACAAGGTAGAACAGAGTGTTTCCAGTTTGCGAGAAGAACTTAGCCTAAATATCCACGGTTTGTGTGTTAAACATGTGTGAATGAAACAAAACACAACGCCAGGTATGTTTTAATGAGGAAACGACATTATAACATTGATCAAAAAATAGTGTAATACGAGCCCTTTAAAAGTACAACTTAAAAATTCTCACTCTGAAGAAAAATGACATACAGTAATACCCTTTGTGTCGAGCTGCTGCAGAACTTTAAAGAACTATTTAAAAGTAGCACCCATAAGTTGCACCCTAGGGCGTCGGAGTGCACTTTCACATCAAACCCATGCTGTTTAAGAAGCCCTTCTGTCTTCACTTAGGTTCTCCACGTAAACATGCATAAGTTTGGAGGCGCTGATGATGCACACGGTGGAAATTAGGTTGGGCAAATATATTCCGTCTCATCTGGCAACAACTGGGCCACTGTGAAGCTCCAGACTGTTATTTACAATTAAAATGTGAGCGTAGATCCTGCTGCTACTACATCCACCTGCCTCTACGACAACTATACTGCTACTACTACTACTAATTTTGGCTGCTATTATACTTTTACCACTCCCTCTTGTCTTGACTGCTGCTACTTTTAGTACTGCTAGGAATACTATTGTAGTCTTGACTGTAACTCCTGCTAACTGCTACTACAACTATAATCTTACCTGCTACTACGACTACTACTACTACTACTACTACTACTATTACCACTCCCTGTTACTTCTACTACTACTACTGATACTTCTAGTCTTGATTGTCACTACTACTTATAGCTCTCCCCCTTCTTGACTGTTATTACTATTACTACAAATACTACTACTAACTGCTACTATAACAACTATACTACTACTCCTACTACTAGTCTTCACTGCTGCTACTTCTAGTACTACTAGCAATACCACTGCTACTTCTAGTCTACTACTGCCACTACTTCTGCCTCTCTCTCTGTCTCTTAACCTTCTAATGTTGACTACTACTAGCGGTGCTGCTGCTATTACTACTATTACTACTACTACTGCTTTTGTTACTGCTACTGCTACTACTACTACTTCTACTACTACTGTTACTTCTAGTTTTGATTTTCACTACTTCTTCTGCCTCTCCCCCTTCTAGTCTAGACTACTACTACACTACTACTATTACTACTACTACTAACAGCTGCTACAACTACCTACTAATCTTGACTTCTACTACTACTATTACTACTCCCTAGTACTACTAGTAATACTACTGTTACTTGTAGTCTACCACCAACACTACTTTTGCCTCTCTCCCTGCCTCTTCCCCTTCTAATCTTGACTACTACTACTGCTACTTCTACTGCTGCTACTGCTACTGCTCCAACTACTGCTTTTACTTCTAGTCTACTATGTCACTATATCTGCCTCTTCGCCTTCTAGTCTTGACTACTTCTCTTCCTACCACCACTACTACTACTACTGCTACTACTACTACTACTCCTATGACTACTTTCTTACTACTACTACCTACATAAGCACTACTACTACTCCTATGACCTTTCTTACCTTCCCCACATAAGCACACAGTACATTTAGGGCCACTGATGATGCACATGGTGTAAATTAGGTTGGGCAAATGTATTCCATCTCACTGGGTAAGAAGTAGGCCATCTTGAAGCCCCCAAATTGTGATTTACAATGATAACGTGAGCTTAGTTAACATAATAATAAGGCCTGGAGCGGCTTTAAACTCGATTATGTTGGTATTAAAATGTAGGAACAACACATGTAGACTTGTTTGTTGTTTGCATAATTGCCTCCACACAGAGTTCATATGCATTTTAAACAGACAGGTTAATCAGACTGCTAGCATGCCGCTACATAGGAGCTGGGTACATATCATGCTAGCTATGAGATATATAATGGTGTTTCTCATTATCACTAACGTTCATACTTTTTTAATAATTGCAAAGTTAGAGCAAGAAAGTTATTTAAAGAACCTGATTTTTTTTTTCTTTCTATGTGTTCGAGTAAAAATTGTCTTGCCTACAGTACAGATATATTGTATAAGCAGAGGAGAAAATATGTCCTCTGCGTGCCGTCTGCGTCAAATTATACAGCGTTTTATTGTTCAGGAAGTGTGTGGTTAGCATGGTAGTTAAGAGTGAGGCGAAATATAATTTTCTCGAGATATGATCCACGAGACGAGATTTTGAAATAATGTATTTACTAAAATAATCAGCTCAATCCACAGTTTTGGTCACATGATTTAACATTTTTAAACTTTTTATATATTTTGTTGTGATGGATTTTTTTTATGTGTTGATATATAAAGTCATAAAAATTACCAAATGAAGTCATCATCAAGTTCATCTTATGCTTTTAACAGCCAAAGTGCATTTAGGCTTTAAACAGACTTATAAATACAGCGTTTATCCTCCTTCTTTCTTACTGTAAACTAAGTTATGGGAGAAGAAGTAGAAGAAGATGAAGCAGAAGATGATGAAGTAGAAGAAGAAGAAGAAGAGGAAGTAGAAGAAGAAGAAGCAAAAGATGAAGATGAAGTAGAAGAAGAAGATGAAGATGATGAAGAAGTAAGAAAGAAGAAGAGAGAAGATGAAGTAGAAGCAGAAGAAGAAAATGAAGAAGAAGCAGAGAAAAGAAGAAGATGATGAGTAGAAGAAGAAGAAGAAGAAGAGGAAGAAGAAGAAGAAGCAGAAGAAGAAGTTTAAATATCTCTTTGCAGTTTTTTTCAGATCTGTGAAGAGGCAAACCTGTGTATTTGTGGGTTTCCTGTTATGTGCAACATTTCAAGGACTTTTTTTTTTTTACCATATAATTTGTTTATTTCATCATATTTAGTTTTTAAATATTTATCACTATGGCAAGTCCTAGATTCTCATCAATCTATAACCCATGTATGTCTAGTAAGAATGCATCTTTTTACAAGCCATATTTGAGCAACAAAATCACTTGTAAATGCATCAATAGATAACTCATTTCAGTGACACACTTCAGGCAAAACAATAACATCTCCATGGAGACAAGACGGTACCATAAAAGTTTCGCAATGCCCCTTTAATTGCATCATATACACTATTATGCCATGCAGTTACCATCAAACTCCAAGCTGTGTTTTCTTACACTGTCAGTAAAGAAGCTTGTGCCTTTTTTGCCTGCCCTTTAGCCACGTAGCTGCGCATCGGCCAGCAGTTAGCTTAATGCAGCAGTGACAGCCCGTATCATGTCTGTGATCAGCGGCCCCCCCTGCACCACCACGCAAACCTCGTGAGCCTAACTACGCATGGCAGAGCTGGTACCTCAGTGTCCGCGGGCATCCATCAGCACACACACACACACACACACACACACACACACACACACACACACATTTGTATATATTCATTGGATGTGGGAGTTATGGATTGCGAATGTACCCTGAATGTACCGCTGACATCTGGACAACTGTCTCTCACTCCGAAGGCAGTTAGAAGATGAGAAAAATACATTTAAAAGTGTTACTTAGATGTATGTGGCGAAAGTGTTGGAAATATATACTGAAATTGGTGCGACTGCAACTATTTTACAGAGAGAACGCATATGTGGTTGATTTAAAGGTTCACTTCGGAACTTTTTTGATAGAAGGCCTGCCGCTGGTTTGTTTCCATGGAGATTGTTGCTTAGCGTAGAAAGTCCCACAGTATGGCGTTATCACTGAACCGGGAATTAAAACAGTGAATGATAATTGTAAAATACAGTATAAGCCGTGCATATGTTCATAGAGACAAACGGGTAACTCCACCAGGCCAAGTTACGGGTCAGATCTGTGGAGACACGCCACCACTCAGAGTAAGAACGCTACTTTTCCTCCAGCAACTACTGTACCTGATTTATACTGTCTTAAAAAGTGAAAACGGTGGTCCAAAATGTATTCCTCTAACAGGCTAAGCTAACAGCAACTAGCATGCTAACGCTTATTTCCTGATTATTGAAAAGTAAAGCGCTTTCTACTTTTTTTACCTCAACAGCTGCGTATAAACGATACATTTGTACTGGGGCTAGATCAATTTTGCTCAAAAACATGGGAGAAAACTTGTCTGAGGACCTTCAAGGCAACATAACGTCACAAGAAAAGCGAAGAAATTGTATAGGTTTTCATACATTGTGACCATTTTTTTCTTCACCCCTACAAAAAAAAAAAAAAACGTCCCCAAACTTTAATTAGCACCCATCTTAAGTGTAAATTAAATACACTTTGTGTGACTGGACTAAAACAGTGCAACTCTGGGTCGCTAAACCTTTTTAATTAGCGTCACCTCAACATCACCTGCCTATCAAAGCACCACAATTAGCTTCCTTATCCGTTTATGTCAATGTACAGTATCCAAACGTGAATACATTACCCCCATGTTTTGACAGAATCACGAACTGGCGCGTATTAGCATCTAGCATATGACAAACATAACCCTAGCCTGTTGAGCTAGCTAATTAAACACCTTCTCCGTTGCCATGACGTTGATGAGGCACTAGTGCAAACAAAGCTGATGAAAAATGACCTCTTTTGTCAAAACGGCGAGCACTGAGAGATGTTCCCGGTAAATCAGAGCGGAATGCTAATGGATGAATGGCGCTACCAGAGTTGGGGAAGTGGTCGGAGATTGATGAGACAGCGCTGGTAATGAAAACACAACACAATCAACAATGGCGGCTGCCTGACCTTCCACTCTGCCGCGGCGCCTGCATCGTTTGTCATCGGCCTCTTAGAGCGCACAGGCGCTGTTTAGCAAAGTCTAAATCAGGAAAGGCACTTTTTGACTGGTTAGCGCTTTCATCACGTTAAGGGCCGTTAAAGAGCTCATCAGTGGTGGCGCTTGGAAGTGAGGTGGGATTTTAGATTTGCAATGTGTCGTTAAAGTGGGACTAAACATCTAAACTCCGCCCACAACCATATTTCAAATGGAGCTGCTGAACTGGGCTGGGCCTGGAGGACTAAAGGGGCGAGTAAGGAGGGATGTGGGCGGGGTTTGGAGGTATAAGGAACAGTGTGATTGGTCTAACAGGTATTCGCACTTCAAACTCCGCCCCTGCAGCCAGGTGTTTGTCATAAGAAACACCTGGCTGTAATCGGGTAGTCTTGTGTGATGTCACCAACTACTGGAAATAGCAAGTCACCTGCATTTTGTCATGGAAAGTTAAAACAGTACTTTGGAACATTCACCATGGAGATAGATACGTTTTATGCTATACTCCAGAATATTACAGACAAAGAACATTTCCATGGAGACAAGCAGGGGGAGGCCTTCCTTCGGGCCAAGTAAGAGTGAGGTTTGTGGAGATGCAAGCACACTCAGAGTAAGGATGTGTTTTGGTACATTCTTCAGAGCAATAAAAACATCCAAAATGAAAAAAAAAAAAACCACAACATGCTATTACTTTTCTATTTTCTGGCTTAAAAGTTATGCAGGGAAGCTCTGTTTGAACTAATACTAAAGTGTCCACTCACAGTTCAGTTTTTTTTTTTTTGTTTTATTCACACATGTTTGAGTGACACTTAGTCTGTCCATATCTCCAAAACTTAAAATGCTCTGTTGCACCTTGTGATGTCATGAAGTGGTAGTTTTCAATTAACAGCTACATTTTAACTTTGGTTCAGTAGACATGGGCAATTCCAGGGTTGAAATGATCCAAATGATTCTAAGATGATGTAGAGTTTAAAAACACAGCGGAGCACTTCCTGTATTACCACATGACATCACAAAGTGGAACAGAACAACTCAGCTAAATATGCAGGGTTTGTGTGTTGAAAGTGTGAATGATGCAAAACACAACTTTAGGTCTGTTTGTGACGAGGAAACAACATTATAACGTAGATCAGAAACTTTCATAATATGGGCCCTTTAAATTAGGCCTTAGCTCTTGCATATGTTCTCCTGCACCCACATAGTAATGACGCTAGGAGCAACTGGAAGGGCATCTGGTATATAAAAAAAAAGTCCTCTTTGTCATTGTACAACTGGTGTTCTGTGGCAGTTTTGAACAGCGCAACCAAATTATGTTTTTCTGCATCCTTTAACGCGAGACAGTTTTACTAAAGCAATCAGCAATGCAGCTACGAGTAATATTATCAATTACCTCGACTGTCAGTCCAACTCGCTGAGCACAACATTTAGTAATCTTGACGAACGGCGCAAGAATTGGTCACATGTGCAGAAGGAGATGACTTATTTCGGGTTTATTTCGCGTTTTAATCATATTTCCAGTGCTGACGTCACCCGGATCAGGGCGAGAGTGGCCAGAAGCTGCAAATCAACAAGCACCCATGGGTGAAATGTGTCACCCGAGAGCCAGAGCCGCTCGGGCACGGCAGAGTTACACATGTGACACAGAGAAAGTGCTGAGCGTTGTGCAAAAAAAATCACAGGAAATCAGCACACATGTCAAAACTTGTGCAGTACTGGATTACAAATTTGCATTTATTGTATAGTTATAGTTACTGTCTTAAAATGTGAAAATAAAACGAGTTAATTTTTAAATGTTTGCAAGTTATTCCTCCCTTCCAGACTCAAAACGGTTCTGTTTAGCTGTGCATATGACTGAAAGGCTTTTTCTATTTATGTTTTGATTGTCTTTAGTTTGTGATTTAAAGGTTTTCTTAACCTTTTTTTTTTTTTTTTGTGATACATATTTTTATTGAAGCATTGATCTCATCTGCAGCTAAACAGGTTACATATACATATAAAAAAAAAAAATCTCCTCCTCACCCTATATATGGTCTTTATCCCCTCTATTTATATATATATAGAGGCCTATATATATATATATATATATATATATATATATATATATATATATATATATATATATATATATATATATATATATATCCCTGGCCCGGTCCCTCTGTCAAATTTTAGAACCCACTGTGGCCCGTGTGTCAAAAAGCCCACCCCTGGTCTAAGGACATGAGATGCTCTGGGGCAGTTCTCCATTTACTTGTTTCCAGTGAATCTTGGTTTATCTGTTTGTCTGTTATTAACCAATGTTTCAAAGTTTTGATTTTCTAACTTTCTGTAGAATATATCAACAGTTTTGTTCAGTCCTGCGAGGCGACTGCTGTTGTGATTTTGGGCTTTGGCAAAAATAAACTTAAACTGACGAATTTTGTAACAATGTGTGCGAGCATTTCAATTCTGAAACTCCACTTGAGCTAACTTTAGCAGAGGTTCTGTACTTTTATGAGCAGAACATGGTAATTTGTCTTAAAATATGCAAATCCAGCCAAAAAAACAAAGCTAATGTGTTGATTCAGAATGCTTCATCTGCGAGAGAATCAAAGTTTGAGCACAGTGTAGCCCCCGGGAGCCAGTCGATGTAGCTATTTCCCATGACTTTCCCAATCTTTTGTTAGGATATCGACTGCGTTATAATTTCGCCTAGCTTTAGTCCCTCCGCAGGAACATCAATGTTGCAATTGTGTTTGGCTTTCTCACATACTCAAGAATGCAACGCTAATTATCATCGCGCAGAGGGAGTGAAAATTAGCATGGGTACAGCTAGCTTGTTGTTTTTACAGATTGGATGGGAAAAAAACATGACAAATCAACAAGTTAGCGAGGCTTGTCAACATAGTAACGCACTGTCAAAGGGAATATCGGTCTTTCACCCTGTTTGTTGTGCGAGATTGGGTCGATTAAAATACATGGAAGCCAGTGGTGTATATGACTTGAGTTATTAGGAGTAAGAAGGAATTATATATGCTCACACTTGCTTTTGATGGAAACAATAAGAAAAAAAAAACAAAACTTAAATGTCCCGTATTTCAACAACATGTATCTTGCCCTAGAAGAGATATATTGTATAAGCAGCTCTTGAGGTCAACATATATCTGCAAGTAATTAGAAAGCATTTTGTCGTCCAATAATCAGGAAAGGCACGTTAGCATGCTAGTTGTTAGATTAGATTTACTGTTTTTAGCTTATTTGCAGTGGTCCAAACTTATCCCTCACTTACCTTATGCATGCCGTGCATCCAAATTACTCACCGCTATGAGTTTATATGCACTTTCGACCACTAGAGGCTTGGCGCGGAGTTTTACGTCACAGTAATGCTAACAACAATTAGCATTCTAACCATGCACTTCCTGATTATCGTATAATAAAACACTTTCTAATTAGCTGCAGACAGTGCACAGCTTTAGGGCCTTTAATGACCATGTTTTTGCAAAATTCAAACTAACAAAAATTAAAAATCCTCTCAAATCACAACTGCACACTGACATCACCACATGGAATGAAGTCTCTATATACTTTCACTTTCCTCTTCCTTGTTTTGCGCACATCCGTTACTCAAATTCCGTAATAAAATATGCAGGAGCAGGGGAGAGCGGTGTGGCATTGGTGTGCTGACAGCTTGGAACGTGGCAGAAACAGCGGGAGGGGAGGTTTGGGGAGCGCTCCGTTCGAGCCCTTGCCTCCAGTCACCAGGTACCCTCCGAACGCTACGCTAGCTGAATGCTTTGAAAGTGGCAGGAGGTAGCGACGCCGGCTCGAAAACAAATGGAAATGAGGCTCGACGCAGCTGCATGCTAATCTGTTGTGGCGCGGTATTGTCTCAGAAGTCAATGGGAGAAAAAAGTTGAGTTATTAAAGATACGGGCTATGGTTTCTTTTAGGTACAAAAAAAAGAGCGACTTTATTAATCACTTGAACGATATAGCTTGTAAGGGATTTGTCATGGTAAGTGGTCGCGTTTTTATATAGCGCTTTTCCACTTTCGAGGCTGTCAAAGCGCTTTACATCAAGGAACCGCTCACCCATTCACACACACGTTCAGGTGGGTTAAGTGTCTTGCCCAACGACACAACGACGGTGTTCATCTGTGGGGGTTGAAATCCGCCAACCTGTGGGTCAGTGGATGTTTATGTCAAGAGTGGCCCGTTGGATCAGTGGACAAACACCAACTGAGCTACTGTCCCTCAATACCATAGGCTAGTTAAAAAATATAAATTCTCATACTAATTTTGTTAATACTTAAAATTTCACTTTTTTTTTTAAATTTTTTATTTTTTTAAATCCAATTCTATTTTTTTTTTTTTTTTTTTTTTTTTATAAGTGTCCAAGTAATTTTTCTGTACCCTATTTTTTCCCCATGTATTTGCGCTAAATTCATCTTGCCCCAGGACAGATTGTGTTTAATCACAAAGCGTTTTATTAGGAAGTGTGTGGTTAGCATGCCAGCTGTGGTTAGCTTTACCGCGACATCAAAACCCCTCTTTGGTCTCTGAAAGTTGTGAAAACTTCTTATAAACTCATTGTGGTGAATAATTAGGATGCCTGGAATGCGGTAAGTGAGGATTAATTTTGGACTTGGTTTTAAGACAATAAAAAAGTACAGAGGCTTTAAATATTAACTTTTTAAACATGTTAGCTATGATGTTTCAGTGCATTTTATACAAAACTCTTTGGTACTGCTTTCAGATCACAATCACACAACTTTTCCAAGTATTACAATGTATCGGATTGATGTGTGTAATTGTTTTTATTTTATAGTTTTAGTAAGAACAAAGAAATATCCTGAAAAAATCATTATAAGGAGCAGTCAAAAGCTCATCAAATTTCACAGTTTCTTTCACAGACACATATTTTTAGTACATTTTTTAAGTCAAGTGAACAGGGAGATTATTTGGTGTCTATATCCAAATATCACCTTCCAGAATTAGCCTTCAGAACAATCCTCTCACTCGATTATGTAAAGTAAATTCATTCCGAGATCAAGGAAGCGCCCACAGCGGGAATCCTTTTCGAAATTCATCTCCAAAGTGGGACTATTAATCGCCATTCTATCCTCAGGCTTATCCACAGAACCAAAACCATGACGCAACCGTGCAACACAGCTCCGAAATATTGATCTGTGCAAAAAATGGACTTTGCCAGAAGAGATGCATGATGGGAAAATTGGAGGGTTTCGTTAGGTCTTTATTATGATACGAGTCAGTTTTTTTTACACAGAGGGAGGGAGGTGCGAGCTTGGAGAGACCAGAGGATAAGACCAATATGGTGTTTTCTGTTGATGGTGGTGGGGCTCATTCTGATTTCTGGTTGGATAATAACTAAGAAGTCACACCCACGGCCAAACTATGAAAAAAGTGCTACCTATAGTCCGGAAAATACAGTCATTCTTTAATTCTTCAAATTCAATGTTCAAATTTCATGTGTATGTATGTGTACAAAGTCTTTTTTTTTTTTTTTTGTCTTTATTTTAGTATGGAGATGTTATTGCTTTGCCTGCAGTATTCCACAGTACGCCAGCACATGTATTTATGTTGTATTTGTTCAGTTACAGACGCTTCTGCTGCTAAAAAAAACATACCTAAAAAAACATGCATTCTTACTGTGAGCAAGGTCGTCTTTCTCGTCTCTAAAGTTGTAAAACGCTCTTATAAACTCATCATGGTGAATAATCATAGTGCTCAGAATGCATAAGGTAAGTGAGGAATAACTTCGGATCCACCTGCAAACCGTTTAAAATAAAATAAAAATTAACTACTTCTGTTTTCACATTTTTAAGACCGTAAAAATCAAGTATAGTGACTTTAATATCCAGAAATTTTCAAAATATGCCACAAACATCTGAGGAGCAGCCTAATGGTTGATTCTGCAGAATGTCATGATGCCGTCTAAAAACAAGGAAAAGCTGTAACTATTTTGTTATTTTTGCCTGAATGACATTGACAAAAGTGGCGTATTAGTAGCTGTCGAGCGTCACAAATAATCCATCTGACCGAAATGTGACAGTTACCGATTATCTGCTGTAGATATCAGCCATTTTTGTAAATATCCAAAGCTGTTTGCATTGATGCCTGAAATCCAACGCTCTACAATTTGATGTCATATTTTAAGACAGAGTGCGCCCCCGTTTTTTGAAGACCAAGATGTTATTGCTCCGCCCAGAATGTTCCACACTATGGCATTAAACTGTGGCACTTGCGTGTATTATAGTTATTTTTATATGGCATTTTTATTGGTGAAACAAGAAAATTACTATGAGCTGTGTCGCCTTTCCACAGACTTGGCTTGGTGGTGTCCCTGCTTGTTACCATGACGATAGATAGACGTTCAATACCATACTGTGGAACATTCCAGGCCAAGCAAAAATATCTCCATGGAGACAAGCAGGTGTCAAACTCAAATTCACAGTGGGAAAAAAAAACTAAAAACTAAGAGAAATTCACGGGCCAAACTCAGTAGTCATTGAAAAATTGACTGAACCTGACACATGATGTTTAATATTTTCAAACTTTACTTTTGCTTAAAAACAAAATCTGGAACAGCTCAAGCTTGATATTACAAACACGGGAAATTAAATTTGAAATAAAAGGCACATCAGTAGTATTAATGTCTTATTTAAATAAATAAAATGAATTATGTCTCTGTCTGTAGCAGTTAATTTGGCCGAGGTGACCAGTAGCTTGGTTGCTAATGAGTGTCAACAGAAAAGGAGGGGCGCTTGCCGGTCTCGCCTGTACTAGTAAAGCATTCTGGGATTTGTAGTATTAGTGGTGCATGTGCTATATACCGGCGGGCCAGCTCTAATGCACATTTGATATGATCTCGCGGGCCAAATATAATTGACGCTGCGGGCCAGATTTGGCCTTCGCGCCTGACTTTGACATATGTGCTCTACATAGTGGGTTTTAAAGCCAACTTAGAGCCACTTTGTATGTTATAATGTGAATAAAAAATGCCCCCTTAGTTAATTTGTGCATACAGAGAAGAAATTCAACTTTGTGCTAGTTTTTTTTTGATGTGGATATGGTCTGGAATAATAGCGAGATGAACAATAAACTGCCAAACATCTGCATTTTGATATTTTAAAATGCAAACTTCTGTAGCCATTTTTTTTCTCTCTGGATAAACTGGAAGAAACGGTTGGATGGGTATTTGATCAAAGTTTGTCTTGCCCTAGTACAGGTATGTTGTATAAGCCGCTCGTAAGGTAAAAAAAAGTCAGCTATGTACTGCCTGCTTCCAATTATAAAGCGTTTTGTCTGGAGTCAGGAAGTGCACGTTACCATGCTAGTTGTTGGCATTACTAGCAAAACTCTGCTCTGACCTCTGAAAGTAACGAAACGCGCTTATGAACTCGGGGTGAATAGTTAGGATGCTCAGAATGCATAAAACTGGGGATACACTAACTAACAAGTGTATCCCAGAAATGCACAAAAACTGCATTATAGTTTATGATAATTAGGCGCGCACTTGAATGCCTCATTTAAGCTGTTGTCTTTGCTGATATCTTTGCTAAGCCTAGGCCAAGAATAAACCACGTGATAAATAATTTCGTTTTTTGTTGTTGCGCTGTTCTGAGCAAACACGTGTGGTGCTAACTCACTCGGGATTCGCTCAAATGGACATTAAAAGTGGTGACAGGTGAAGTTGGACAAGTTCCTGTGTGGATTTTATAAGAAGCAGCCCTTTGTCATTTAGAGCTCTCCAAACAGATGAAGCAAATGTCACGAGAGGAGGAGAGGAAAAGAGGGGAGAGACAGAGGAGAGGAAAGGAGGAGGGGGAATATCACAGTGAGTGAGTGCAGTGGCTTTTGTCATGGCTTCAGCTCCGGTTGTGAGTGTAGAAATGCGTGTGCACTTTCCGTGTTATTAATCTGGTGTTTAGGCAGGAGCAGTAAGCAAACGCAGCTCTGTTGACAATGTTTGTGCATCTCTGCTGAAAAGGCGAAATGGTAAATTTTTAGCCCAGATGCTTTTCCCGGCGTCTCCTCCGCTTCCTTTCATTGACTGCTGGGCTCGCTCTACCGGAGTGCGTCAAAAATCGGCTTTAAAATTCCAACATGTTTGAATGACGGTGAAAGGGGTGAAGCTCCACACTACTGCGACTGTCTTCAACTGTAGTGACGACTAGGAGTGACTTAACGCGACGCAAAATCGCAGGCGTCATCTTAATCACAAAGAGTGTTATTGTCCGATAGTTAGGAAGTGCGTGGTTAGCATGCCAGCTGTGACATCAAAACTCCTCTTTGGTCTCTGAAAGCTGGGAAAAGTGCTTATAAACTCATTGTGGTGAATAATTAGGACACTTGGAATGCATAAGATAAGTGAGGAATAACGTCAGACCACTGAAAACCATTTAAAATGAACTAGTTCTGTTTTTAACGTTTTTAAGACTAAAAAAATTGGTACAGCACCTTTAACGTATAGGTCGGTTTGAATTTTGGGATATTAGTTAAATGTAACATATGTTCATGACTTTCTGCTTCTGTTTATAAGTTCTAACTTCTCATTATTTCAAAGATCTAAAATTTTGCTTTTAAAGACGCTGTACCTGATTTTTACCGTCTTAAAAACATGAAAAACAGAACTTGTTCATTTTAAACCGTTTGCAGTGGTCCAAAGTTATTCCTCACCTGCCTTATGCTTTCAGATAATCCTATTAGTTATGGCAATGAGTTCATAAATGCTTATCACAACTTCCAGAGGCCAAAGCAGAGTTTTGCCATCATTTTAAAGCTAACAGGTACCTTAATCAGCGCACATCCTGATTGTTGAACAATAAAACGTTTTATAATTAGATGCAGAGAGCACCTAGTGGACTTGTTTTGACCTCAAGAGCTGTTTATACAATATATTTGTACTAGAATAAGTCGTACTGGAATAGGGAGGTGTTCCAGGCATGTCCCACCGGCAGGAGGCCCCGGGAAAGACCTAGGACATGCTGGAGGGACTATGTCTCTCCGCTGGCCTGGGAACACCTTGGGGTCCCATCAGAGGAGCTGGAGGACGTGTCTGGGGTGAGGGAAGTCTGGGAGTCCCTGCTTAGACTGCTGCCCCCATGACCGGACCCTGGATAAGCAGAAGAAAATTGATGGATGGATGGAATAAGTTAAAAAAATAAATATGAGGGAAAAGATAAAAATCTGGTATAGCGCCTTTAATCGCTAACTGTCATGGCAACTGCACTCATTTTTCTTCACTTTCAAACCTAGCAGGAACGCAGTCTACTCCGAGGCTGTTTCTTCCACTGACAGTGTAGCTTCCCAGTGGAACACACCTACCTGCTCATACAGCTGACCTGCGCACTCGCTTTGTGGCGCTGACGGAGGAGGCTTGTTTGGGATCAGCGAGTCCTGGAGCCGAGGTGGAAATGTCGGGACTCCCTGGGAAGATATTATGCACTGAAGTCTTACTCTACACAGGCTACTGCCGCGGTGTGCTGGCCTTTAGTGGTCACTTAAACTGGCTTACAGATGAGAGAGGACATAGAAGGCAGGTGGGGTTTTCTGACACGTGGAGGTTTGGTTAGTGACTGGATGCTGGAGGTAATGGAGCGGTGCGGCTAAAGCGACTTGCGTAGTCTTCGGTCATTATGGATCCATGCCTTTCGGAAAGTTTTCTCATTATTTTCTGGACATTTTTTGATTGGGTTAAGTGGTTTGCTGGTCTCTGTGTTGCTATCAAGCACAAATAATGATGTAAGTTAAAAGAGTGCGTGTCCAAAGAAAGTGGTACTCGGTATCAGCAGCCAATCTGGGCCCAAAAAAATCAACAACCCATGACTGTAACATGTGTGACTGGACAAATTAAACTACTAATGAATCTATAAAGACCATAAGGAAGCAGTTTCCATAGACAGACAATTTTATCCAATTAGAAAAATGGCTGGATGAGAACTATGTGGAAACAGCTGTTTGCCACGTTATCAGTTGTTTCTCTGTCATGGTTCAACATCAGAGTGAGACAAGAGACTAAGTAGGTGGGGCTAAGAGTTCTTCATGCTGAAACACGTCCTACACTCAGGGTTCAAAGTGGTGCTTTAAAGGCCCTGTAGCATATCTATATATATATTTTTTTTTTCCCATGTATGGACAAGTGTTGAAAATTAGCACTTACGCACTTACTTAACACTTACTTCAACAATACATCTGGTCTAATCAGGTGTAATTGCTGTGTCCATATTGAATAAGTAAATAAAAGTATTTATACAAAATTAGTACAGATATATTGTATAAGCAGCTCTGAAGGTCAAAAGGCCTCTGAAAAGCAATGTATTTGAATAATGGGAATGCATGAGGTAAGTGAAGAATGACTTTGGAGCACTGCAAACTGTAGTTCTGTTTTTTAACATTTAAAACAGTCAAATTTGGGTACAGTGCCTTTAACATTCAAACTTACAAATGAATTTAGACTAAAGCACTAGAAATACAAGATGTTACAAGAGTTTATTTCAGTTTGTTTCCAAGAAAACTCATTATGTTCAGGGAATTATCAAAGATGGCAACCAGAAGTTATTATTAAACCAAAAATTTCAGAGGCCCTTTATAATGAATTTTACAACAAGACCAGTTGCATCACCTGGATTGGCGTCACCGTGGCCCCTCCCTGGAGCCTGGCCTGGGGTGGGTAGATCGGTGGACCTTCCCCCAGGGGGCCCAGCCGATACGGCCGCCGTATTGGACTTTTGTGGAAGTTGTGGGAGGAGCTGAGTCGAAAGGCAAAGCTCTCGATTTACCGGTCAATCTACATTCCTCTCCTCACCTACGGTCATGAGTAGATGCCTCCTGGACGCCCGGGGAAGACCCATGACATTCTGGAGGAACGATGTCTCTTGGCTGACCTGGGAACACCTTGGGGTCCCTTTTAGAGGAGCTAGAAGAAGCGTCTGGGGTGAGGGAAGTCTTGGACTGCTTAGACTGCTGCCCCCGCAACCCAGCCCCGGATAAGCGGAAGAAGATGAACGGATGGATGGAAATTTTCACATCTCAGGCCAGCAAGCTTTGTACTTGTTATCCTTTATGATCCTATTTAATTCCAACACAGCTCTTTTGTACCAACTAAAAACTGTTCACATCTGCAATTGTTTATCCCCAGACTTACTCACAAATTCAGACCTGATCGCTAATTCCACTGGATGTCAATTAGCTTTGATTTACCCAAAGCATTATCTCCTAAGATGTTAGCTAGCTGTATGGGACCATTGTGCCTGGCTCCTTCTGCCTGTTGAGTTGTTAATCACCAAAATTGTGAAGCTAATTTGCTCATTTGCTGCATCCATTAGCATAGCAGCCCTCGCGTCCAAATTAAGGGTTCACCCCCCCAGTCACTAATTCCTCCTTTCATTCCTTTTCTCATCCCCTGTTAGCGATCACTCTTTCACTCTTTCTTTCATCCATTCTTTCCTGTAATTTGACTGAGGGGTAAATTGGCGGTGCAAATTTGGCGTGAACAAATGCGATGAATGTGCATCAACTTGCCCACTTTAATAAAAGGTTTTTCTATGGTCACGTTTATTTAATTTATTTCATGATTTTATTTTTTGCATTTAAAGATGCTCTACCTGATTTGTCTTAAACATGTAACATTCTGGAGGTGGCATGCCATACAGTGGAAGAAAACGTCGTGGTAATGCTAACAGCAACTAGCACAGGGGTCGGAAAACCGCGGCTCTTTCATCCTTAAACTGCAGCTCCGCATGGCTTGGGAAAATAAATTATAAGTATTTAATTGAAGTGTATTTTATTTGTGTTAGTTCTCTTTTTAACCCTGCAGAACTCACAGGATCAAATTTGACCGCAGTTAATCGCTGCTACTCAAAATGAAAAAAAAAAAAAAAAAAACACTCAAATTACTATTAAAGCTACTACTATTCAAAAAGCCCAGTGCCACTTCTGGCCCCTGCATAGAGACACCTAGTGGCTGAATACTGAACTAAAATGAGCCAGAGTGGTAGTGACAAGATGGCTGACCACATGCTGTTTTGTTGAGCTGGAAAACTACCCAAACAAAATTGTCTTCTCAGCAAACCAATTGGAGATACACTTTTTTTTTTATGTGTGTGTGTTTTTTGCTTGCTGTTTTTGTTTCATTTTATTTTTTCTCTTTTATCATTGTGCTGATTGCCATTAATTGTGCTGCCTAGGCTATGTAATGAGAAAAGATGTCCATTTGCCCAAGACAAATAAAAAAAAAACAGCGGTTGGTAAAATTGTGTTTTGTTGTTAATCTTTTAGTAATAGCTTGCAGAATCTCTAGAATGTCTTTTGGATAAATTAGCAAGCCCAATGTGTCAAATTTGGCCCTGCTCCTAAATTAGGGAATAAAGGGTTAAAATTGAAAAAGTGTGATATTTCAGTGTTCAGTGAATTTATAGCAGTAATTTAATGCAATGTTCATAATTTTCCAAAGAAGGGGTTCTTGGGGTCTCCAGGGTTAAGTTGCAGTTCTAAATTTGAAGATCTTGAAATATTAAAATAAAATAATCTTTTATTATTTTTCGTTGCCCAAAATAAACGTCACACTCGTGGACCTAAGTTAAAAACAAACACCGCTGACGCCTCACAGTTCACAGTCCTGCATAAAGATGTAGCCCCGATTTGCAGATGTTGTGGACAGAGTTTCAGGAGCAGAAATCTTTGTAGCACTTCACGGATTTCATACTGTAGTTGTTTATACAAAGCGTAAAGGTAAAAAAAAAAAAAAAAAGAAAGCAATATGTACAGCGTTCTTTTCATTTCATCATCTCAGTGTTTTATTTTAATTTTTTGCGTGGAAACCGGGTCCAAATGGCTCTTTGAATGTTAAAGGTTGCCGACTCCTGAACTAGCATGCTAAACTCGCACTATGTTCTTGGACAATAAAACGCTGTGTAATTAGATACTGACAGTACACAGCGGACCTCAAAAGCTGCTGATATATGTGTACTGGGGCAAGACACATTTTGTTCAAATACACTGATACAGACAGACACAAAAGTCATGTACACGCCCTTTAAATTCGGTCTTTTAGCAACAAGCGAAGTAGAGAAACCAAACGCTCCAAAGCATCCAAACACAATTATCGAATTACAAGTATATTACAGAGATATTATAATGCAGGTATCATTTGGGAGGTAAATACTTTGGGTCAACACACAATAGCTCAGCGTTTCCGTACGTGAGTTTGAACTCATTGAGAAACCAATTTTACTCAGAGGAGGCACAAGGCAATCAAAGCATTACAGTGTTACTATGGTTATAATGAAATTGAGTGAATTCATGACGGATGCGAATATTTTAGGACGGAAGATTATCATTTGTTATTTGGTGGAGGATGCAATATTTACTCCAAAGCAGCAGATTATAGAGCTCTCCACGGGAAAACACAGAGGCACACAAGACCACGAAGACAATTACTAAAATATCAAATATCAAAAATGTGAAAACGAAATGGCTGCAATTTGTAGTAATGTTTAGAGATTTGACAATTGCATTTGGGCCTTGCAGTAATGGAGACAATTTAAAGGCACTGCACCTGATTTTTGTTGTCTTAAAACATGACAAACAGAACATTTTAAACAGTTTAGTGGTCTAAAGTTAGCCCTCGCTTACCTTTCTGCATTCCAAATATTCACTGCAATGACTTTACAAGCATTTTTTAAAAACTTAAGTCACTGTAACGCTAACAACAGCTAGCATGCTAATGTGCACTTCCCGATTAGTGGACAATAAAATGGTTTATGATGCAGATAGTACACAGCGGGCTTATTTTGACCTCAAGAGCTGCTTATACAATATATCAAATGCGGCCCTCAGACCAATTTTTCTTGGCCCTCGAGCTTCCAGGTGAATTGGACCATATTAGTTTAAACAGTACTTTTCGCTGTACATCTCTGAAAATCTACTTTAACAAGCCCATATCAAATATTTAATGTGTCCCATTGAGGATGTAAGCATGAATAAAGGTCTAGTGGTTCAGTCTAACTTGTAATAATAATACAGATTTGAAGTATTCACTGTATTGGCGAACAGTCTATGGCCCTCAATCGGCCCTCAGCTTTGTCTGTGTTTTTATATGTGGCCCTTAATGAGAAAAGTTTGGACACCCCTGCCCCAGACTGTATAAAGAAACGGACTAAGTGAGTGTGACGTCATCCATAGCTTCCGGCTAGCGGTTATGGAGCGTATTTGGAGCTCCATATTTGGATTTCCGGACAAAATAGCGGAATAAAAACACCAGAATCATGTAGAGCGGGTTAATACGAACATGTTAAGACCAAAATGATGAGACTCAATGCAGCAGTTACACAGAGAGAAATGGCAATTTTTCAACGTAAAGTGAATTGAAGCCAGAGTCGATGGAGCCAGAAGCACGCCCATGATCACTTCCTGTTTGGAACACGGCGGCTAGCAGGTTAGATATGTCCATTTATATATACAGTCTATGGACACACACACATTTTGCTCAAATACATGGGAAAAACACCAACCACTCCATTATAATAAACCTGTTCCAATCCACTCTTATTGCCGTGTCTACTTCCACTGTTAAGATGTGGAGGAGGGCAATTGTTAAGAGATGCAAAACATGCCGATAAATTGCCGAAGCGCAGGAATCCAAAATTGAAATCCAAAAACTCTAAACTCATTTAACGTTTTGGGAAATTACTTTTGCTGAGATCCTCCTCCTGCCTGTAGTTCTGAGGAGCAGGCGGTGTTAAGTCTATCACCCAGGGACTGTGTGTCTGTGGGAGGGAGTTTTACCTCACACATTACACACATGAAACTAATGATTAAACAGCCTGTAATCAATGATTCCACGTTTTTGAGCAAAATGTGCCTTGCCTCAGTACAGATATATTGTATAAGCAGCTCTAGAGGTCCAAAGAAGTCGGCTGTGTAGTGTCTGCATCTAATTAGAAAGCTTTCTGATAATTAGGAAGTGTGTGTTAGCATGCTAGTTGTTGTTATCTTTAACGTGATGGCAAAACTCTGCACTAGTCTTTGGAAATTGTGGAAAAACTCATTGCGGTGAATAATTAGGATGCTCAGAATGTTTAAAATGAGCTAGAGAGTAAAAATCATTCTACATAGAGATATGCAAAAGATGCCACCAGGCCAAGTTACAGGTCAGATCTGTGGAGAGGCATGTTTTTCAGGGATTAATTTTAGCAATAAATAGCTGTAATTCAATAAATGCAAGATAGAGATATGTACTGTGGAGCATTCCAGGAAAAGCAACAGCATTTGCACTGCGCTCTGACTGGTTTAAAAAAGTTATTTCTATCACAACTGAACCTGCGTTGCCAGAGTCTTAACCTGGAGATAGAAAAACATGCAAGTTTTCTCATTTATAGTTAACAGGTCGTGCCTCATGTGAAAGCTCAAAAAAAAAAGTGATTGGCTGCCGTTGCTGGGGTTTAGGTAGTGACCATTCAGATCAAAGAGAGTCCTTTCAGGTTTAAACCAACTGGATTTCAACACTGAAACTGGCAACCCGAATAAGAGACTCATGTGATTCTCATTCTTCTTTCTGATCGTCTGGAGAACCAAAACTCCTAAGTAGATAACGTTTGCGAGATTTACATCAGAATCCTACATACAGTTGCTTTAATAGTTATAGAAGCACAAAGAGCCTTCCCTTGCTCCTCCTGAAATGTTTTGTTGCGCTCTAACCCCGGCTCCTGCACCTCGGAGGGCTGTTTAATGAAGCACGGGGCAGGCTCGCCGACAAGCCCGGTTAGCCGCTAAGTGACGAGCAGCGCTATGACGTGCCTTGTCTTATCCTGCTCGCGGGAGGCCAAGGCAAACTGGCTCCTTTCTACCTACCGCCGTATCTTCTGGTGTGCGCACAGGGATGACAAGGAGGAGAGAAAAGAAGGGAGAGGTGAGGGAGGAAGAGGAGGAGGAGGGGATGGAAACAGTGCTTACGCGAGTTGACATTTCTATCCGCGAAAGGTTGATAATAACTGGTCGGCCATGTCAGGGTGAGAGCAGGTGAGTGGTGGGGTTGAGGGGGGTGTAGGTGATGGGAGAGTGGGGAAGGGGGTGTGCCTGTGTTATTTAACCTTCCTGAGCGCCCCCGCGGACTCCGGAGCAGCTAAAAGAACACCGCAATGCTCGTCTCAGTACATAGTATAGGAGCTGCAAGTGTTTGATGGGGTTGGACTAGTAAAAATGGAGATGTAAAGGGCGCTGTACCTGATTTTTACTGTCTTAAAGACGTGAAAAACATAACTAGTTCATTTTGTTTGCAGTGGTCCAAAGGTATTCCTCACTTACCTTACGAGCATGCAAATCATTCAATATAAGCGCTTTTCATAACTTGTGGAGGCCAGAGCGGTCAAGGTGAAGTGACTAGCATGCTAACCGTGCACCTCCTGATGATCAACACTTTATAATTAGATGCAAACGGTTCACTGTGTAATCCCTTGAACTCAACAGCTGCTTATCGCTGGGTTTCAGATAACATCACAACATTTTACAGGCCAATAATATTTAATACAGATGATTATTGTTAAAATGCCTTTTTTCTGTCGTTGTAATATTGTAAGTTCTTATCTAGTCACTAATAAAAATTATCAGGTTCCACATATGAATTTCCCCTTTGGATATTTCATGGCCAAGTACAAGTATAAGGATAACTCACTCTTGCCCCCATTGTATGACTGGGCCTGTCATGAAAATTACCATATCAACTTTCACAGCAAATTATACATGTAACAATCTTTTTTTGAGTCAGTATTTAGCAAGGGACTTTTAGTTTTGCATTAGTGTGAATTTTTTGGTTATTTTTGGTGTAAGATTTAAGCTGGAGAAGATTGAATAAATGCCTTCTATGACTTATTATAGATAGAAACTAACTACTTAAGTGTTGCATTCTGCTGTTTATTTATTGCACCTCATGTTTTTTATTTTTATTTTTTTATTTTTGATTTTTTTTTACAATATTGTACATGTAGAAGATTTTTAATTTTTTTTTTTAAATAATTTTGCGTTTAGGTATCAGATCTTTAATTTATTTTCATCCATACAGCTTTTTAAAGATTTTTTAAGTTGTTTTTTTTACTGTGAATTTACTCCGGTGCCAGACATTTTTGGTTAGAAAAAGGGCGTGCTAAGGTCCTCAGTGTTGGTACTCCTCACTTAACATGTTAATTTAGACCCTTTTAACAATGGAGCATACCCCCACTCCCCCCACCTTGTTTGCTTGGCTGTTTTAAACAAGTTTTAATGTAGTTGGCCCCTGTAGTTATTTATAAAAGCTAATACGGAAATTATTATTATTACTTTTTTTAATGACAGTCTCATTTTGAACAACATTTCTAGTCAAGATTGGATATGTTATGAAAGTGTGGCAAAAATCTTTGGGGGTGCTATGGGGGCCCCCTCAAGCCCTTCCCCCTGGCGCCGCCCCTGAAAACACCACAGACTATCACCTATCATGTACATTTATTACACTAAACCAAAAAGCCAAGCAGAGCGGTTTGAAGTGCTGATGCAGAAATCACAGAGGAAATCACCGACATAGACTACTTTCACGACGATAAACTGGTGCAATATTGTCGCAGCCATTTGGAGAGGTTCAAATGTTGATCCTGGAACATCCATTTTGATTGCAGCGGGGACAGCCTAATGCCTTTCTGTGAGTTTGTCCACATAACCAGACATGGAAAGTGCTAAGAAAGTCGTTATATGTGGTCCAAGAAGCTTTTAGGGCAAATAACATGAGTGGGTTTGCAGTTAGCTACAGAAGCGTTAGGTATTGGAGCTGTAGATTTTGTCAGCATTTTGGTATTGGGTGAATAGCGATGTTTTTTTCCTTTATATTGACTTTTTTTTAGTTCAACTTCCCACTAACTTTTGCAGTGATTAGCAGTGATTCATGGGAGGTTTGCATGACGAACTAGTCCCTTCTGTTTGAATCCAGAAGGGTGCGGAATCTGACCAGAGAGCATGAAAAACCTGTCCTAACCACAGACTCTATATGTAAATGGCCATAGCTAACCTGCTAGCCGCCATATTCCAAATAGGAAGTGAGCATGGACGTGTTTCCTGCTCCATCGACTCTGGCTCCATTTCCTTTTGCATTGGAAAACTGTCACCTGTCTCCCTGTAACGGTTGCTGTCAACGATCGTCATTTTGGGCTTAAAATGTTTGTATTGACCCGCGCAACATGATTCGCTATTGTGTCCGTAATTCAAGATATGAGATAAGAGACAAATCAGGCTCTTCTTTCCCTGAGGTCACTTACTTTGATTGACAGCGTTGCCAAACCAGCAGTGCGGGAGCGAAGGGAGGTTACTGTCAACGGCCTCGCTCTGGATTGACTCTTTGGTTGCTATGATACTCGTGGTTGGAATTCCTATTATGGAACATGGCTCCAACTTCATCCCTTGTAACTGCAAGCCTCGACAAGCTTCATTTGGCTGGAGGTGAACGCTATGGGCCACGTCACTCTCCTAGCATGTTAATAGTGTACTTCCTGGTTATCGAACAATAAGATGCTTTGTAAATGGATGCAGACAGTACACGGCAGACTTCTTTTGACCATAAAGCTGCTTATGCAATGTATCTGTATTGGGGAGGACGACTTTTGCTCTAATACATGGGGAAAAAATTGATACTGATACAACATTATCACTTAGTTTTAAGCTGTTTGTCACATACTGCCCTATAATCCTTTGAAATTGAGCCTCTTATGTCACCAGAGATTTAGAGTGTTATCATATGACTTGTAAGATTCTATATCTAAGATTACAGAGCTCGCTTGACAGGCTGGGGTTGGTGATACCTTCAAAGGTCACATACGTAGGTCCCCAAGGCAATAGCATGCACGGACACACACACACACATGCATGGACACACACACATGCATGCACACACACACACTTGAGTGAACTAGAATGCTAATACACCATAGGCTAGCCTGCGGGCACCCTGACAGCCAATTCTACTGATCTAACCTCCATCCGGTCAGCCATATGAGCGTTCTCCTAATGAAATATTAATATGTGTCACCCGTGTTAAATATGTGAGGTGCATTTTGTATAAACCTTTTAGCTCAATTTGCTACCTGAATTTGAAATTCTTGATTGCAATTTCACGATTTGTCAAGCAGAACAAGTCTTGGACAGCATCTGCAAAAACTGTTATTACAAAGAGGTTTGGATCAGAGTAAACTGTTTAATTGCCAATTAGCTGATCAATGTGTGGAGTAATCTGATGTTTTCAAACCGGTACATTTCTAAATATCATTTCTGTGCCGTGCCAGATCCAGCCCCTGTTATCTTGGCCTACATCATCAGAGGTATAATACTCCCTACAATGGAAGCATGTCTCTTCTTACATCTCCAACGATTACTATTAGCCAGTAGCAGTAATTGTACAACTGCAGTATTAAAATTGTCAAATCTAAAGGTGCATTAAGTAACTTTTCTGTTGGAGGATCTGCAACCTGCTTTTCTTATATGTCAGAGCTGTGGAGAGGCGACCCTTCCCAGTACAGATGTATTATATAAGCATGTCTTCAAGTCAGTTTCTCTTCATGCATTTTTTTTTTTGCATCAGGAAGTGTATGGATAGCATGCTAGTTGTTAGCTTTATGACAGTAAAACTCTGCCCTGAACTCTGAAATTTGCTGAAATGTGCTTATAAACTCATCACTGTGAATAATTAGGATGCTCTGAATGCATAAGATCAGTGAGGAAGAACTTTGGACCACTGCAAACTGTATAAAATTAACTACTTATGTTTTTTGTTTTTTTTTTTACATTTTAAAGATGCTTTTAAGGTGGAGTTATTATAAAGTGACACCGAAAATACAACCCCACCGAAACAATAATTTTCTTACTCAAAACGATTGACAAATAAATGCACGTACTTACTGCTAATTCCCCCTTTCATCCAAGTACCACTCCTACCCCACCATCACTGCCACCCCACTCCCTCCCTCCTCCCCTCCACTCCGCTGACAGCTCGCTAGCACGTCCGCTCCGCCTCCGCTGCATGCCTAATGGACTTAATCTATGTTGGAAAGGTCGAGTCGGGGAAGATTATGGCCTAGTCTAGTGTGCTCAAAGCCTGACCTTATCCCCGCTAATGGTCATGCGAGATCTGCGTTGTCACCGGACCCATCTAGGGACTTGGCGTTGACGTGGGCGCGCGCAAAATGAGGCCCAGAGGTCAAAAAGATCCTAGCAACATTTGTACACAGTGGTGACACGGCGGGTATCACGGGGCATGTGTTATAACAGGACACGATGGCTGCCCTGGAAGTCATTAGTGAAGGGTATATGGTGATATAGGAACAGGGTAATGCAGGTGAGGTACAGGGGTTAGACATATTTCATCTGATGGAACGTGTGTAAATGTAATAGGAACTGACCCAAGTAGGAATTTTTATGGTTTTTTAACATTGTCAAGGTGTTAAAGGTGAACTATGCAACAATAAATGTATCAGAGCTGTTACTGTAGAGCACTGACAAAGCAATCACTGTGGATGCAAACAGTTAGGTTACCCTCAACCAGTAAAGTTACACAGTGCGGCTTTAACACGATACAGTGATAACCTATTGGTCTTATTTTGCCCCGCCCACTTTTACCTCTAAATCACATATGTCAAACTCAGGTCCGGGGGCCAAATTTGGTCCATCATGTAATCATATTTGGCCCATGAGATCATATCAAATGTGCAAAAAGATTCTTTAAAAGGAACTTGAAAGGCTACAGAGACAGACATAATTTATTTATTTTTATTTAAATAAGAAATGAATGCTAATGATGGGTTTTTTATTTCAAATTTAATTTCTCATATGAGTTGTTCCATCAAGTGAGTTTAAGCAAAACTAAAGTTGGAGAATATGAAAAGGTTAAACATTACATGTCAGGTGCAATATTTCAATAAATAAATGTTTTATTTGGCCTGTGAATTTGTCTCAGTTTTTAATTTTAGCTCATTGTGAATTTGATTTTGATGCCCTGACCTTGATTTTAAAGAGGGGCATTTACTTCTGTAGGGTTAGTAACTGCTAACACATAACATATTTGGATCACCATGATACATTTTATTGTTTTAAAAATGCTATATTTGCCAAAAACAACGTATTCAACTCATTCCCCTTCAGATCACTATCGCAACACAATCAGGCGTGTATTCTGTTAATGAAACTACTGCACATCGCATCTGATTTGTGAAGTTGTAGTGTATTCTTTCCTGCTTTTGAATATTTATTAAAAATTATCATATGAGAGCGCAACACGGAGAGCTTCCTGGTTATGTGGGCTTGTGAGCAGAGCCTTGAACAAGCGGCGTGGGCTCGTACTACATACTATGTACATGAGAGGGTTTGTACAGTTCCCGGGAGAGATCGCAAGATTACTCAAACATGCATGGATGACACAGAAAGCTCCTAAAAGTCAATTTTGCATAATACCCCCCTCTTCAAAAGATTACAGCTACAATCTATCCACCATCCCATCCCTCCCTTGTACCCCATTTGTAACCTGGCCACACTTCATTTTCCAATTTCATCAATTTCAAGTACCAGGTCCCAGCTTTAAAATGGAAAACAGAATGGCTTAGGAACTGAAATATGTGACTATATGAGATGATTCCAGGGCAATGAAAAACTCCCTGAGCGTTCACAGGCGCAAATAATGAAGTCGCACCAATCGTAGAATGGTCTGCCCCCCTCCTCGCCCTCCCTCTCCCCCTGCCCCCTCCTCTCCCTATACACCTGATGTGATTCATGTGTGACAAAAGCCCCACGCCATTTCCACTGCATCAGCACGAGACGCGCTTCCACTTGATTTCAGAGCGGGCGTTCGTGCACCTGTGTCCAGAGAAACAAGTGGAAAGCCTTGGGAAAAAATACATAAAAAATGAGCCAGTGTATTTGTACTGAAGGTGCCGTACCAGATTTTTATGCAACAGAACTAGTTCATTTTAACAGTTTGCAGTGCTCCAAAGTTATTCCTCGCTTACCTTATGAATTCTGAGCAATCTAATTACTCACCATGATGAGTTTATCAGCCCTTTTCACAACTTTCAGAGGCCAGAGCGGACATGCGGTCATGGTAATGCTAATAGCAACTTGCATGTTAGCCACGCACTCGGCTTAACGCCTAAACTTCGCTCACAACCACATTGCACAAAGAGCTGCTAAGGGAAGAGGAGGGGCGGGGACTGGGGGTATAAGAAACAGTGTCATTGGTCCAACAGGTATCCATAAACTCCGCCCCTGCAGCCAGGTGTTTGTAATCAGAAACGCCTGACTTATCAGCGTAGTCTTTTGTGATATCAACAACTTCTGGAAAAGGCAAAGGCTAAATGACCTAGTTTGCATTGAAGTTGCCAAAAAATGATTAGGAACAGTAGAATATGCTCAAGTGAAGCAAAACAAACATGGCGCTGCCGACAGACAGACAGTACTTCAGTCTGTTTTAGCGTCAATCTGGATTATACAGAAAGGTAAGCGCTTTGCGCATTAGTAGACAGGGACGATGTCTGTGCTTTTCTCTCAGCTGGATGTAACAAGGGTTTAATTTTTCTGCTTGTTCCGCTGTTGCGACGCTTCGACCAATCATCCATCCATCCATTTTCGTCCTCTTTATCCGGTGCCGGGTCACGGGGGCAGCAGTCTAAGCAGGGACTCCCAGACTTCTCTCATCCCAGACACGTCTTCCTGCTCCTCTGATGGAACTCCAAAGCGTTCCCAGGCCAGCCGAGAGACGTAGTCCCTCAAGCGTCTCCTGGGTGTTCCCTAGGGCCTCCTCCCGGTGGGACATGCCCGGAACACCTCCCTAGGGAGGTGTCCTGGAGGCATCCTGAACAGATGCCCGAGCCACCTCAGCTGGCTCCTCTCGACGTGTAGGAGCAGCGGCTCTACTCCAAGCTCTTCCCGTGTGACCGAGCTCCTCACCCTGTCTCTAAAGGAGCTTCCAGCCACCCTGCGGAAGAAAAGCCGCTTGTATCCACGATCTTGTCCTTTCGGTCATGACCCAAAGCTCATGACCATAGGTGAGGGTAGGAACGTAGATTGACCGGTAAATCGAGAGCTTTGCCTTTCGACTCAGCTCCTTCTTTACCACAACGGACCGATACAGCGACCGCATCACTGCAGACGCTGCACCGATCCGCCTGTCAATCTCGCGTTCCATCCTTCCCTCACTCGTGAATAAGACCCCGAGATACTTGAACTCCTCCACTTGAGGCAGAGACCAATCAGATTCAAATAATCATAAAGACGTTTCAGCGAGAGCCATCCCAGATCGATAATGCGTTGTTTACATGTGTTTACATCACAGCATCAGGGAACATTACCAAGTGTCTATCGTGTTTTTTTCAGTTTGTTAGAGTTTATTTATTGTTGCTATTATTTGCAAATGTATTTATTTATTTATTGATACCACCGCAGGAGGTCGTACTGTTCCGCTTTCCTGGTGAGTCTTGGAATGGAAAGGCTCACTCTGATCCCTCTCTCCTCCTCTGCCTTCTTTTCCTACTCGTGCCGGCTGTGACAAAGCAATCCCACATTCCCCCTACCACCGCCGAGACTCCCTTTGCTACTTCGAATTGTGATTTAAAAAAAAAAAAAAAAAAGGTCAGAGCCGTCATACAAATGCGCTCTGCCAGTCAGAGTCATGTGGAAAGAATTGTGATTTGTTGCCTGAAAAAAAATGTGTATTTCTCTTTTTTTGGATTTTTTTTTTCAAATCCGTGTTGAATCCTTGGTCTTTTATAAAGCTACAAATGATGCTGGATGGATCAACAGTTCATGCAACTTATCCTAACTGTTGTTTATTTTGTCTCGGAGTTTTAGAATGTTTTTAACTGATAAAATAGTCTAGTTTTTTGAGGTGAAAATGGGTAGGTGTGGATACCGATGACAATATAATTATTTACCTTTCCTCTCACCAATACTAATGATGGGAAAAAACTGTTTCTGGGCCAGAGTGCCAATCACCAAACAATGGGCCTCATTCATGAAGCGTTCTCACAAACAAATTTGTACTTAAGGCCTTCTTAAGAACATTTTTGGCATTCACAAAATGTTTTCTAAACTGAAAATGAACTTCTGAAAGAACAAATCCTACAAACAGTCAGGAGCACTTATAATAACACATATTACTGTTTTAGAATATTATTACTCTGATAATGAAACGCAAAATTCTAATTCCTCCATGATTGTCAATTATATATTTTCTTAAATGATTTCCTATAAAAATATGATTATGTGATGCAATAACATTTATGAGGAGTTTTGTAGAGCATGTGGTCTATTTGGTCTTGGTCAGACTTTATACAGCCTCAGTGATCTTCATATGGGCCACTGTTACAGCCCTGCACCTGCATCCAAGTATTTCATTTTACTTTATTTGTAAGCATATCTCTTTTAACTTCATGCACGTTCTTATTTGTACTTATTCGTGTGTTTATGTTGCACTTTATCACCAAAGAAAGTTCCTAGTTTGTGAGCTGTGTTGACTTACAATGGCAATGAAAGTCTTCTGATTCTGATTCTGGTCACCTCTGGACTCTACACCCCCATGCCCCCATCACTCCCATCACCTCCCATCACCCCCCATGACCAGACCCCCCTCACATTCCCCACTCACACTCACTATTTATCTCTGCTCATGGAAAGCGCTGTAAATCCAATGGAAGCCCTCACTTATTTCAGTACGTTAGTGACTTAAATATATCTTCAGTAAGTGTGCTCATGTGTGTTTGGACATTTTAAATCACCACTGAAGCTATAAAACAACGTTAGTCTGTAGACGCTCCACCTGACTCCCTCGTTCACTCTGTCCCTCGCGCTTTCACGTGTAATATGCCAAACCTGCATTGGCCATATGTGGAGGTTCAGGGGGGTTTCGTACTAATGCATATACATTTTTCTGTAAATGAAATGTAAATGAGTGTTGCGGCGTTCGTAGCTGGATGTTGGTGAATTAGACGCAGATCTCATTTAAGAAGGAATTCGCTAAAGAACGTGTTGTGAATCTGGCGCAGAGTTCTCTCAGCGTCTTCTTAAAGTGGAAGTTACAAACATTTTTTAGAAAACACCCATGAATGAGGCCCCGTCACTACGCTCACCCTCATGTCAGGAAAACCGGATAAGGGGCCTACTCCTATTTCAACCGAATTTTCAGAACGCCTGGGCCTGCGATAGACATGACGTGAATCACTCGCTGACACCTCTGGAGATGCCCGCTGCTCTGGTCACATACCCACGCTTGTACCGGCAGCTTGCGTCACAGGGTCGCGTGGCATCCTCGGTGACTCCCCCCCCCCCCCCCGTGCTAATTGCCTTCATGGTCGCTTGTCGTCACGGAGCCCGAACCGCGCTGCCGCATGCTAACGAGACGCCGCTAGCTCGCTGCTCTGCGTACAGAGGTCTCAGCCCGACCCCGGTGTCATAACGGCAATTACCACCTGCCACGCTCCTGCCAAGACAGCTGGCAGTCTCCGTGGAGATACCCCCCCTCCAACCCTTCTTTTCCTCCCTTTTCCCCCCTTTTTCTCCTCTCCTCCCCTCTCTTCTCCCCCTCCTTTGTACCCTCGCCTCTACTCTTCTCCTCCTTTTCCCCCTCTCCTCCCTTCTTCTCTCCTCTAATCCCCTATCCTCTTCTCTCCTCGCCTCTACTCTCCTCTACTCTCCTCCCTTCTTCTCTCCTCACCTTCCCTCTCCTCCCTTCCCTTCTCCCCTTGCCTCTACTCTCTTCTACTATACTCCCTCCTCCTACCCCCTCTTTCTCCTTGTATTCTATCCTCTCCTCCCCTCACCTCTTCTCCTTTTCCCTTTTGTTTACTCTGCTCCCCTCTTCTTTTCCTCTCATCCCTTGTCTTCTTTCCTCCACTCTTCCTCCACCCCTCTCCCACTTCTTCTGTCCTGTCCCTCCACCACCCCTCTTCTATCTTCCCTTCTTTTCTCTTTTGCTCCCTTCTCTCTTCTCCACCTCTCCTTTGTCTGCTTGCCTCTACTCTCCTCTACTACCCTCCTCCACTTCCTCTCTCTTCCCCTCTTCTCTCTTCCGCTCTTGTCTACATCTCGTTCCCAGGGAGGAGCGGTGGCGTGGGTTTGAGGTGAGGTGGTTGGGCGCATGGGCTGTGAGTGAGGGCCTCTTCGGTGGCGGTGATGGTGGAGGACGGTGTACTCTCTGTCTTCGAGCTGAGCGGAGGTGGTGGAGTGCACACAAATGTGATGGAGTACTTTTACTTCCAAATCATATTATTTAAGCTCTGTACCTGAAAAATGTGCAAAACAGAACAAGTTGCTTTTTAATGGTTTGCAGTGGTCCAAAGTTATCCCTCACTTACCTTATGCATTCAGAGCATCCTAATTATTCACAGTGATGAGTTTATAAGTGCTTTTCATTCTTTACCATGTAGTTGAGCAAAATTTGTTTTTGCCTAGTACAGATTTATCATAAACGCAGCTCTTAGGGTCAAAATGAGATGCATCTAATTATAAAGAGTTGTCGTTCAAGAATCAGGAAGAACGCTGTTAGCATGCTAGTTGCTGATGGCGACAAAACGCTTGGTAGTTAAAAAGCGCAAAAGAACATTTGAAAGAGTGAGGAGTAACTTTGGACCACTGTAAACTGTTTAAAATAAAAATGTTCGGGTTTTTCATGTTTTAAGGACGTAAAGTTGCACTATGTAACTTTTCTGGTGGATGAATTTTGCAAGAAAAAGAGGTAATTTTCTTCAAATCTCAAACAAACTAGCAAAATATAAACACAAGGATCATATAGAGCGGGTTAATACAAACATTTTAAGGTCAGAATGACGAGCTTAACAGCAGCAGTTACGGAGAGAGGGGTGACAGTTTTTCAACGGAAAGTGAATTGGAGCCAGAGCCGATTAACGCTCAAGCTCACTTCCTATTTGGAACAGGACAGCTAGCGGGTTAGCTATGCCCACTTATATATACAGTCTATACTTTGTCTACCATATATTTGAGTACTACAGCTTAAAAGTTCTTGTTTTGTTTTTTTGTTTTTTTTACTACTGACCCACCCCGAGCGGCATAGTCCAGTCCTGCGTGTTCCAGCGTGTTTCTGCTGGCTGTTGTTTCAGAGCAGGGCCATTTCCGCAGCTTTAGGGATAATGGGCGGCCGTAGCCAGGGGAAATGGAAAATGGAGTTTGGTTGAAATGAGTTTAGCCCAGGCCGCTCTTCTGCACACAGGAGGATTTCAGCACCACGGACAGCTCAGTGAATCACGGCGGAGGGACACGGGGCAGTGAGGAGGCTGTGGAACAGGAGATAAACCCGTGTTATGGTCTAGAGTAAAATATAGACCCACGTGATGTGAGAAAAAACATGTTTTTGATAACTATTTTGAGCATTCGGATAATATTTTGTTATTTATACGTGCACTATGTAACTTTCGAGAGTCGGCCGATTGCTTTGCCTGGAATTTCATAGTATGGCTTTAAAAAAAGTGTAGTGGAACTTTCTACTAAAAAACATCAAAAACATGCCCAAAGTGGTTTTATATGTCTCTCCCGGTCCTATTCGAACCCTTCTTACTGTTAGAAATATGAATCCACTTGTAATACATTGTTTTTGGTGAATTTTCAAAACTATTTGTTAGCAATTAATACCCCATAGAAGTAAAATAACCCATCTTTAAAGGTACACTATGTAACTTTCTGGAGGTGGCTAAAAAGTGACATACTGTGACTTAAATGTACAACTTGCATTATACAAAGTCATTTATTTAGAATCTTATGTTGATATAATAGAAAGACATGGACAAATGGCTCTACATCGTCTACACCGCTTTCTTTCCATCCATATTGAATCATAACTGCACTGAGTAGGAGCGAAGTAATAAGAAATTGCACTATAGACACAGTCATTATGTAGAATAACTCACTATAACTGACACAATACAATGACCAGATAATACATGTATAAACTCAACATAAACTTTTAATTATAGCTGGGCGGCAATAAAATTTTTTTATTGTGATTAATTGCACGTTGTGTACAATGTAAAAAAATAATGTAATGATTTACCATTTAGTTCCTAAATTGTGCTTTATTTATTGTAGTCAGTATAGAGTTTTGACTTGATTGTGATTTTTCATTGTATCTCAGCAAGTTATTTATAAATTCAAATAATATCAAAAGGCTGAGTATTAGTCTATTATTTTCTAAGGTCCACATTCAAATATAGGATTGGAGTGAATGTTATGCTGAAGCTGAAACTATTTCAAATCTAAAGTCTCTAATCCTGTGGCTGCTTCTCTCTGTTCACTCTGAGTCTACACAGGCTGTACAGTCCTGGCTTAGTCTTGCTTTAGTCCCGATTCAGATCTGGTAAAGGTCAGTCCTCCATGTTTAGTCCTTCTTTAGTCCTGGTTCAGTTCTGGTACAGTCCTAGTTCAGACCAGCTCACTGGTTACTAAACATGTGGGATTTTAATATCTCTATAGTTTTCATATCGCTAATCCTCCTCGTGGATATTGAATCATGTACTTAGCGCTTCTGGTTTGCAGACTTTAGCGGCCGTTTCTCCGTGATCACTCACTCTTTCTGTATAGTTTGAAAACTAGTCTCTGCTGTGGTCTCTGTACAGCAGGGGTCTCCTCCTCTTGCCCGGGGTGCAGACACAGTGGACCCGCCCCTCTGTGTGTGTGTGTATACGCTAAACACAGAGAGAGATAAGCGGGCCTCTTTGATCCAGGTTTTAGTGACTGTTACACGTGATCTGTGTGAACACGAAACTAAATAATTAATCACAATCACAATTTATTTTTAAGTTTTTGAGTTTTGAGTTCCCAGCTGTACTTTTAATCATATGTGCATTGTGTCAAATTGCTATCATTAATATTCTTTACACGAGCAAAAGTGAAAGAAGCAATTAAGTAAGTTTGTAAAAATCAATTTGTCAGTTCATTACCAATTCAAAACTTTTATTTCGAAGCGATCACGTTTTGAATCAAAGAGAAAAAGGTTGATAATTTACAATTACAGAGCGAGTTTCTATGAGCTAATAGAATCTTGCAGTTGTAGCTCGGGTCGACAGAATAGACCTTGGTATTTCGTTATATTCACCTGTATGAGCAGCTTAATGCCATACTGTGGAACATTCCAGGGAAAACTGTAATAACTAGAGCTGTAGTTGAGTAAAGTCATTCTTAGTCGACTAAAAATTTGTCCTGCCGAGCGATTCGTTGATTCAAAAGTGGGCGTGGCAAAAGCTCTTAGTGTATCTGACCCACACTGCTGTCACAAGACTACACCAGCAGGAGTTCATGCAAAAAAAAAACAAAAAAACTAAGAAATGATGCAGTACTAGTAAACAAACATTATCAGTTTAATCTGCCTTTGGACATATAAATATCAAAGGTCTAAGTAGCAGCCCTAATAACAAGCAAATGTTTGGTGGTGGTGGTGTTTACTCCTTTGGTAAAGTTACATATTTACCAAGAAAAGAAACAAAACAGTGCACACTTTGGAGAGTGAAAAACAGTATAAATATGTCTTAAAAACTTTAAAAGAACTAAAAAGAACATTGGCACATTGATACAGATACATCGTCGTAATGGTAGTTGAAACACGGAAACTATCTGTCCCCAACTGTGTCTGGTGAAGGTATTTGCACTTTAAAAACATGGAGGACTACTTTATACAAAAATGCATGACAGTGTTTTTGACTGTACCTGATTTTTACCGTCTTAAAAACATGAAAAACAGAACCAGTTCATTTTAAAAGTCAAAGTTATTCACTTATGCATTCTGATATTAAAAAAAAAACACTTTTCCTTGCTCTTTGAGGCCAGAGCGGAGATTGTCATCCTGGTAATGCTAACACCAACTAGCATGCCAAGCACACACTTCCTGATTCTTGTGCAACAACCAAAAAACACTTTATAATTACATGCAGACAGTACACAACGGACTTATTTTGACCTCGAGAGCTGCTTATGCAATATATCTGCACTGGGGCCGGACAAATTTAGCTCAAAGACATTGGATACTGGGGCTTTAAGCTTTCACAAGACCGAAGCATAATTTTGTTTCAGCTATATCGCAAATTTAAAAGCTCAGTCTTGCACAATGTAAGGATACAAATGATCAAAACCGCAAACAATAGCCGTTTGCAACGCTATCTCTCTGGCAAAGTAACTAAAAACACAATGCATGAATCAGTACGCTGGGTAATCCTCGGCGAATGCTTCGACTAGAGGACAAACAAAAGGTACAAACTCTCCGGAGACTTCCCAGGATGCACTCCGGCCCCCCGCCTTTCTTAGCTAATTGTGCACACGTCACTTCGGATGAGCCACGACTGCACGCCGCCCCACTGCAACGGACAATGCTTCCGCCCGAATCCCAACCAATCTATGGAGTGGCCTTCAGCGATGCCACCGGCAATCTTCCCCCCTTGAGGGCAGAGAAGCGGGCCCGGGTAGATAAGGAAGCGCCTGGGGAGGGGAGGAAGGAGGTGGGAGGGGTGGAAGGGTGGAAAGGTGGAAGGAGGGGGACCCAGACTCTGTACTATATACTACCTGGCTTCTCAAAGTGCCGCTGCTCCCAAGTTGACAGCTAAGGTCGGACAAAAGACCCGGCACTAAAGCCCTCCGGCATCCTCCAACGCGCGCTGTTCGTCAAAGGGAAAAAAAATGGCAGAATAAACAAAAACATGAATGAAAAAAGAGAGGAGAGAGCAAATAAGTCAAGGCTTGGGAGGTAAATATGGGAGAGAGCGAGACATGGGAATGCAGTGAGGCTGAGAGGCATCTTAAAGGTCCTGTATTAGACATTGTTGAGGTCTTAAAAAGTACTTCCAGACACATCTTTAGTTCATTTTTAGTTAGTTTCATTTGTTTGTCATGGTTTATAACTTCAAAAATGTCCATAAAAATTGAGAATATCTGTCCGAGTACAGATTAGACATCGACCAGTATGGGTTTTTCGATGGGCGATGGGCGATGCCGATACCGATTGTTTAGGGTCCAGAGAAACCGATGGCTGATGAGCTTCACCGACATTTTTGGGCCAATATCCAAGGCAGATTTTGGTAATTCTACCCAAATTGTCCAAGCGATGACCAGGAAGTGCACGTTAGCATGCTATGTGACAGTAAAACGCCGTTCTGGTGTCTGAAAAGTTGTGAAAACACTCTTTAACTCATGGCAATGTATAATTAGAATGCTCAGAATGCATAAGATATGTGAGGAATAATTTTGCACCAATACAAACCATTTAAAAGGAACTAGTTCTGTTTTTCTCACATTTTAAGACAGTAAAACTCGGGTACAGCGCCTTTAATGTCCATGCATGCAAAAATTGTAGACATTAGACGGTGCATAGCAGTTTAAATAAAAGTGCAAAAGAGCTTCCAGTATGTCCATGAGTCAGATGAAGGAACGTGGACTTTAAAAACAAAGAGGATACAAAATGTAGCACTCCACCTTATGACATCAAGTTTTTTCACATTTTGTTGCTAGCTATTTTACTTATCAATTCATATTCATCAGTTGAGCTTTATGCTTTAGTACCGTAACAACATTAATGCAAAGTGTGTAAAGTGTTCTTCGTAGATTTTAGAAAATAAGCTCAGTATTATAGAACGAAACCAGTTAGTACACTGTACCGTAAATACCTCTGACCGCTCCTCTTCGTACTGCTGTAATGTCTCTAATGTTCTTTTTTTTTTCCTGCAGTCACTCTTAAAGCAAGACGCCCAAACTTATTGGCGTCGCCTTCAGTATTGTAATGCCTGCGAGTGACATGAGAGCATAATCTTTACAAATGATTTTGACGATATTGGTTTATTATTGGTTAATGATATATGCATAACTGACATTTCTACCAAGGAAATTGAAAAAAAAAAAAGTTAAACCAGTTTACATAGATGCAGGGTGCAGCTGCAACAACTATGGAAAATTTGGTAACACTTTATAATAACATAGCCTCTTAAGCCTTAATAAAGCATGAACAGACACTTAATTAATAATGAACAAACACTTAATTAACAATGAGTCTGCTTAATAACTATTTAATTACGGCCTTAATTAACACTTCATTAACAAGTGTTGAGAGTTAATGGTTTATTATTGGTTAACTAACCATTTTGTAAATGCTTATTTAAGTAGTAACAAGTGTGAAATAAGTATGAGTAAACAAAAATTAATTGCTAATTCAGTGTTAATTAAGGTTGTAATTAAGTAGTTATGCATGAATCATTAATTAAGTGTTTTCTATTATTGATTAAGAAATTAATTCAGTGTTTGTTCATTACAATTAAGTGTTTGTTCATGCTTTATTAAGGCTAAATAGGCTATAGTTATTAAAAGTGTTACCGAAAAAAAAAAAAAAAAAAAACACCAAACAACAATACTAGCAAATAAAACCGTGAAGAATTTCATTTCAAGTCAGTAACAGTTCACTTTTCAATTCCGTCTTCCCCTTAAGCCAAAAAAAAAAACCCCAGCGGCCAGTGGTACACAAACACTGGGTACACAACAGGTGCAGTCTCGTGGCATCTGCATAGCGCCTGTCAAAGAGTGCATGAAATGAAAACACTAGCCAACCTCGAATAAGCCCCGACTGGAGAAATAGCACTGGCTTTTTTATACACAGACAGAAGGGAGATGAAGGAAGACAAAACAAGCGCACCCAAGAGTCGCGAACTGTTTTGGTAATGGCTGACTCCATTAGCCGCCATATGGGGACTGAGCGGGTGAGTTTGATGAAAGCGCAATGTCCCTAAATGAGTTTCTGGGAAGACGCCAATGCATTCAGGCTATTACTTTTTTTTTTTTTTTTTTTATTTCAGAATTTTGATTTTTTTTTTTTTTTTTTTTTTTTATAATGAAAATGTGTTTGTGTATGACTTCTTTTCACGGCTGGGTGAACAAGTAAATAGAGTTAGTGGCAGCAGTCACACAGTAGCAGTTACCTTGAATTGGAATTGGCTATTCTTTTGCATTCTGGCACTCTCACAGACTGATAATTGAATGGTGGAAAATATTAAAAGAAAATACAAAATAAAAACCTTTTTAACTTGAAAAGTGAAGGGATTTTGGTAAAGGCAATAAAAATAAAATAAAATAAAAAAACATGCAGTAGGGAGTTGTGTGTCAGTGTTAATGCTAATGCTATGTTTAACGCATAATAAATACAAAATAATGCCACAAAATTGAGCTTTTAGCCATGTTACAGTTGTTTCCCTTTCTCGTTTACCCTCTCGAAGTTGTGTTTAGCGTGATTTCATCCATCCATCCATCCATTTTCTTTCGTTTATCCGGGGCCGGGTAGGCAGCAGTCTAAGCAGGGACTCCCAAACTTCCCTCACCCCAGACACGTCCTCCAGCTCATCCGGTGGGACTCCAAAGCGTTCCCAGGCCAGCCGAGAGACATAGTCCCTCCAGAGTGTCCTGGGTCTTCCCCGGGGCCTCCTTCCGGTGGGACATGCCCAGAACACCTCCCTAGGAAGGCGTGATTCATGCATGTTTGTGTAATCTCCTGTATTTAAGACGTCATTGCTCCAATCAGCCCCGTTTTCACTGCCTGCATACACAGCCACTGCTCTGTACTTACCTAATTCTCCAGTTGTTTTTTCTCTTAATCAATGATACGCGTAGGATTCAATAGTTTGCATAGTCATTCTGGATTTTTTATTTTTTTTTTTTAACCTGCTCCTCGCCAGTGTGATCTGAAGCTATCCAGAGGTGCCAACAACTGCACGGCTCTTTGTTGGAGATTATAACTATACCAGACAAAAGCACAATATGCCTTAGTTAGAGCAATGCAAGTTCATTTGTACAGCACAATTCATACACAAAGTAATTCAAAGTGCTTTACAGAATAAGAAAGACATTAAAATCAAAACATAAATAATCACAAATAATCATCATAAAATTACCATTAAAACAAAAGTGAGCAGAATAAAACCCTTTCAGTCATGTGCACAGACATATTAAAGAGGACATGGGAGTCAAACGGGTTATGAAAAGTTAAATAGTGTATTTTAATTTACTTTAAAATGCCTCAAACCTCCTCCTGTGCCCAAAACAAAGTAACAACAGCAAGGTGGACCTGATGAGCCAAACAGAACAAAAGGATGCAGCACCAGGGCCAACCCCGTACAGGGTCGGAGAAGCCGGTGACGACATCACTGACCGAAAACCAAAAACGTCCCCAAACTAAGAGTCCACTCTCTCAATGTGAGGTAAAGGGCAACCCTATTGTTTAGTTTCTGTCTGGAGGTTAGGTCTGTTGTGCACTGAGCCAGAATCCTACTTACCATAGTCATTAAAGCCCCTAACGAGTGGTGTCACTGTACTGTATTGCACTGCACTTAATATTAACACTTTTACATCCAAAACTTGTTCATCGGTGGTATATAAAAATAGTATTTCACAGTTGTGTCACGCACCGGGTGTTCTTCTACTTTCTTCTGATCTTTTTTATCCTTTTGCCTAATATTTCACAGTATGCAATTTTTTGTCCAAAATAGGCTGAAAGCAGAACTAAGTAACTTATTTAATGTCTTTCAAAGTTTCTCTGGTGGTTACAAAGTCGATTTTGGGGTGTTTGAAGGGTTCGTTGGCTGCAAATTGCTTTACGACACTTCAATATACACACCATACACACAGGTAAGTGAGCTAGCGACACACACCTTACCGGCATCGTCCACAGTTCACTACAAGAATAAATGTCTGTGGACAGTATTTACAACATTTTCACAAACGACCTGTAGGTGGAGTGCTGCCGCTAAAGTTACTTAGTCCTGCTTTAAATAAAAGCACGCTCTTTTTGGTTTATTCCACTGATAAACTTTGAAAAACACATGTCCTTTCTCTGAGCAGGTTTGCATTTCCACAGACCTTTTATTTGGCCTGAAGGAGGCCCCATAAATGAGGTAAAGGGCCCTTACAACACGATTCAAAGTGAACTGTTCTAAATTTGAACCATGACAGAGAAACAAAAGAGTGTATACAATTGTCTGTCCATGCTAGTTGCTTCCTTATGGTTCTCATCCAACAAAATGTAGGCTTGACATCGCAAAGTCTTACAACACCATACTAACTGTAGCTATTTTTAAATCTCAGGATCTGGAAAGCGAGAGTTGAGCTGAGAGATCTAATTGAACCCACATTGTCGGCATTAAGACGAGGGAATGGCCATGTGTTAATTGTTTAGTTACCACAATTTTATGATGTTAAACCGACCGCCTCGCTGTCTGGCCTATCTACGTCAACTTATCCTTCAGTGGCTTGTCCAGATGTTGGAGCGCGATGACAGCTTGAGGACGATTCTTGTATGACTGAACCATATGCTTACATATACCATAGCATATGCTTTTGTATGGAAATAGAGCGTTATTGACAAAGCAGGAAGCCCGATCGCAAGACGCGTACAACCCTGTTACTCTATGGACCATTAAGTAACTCGCAATCAGAAGTATGCTGTTATTAATGATTTAAGGGATAGTGGAAAATGGCTTAATGTGAGCGACAGTAGCTCAGGCGGTTAAGGGTTTGTCCTCTGATCCAGCGGTTGGCGGTTCAAATCCCGCTCTCGACATACACATCACTAGTTGAGCAGTCAGATCCACTGACCCCACAGGTTGGCGGCGCAATCCCAGCTTCTACAGATGAATGCTACCATTGTGTCCTTGGGCAAGACACATAACCCACTTTGCACACTCCGGTGTATGAATGTGTGTGTCAAAGGGTGAGTGGTTCCTCGATGTAAAGCGCATTGAGGGCCTCGAAGGTGGAAAAGCGCTATAGAAATATGTGACCATTAAGCATTTGTGTCGTTGTCAAAGGGTTGCGGGTTCTATCCCAGGCGGTAACCAACTTCCTGAGGTCATCTTGGAGGTGTGACCAGCTGCGCATTTTATTATTGGGGAAATTTGGTTGAGTTGATAGTAGATGTTACTTTTAAGGATTGGGCTGGGAGTATGAGGCTTTTGGGAAACACATTTTGATTAGTATTGTCAAACTTGCATGCAAAGTAAGTCATCTTTAAATATGCAAATTCTGAGATAATGATGGTAGATGTCAGTGCTAAGTGTGAAGTACAGGGTTACACCAGTTTTGGAGGGAAAAAGTGTCCACCTGCCACAATATTCCACAGTATTTCATAAAGCTAATCTATTCCCCGTGGAGAAGGTTCCGAATTATGGATTAACTTTTTAACCAATGGAATCATGTTGGTGACGTGCTACCTTCAGAAAGTTACATACTCTGCCTTTAAAAGAACAGGACACATCCATTCTACTGTTTTTTGTGGTAATCAAATTGCTAACCCTAATCCAGTATGACCAGAAATTAGCCCGAAATATGGTTAGCTGTGAAGTAAACTGTGACCTAAAAATGTAAAAAATACGTCTTTTTTGTTAATTTATCAGAACTGTTACCTAATACCCATGAGGCATACAAAACAGTATATAATAGCTTAATATTTTTTCATCCCTATCCAATGTCACTCTGCGATCCTTCCATTAGCACATACGCTGAAAACGCACCGCTAAAACCCAGCTATCAAACACCGCTAACGACCAGGCAGCTCGGCGTGCCCTCAAACGTCAAAAGTGCTGTGATTGAAATATGTCCGCCCCGGAATGGCCGCCGCTTCTGCCTTGCCTGGATTCATGACAGCGGATGAAGGACGGACTATTTGCGGTGGGAGAGGAGAAGCTATCGTGTTACATCTCCGAGTGTTAGTTTGTCCCGGGATGTGGAGGGGCTCAGCCTACACTTGGCGTTGTTGGCAGGAATGAGGCGATATCAACTGACAGACAGCGACCGGGACTGTGCACGGTTGTAACTGAAAGAGCTAGCGTTTCAGAGGAGCAGTGGGAGAATCGTGTAGTTGATATAACATGGAGTTTCGAATGGCACTTGTCCTTGTAGCCGGTGTGTTTATTAATACTTGGGCGATGTCAGAAATCGTGCTCAAGCCTCCCAAACCACTCAATCACCGTGTAGGCCGAAACTAACACTCTGCCTATGTATTGTACTGTATTATCTGTGTAATCCCTCGGTCGTCCATGTCTGGTTCGTAGCAAAAGAGAAACAAAATCTGTCAATTGGACAAAACGTCGTAGGAGTGAAGACGTTTCGCTGCTCATCCAAGCCGCTTCTTCAGTTCTGGTCAGATTACTGCCTTATATCTATCTGAAGGGTTTCAGTTTCTGTATTGTGCACCGTGCCAAAATCCTACTTACCATAGTCATTCAAGCCCCTAACGAGTGGTGTCACTGTACTGTATTGCACTGCACTTAATATTAACACTTTTACATCCAAAACTTGCTCATTGGTGGTATATAAAAATAGTATTTCACAGTTGTGTCACGCACCGGGTGTTCTTCTACTTTCTTCTGATCTTTTTCATACTTTTGCCTAATATTTCACAGTATGCAACTTTTTAGTCCAAAATAGACTGAAAGCAGAACCAAGTAACTTATTTAATGTCTTTCAAAGTTCCTCTAGTGGTTACAAAGTCGATTTTGGGGTGTTTGAAGGGTTCGTTGGCTGCAAATTGCTTTACGACACTTCAATATACACACCATACACACAGGTAAGTGAGCTAGCGACACACACCTTACCAGCATCGTCCACAGTTCACTACAAGAATAAATGTCCGTGGACAGTATTTACCACAAGCGACCTGTAGGGGGAGCGCTACCGCTAAAGTTACTTAGTCCTGCTTTAAATAAAAGCACGCTCTTTTTGGTTAAGTTGATTGCACTGAAAAACACGTGTCCTTTCTCTGAGCAGGCTTGCATCTCCACAAACCTTTAATTTGACCTGAAGAAGGCCCCACTCCTACTTGTTTTCATGGAAATGTTGTTAATTCTGTTATAATCTTACACAGTTTGGCATAAAGCCCGTCTATCTCTGTGTAGAATGTTCCGAAGTATAGCTTTAATTTTCTGTTTCTATGGAATCATAAAGCTGATGTGCCAGAAAGTTACATACAGCTTTATTTTCTGTATTTCTCTGTAATAATATAATTAACTATCATTTTAGTGCATATACAATCAACAAATTTGTTCTTGCACCATCTGTTTAAAATGGCAGAGGATTTTCCCAAACATTCCATCAAAATGTCTAGATTTTAACGACACTTTACAGAATGAACTGGCCTATTTTCCGTTGTTGCCAAAACAAATATTCTTTACAAGCTACTTTGACTCAGATTAATCTACTTATGCGGACCATGCAAACCATCAAATCTCTCATAAAGTATAAGTAGCCTACTAAATTCCAGTGCCAGCTCCAACCAGTGCACGCTGCTGTTGTGTCCTTGGGCATGACACTTCACTCTCCTACATGACTCGCCTACATGTAAATATTGTGCCTAAGCTGCTTTGAGTATTCAACATAGCACTGCAGATTTTTAGAGGACGATATTTAGTTTGTCCAACCCGCTGCCTCCATATGCATAAAGCTTTATTTAAACACTTTAGTCCAGAGGGGGCGCTGTAAAAATGCGACTGCACTGCTCTCTTATCCAGTTTGTAGTAAAACCAGGTCATGGATTGGTTTGTACTAAATTAAAATTGCATAATTTGGGTAAAATGACCAAAATCGCCCAACATATCAGCCCGAAAGTATCATGTAACGGCTGCTGGATCCTCCATCAGTCTGTATAAAAAGAAAAGGACACAGGGTGGAGTGGTTCTGGTTTTTTTTTATTCTCCTTTTTAGTCTTCTTCAACATGTGCCTCAAGCAGAAGTCAAGCTAAGAAAAAGGAACAAAAGTGCACATCCGGCTTTTCCAAAAAAACATAATACACAAACAGGTTCGTTATCGGCCATCGATCTCTAGAATCAAAACTTAACGACTTCAAAATCCTAGCACCTTCACTTGTACGTAAACTCTACTATCATCTGCTTTCTTAAGTGACGGCACCACTCCCAAGATCCACGGGGAGGGGGAATGAATGAAAAAGCATCGTCGCGCATAATTATTGAGGTCTCAAAAAGAGGTTGGCAAAACCTTTCAATTATGAAGCATTGACGACAGCTGCTGAAATATTTGTCTTGACTAACACTCGCCTCTGTACATTACTTTTATCTACGGCAAGCCAACTCTCCCAAACTTCCTCTTACAGCTTTACGCTCAAAGCACTACTGTAAATGTTCAAAAGTCTGAGGAGAATCACATGCATTAAAGTTCAGTATTTTAACATCTGTGCTATTTTGCAAAAGGCTACGATAAACAGTTGAGATATTCGACATGAGAATTTTAAGATTGTGTTCAGTGTTATCAAAGCTAGAATCTGGCGTAGCTAAAAAATGTTCTCAAATAAGAGTAATTTTACTTCAGAGCAATATTACTCAAGTAAAAGTTCAAAGAAATGGTCCAAGAAGTTATTCAAGTAAGAGTAAATAGTGTTTGTGAAAAGTACGACTCAAATAAGGGTAACTTCAAGCTTAAAATCTGGTATTGTTATGAAGGACAGACCACAAAAATTTGAAAAACTAAATGATAAATGAAGGAGCAGTGCAAGAAACACAAATATTCAAATGATTTAGTTTATTGTCAACGTAACCTTTTGCCGCTTGTGTACTTACTCACAGTGGGAAGAGTAACCAAAACTTTTACTCAAGAAAGAGTACTGTTACTTCTATAAAAAAATAAATAAATAAAAAAATAATAAATAAATAAATAGGTACATAATAATTTATTTAAATAAATAAATACATAAATAAATAGATAAATAAATCAATAAATATATTACTCAAGTAGGAGGAAAAGTATGCTTCTAGAAAAGTACTCTGAAAAGTACAAATTCAGTATTAGTTAAATGTAACTGATAAGGCTGGGTATCATTAAGATTTTGCCGAAACGATACATACCTCGATACATAGGCCACAATACGATACAAATCTCGATACAGTGCTTTTTCGATTCGATACAATACGATACGACATATTTCAAATCGATTCAATATGATTCAGTAAAAAATAAAAGCTTTCGTGAAGCTTAATGATCAGCCCCATTGTCACAAAAAATAAACATTAATGGTGCATTTCTCTTCTGTTTGCTGAAGATGACTGAACATAAAGTGCATTTTGCTAAGTGCATGTGACTAACTAGAAGAACAAATCAGTTTCATTGGTCAGTATTATTCATCCACAGGTTATACGAGCTCCACAGGTCTAAAATGCTCTCACAACATATCTACTAAATCACAACTGTGTTACTAAAGGTTTTTGTTAAACCACTACCTGTGCAGAGCTAATCTCAAATGCACCTGCTTTAAAAATCAAAGCAGTGAATCAAATGTCAAATGTATTGCATAAACAAGTTTCTTTCCTCTAAACAGGCCACACAATAATGCTGTGACAGAATAATTTGGTAAAATAGTCAAAAAATATGTCAATACAGCAGCCCACAGTATCAATACTGTATCATTAAATTAAACGATATGATTTATCGATATTTTGATATTTTTACACATCCCTAGTGACTAAGTACGATCCTCTTCTGGCTGCAGTCAATTTAGATCAATAAGGGATTAAATTAAAGTTAATTTATCACAAAATTGACTGTAGCAGAACAGGAGGTTGGGGATCTGATGTTGAAAGTATTCTGTTGTGAGCTAGTTTTGAGGCAACTTGGATGAAAAATAGCGCATCCTAAAATTTGCATGTTTATTCAAATGCTGCTACCAAGAAAGTAAAGTGAAATATGACAGTTTCTCTAACGTAAAACTCCCCAAAGCTAATTTAAGGTATACTATTTTTGACTTCCTACCTCGCTACCAACCCAAAAGTGCACATTGGAAATTGCTAGCATGTAATTATGTGAGATTAGTGTTTTGATGGCCTGTCATCCCAAATGGGACACAGCTGGCATGAGGTCCTGTCTTTCCAAAATGTAACATAGTCAAAGAGCTTAGGTGAATTTTTGTGAATTTCGCAAGAATTAAAAAGCCTGCAATTGTGGGAAATGATCCCGACTGTGTAGCGTGTCTACAAGAGGAGTCTGTGGAGTTTTAACATGCAACCCTAACAACTAGTATGCTAACTGCATACTTCCTGAGTCTCACACAGTAATAGCCACAGACTATGGAAATACCTTTTGATTGGAAACCCACCTCTTCTCCCTGGCATTTAATACTAGCTAGTCCAGGGGTGGGCAAAGTACTATTACACATACGGCCCGTTGGGTTAACAAATTATGGCGCACTTCAGCTACATTAACCTTGTATTACTCTTATTCTCTTATCAGCCCTTCTGCAAAAATTACTTTATCAAAGAAAAGAAAAGTGGATAGTGAGCGTTTAATACGGACAACAAAATATTTTTTTTCCGATCAAAGTACCAAGGCAAGTTTTTTTGCTGGCATTCAAATTAGCAAAAGCTAGCAAGCCTTTCTCTGAAGACAAGTTTTTAAAAGAGTGCATTTGGAAAACAATTTGCACAATGAGCCTTTCATATTCATGTTACAGGCCAAATCTCGAATGTAATATTTACATATATCTGTCCTGACCCGGCTCCTCTGTCAGATTTTAAAGCCCATTGTGGCCCGTGTGTCAAAAACTTGGCCAACCCCGGAGCTAGACACTGAAGTTGTATTTAAATGTGCTATATAAGTGAAAATGAATTGAATAAAACACTATAATTAGATGCATACAGTAAACGGCTGACTTATTGTCACCTCAAGGGCTGCTTATACAATATATCTGTTCTGGGGCAAGACAAATTTTGCTCCAATGTATGGGAAAAAGATAAGAAATATAAAGATCGAGTACAGGCCCTTTAAGAAATGCATGTACATTTCTACTGCATCAACTACTACGTATCCCCCAAAGTCTTGAAGCAGAGAATTGCTGTGAAATACCACACAGGCCATGGGTACATACAGGAGAGGAAACAGGGACCATTTAAGGAATCTAGTGACACTTGATAGGGTCCTAGCTCCTTCACTAGGCCTCATGCGCAAGATTAGTTTTTGTCGACCATCTCCTTTGGCGATCAATCCCAGCCACATTGTTCCATTACGGGTGTTGCGGTGCACTGGGTAAAAGTTGTATGTTAGCGGAGTGCAACAGCAAAAGTAAGCGGCTTGGGGCAGTCAGTGCAGCGGCTGGTCTTTTCCCATTGTTTAAAGTCCATGTGACAAGTTAGACGACGAATTTCACGAAAACATGATTATATTTAAAAATTTTTCTGATCTATATTATAATGTTGTTTCCTCATCACAAACATGTCTGGATACCTACTTTGTGTTTCGTTTCCTTTGCACAAACCCTGCATATTTAGGCTGAGCTCTTCTCTCAAACAGAAAACACTCTGTTCCACCTTGTGATGTCATATAGTAATACAGGAAGTGCTCCACTGTGTTTTTAAACTCCCATACACCTTCACCACGATGATTTGGATGATTTCAGTCCTGGAATTGCCAGTCGCTACTGAAATAAAGGTACAATGTGGCTGTTAACGTGAAAACTACCACCACATGACATCACAAGGTGGAACAGAGCATTTGAGCTTCAGAGGTGTTGGCAGGTTTATAAACTAGGATTACTCAAACATGTGTGAATGAAACTAAACACGACTCCAAGTACGATTTTTATAACACGGCTAAAGGCTCACACAAGTCTATTTTGTGTAATATGGGACCTTTAAGATTTCACTTAACATTTTGTCTAATTTATTCTTTTAACTTTTAACTTAGTTGGACATGGTGAATAGATATGACATATGTTGGGGTAATAACCATAACTGTTACCTAGCAACCATAATGTTAATCATGGCTAGATCTCCATACACTCTCTCCATACACAATATAAAACTTTTGATTAGACTAATAAAAACATCTTTATTTTGTTCAGTTTCAGTGTGGATGACATAGGTAGAGGTAATCCATTTTTATTATAATAAACTTCCTGTATTTTTGTACTTTTCTTATCAACTTTTTTCCCACAAAGTGTCACTTAACTAAAACTGTGATAAATATTTTCCACCAGGTATGATCCCAGCAGACAAGAAATAATTAGAAAAAACATAAAAACCTGTCATATGCACTTAAAGATGATCAAAACAAACTGAGGCATCGCATTGTGGATAAAAAGTTTTAATCTTTTTGTAAGAAAAGTTAGAAACTGAGATCGCTGCAGTTTAAAGAGAATATTCAGGGTACAGCATCGATATTGAAGATGTTGTACTTGATTTTTAGTTCAAAAAACGTGATAAAAAAGAACTAGTTAATTTCAAAAAGTTATTTCTCAGATACTTTATGTATTCTGAACATCCTAATTATTCACCATGATGAGTTTATAAGCGCTTTTTTCACAACTTTTAGACTCCAGAGCGGAGTTTTACTGTCACTGCAATGCTAGCAAACCATTAGCGTGCAAACTGCGCACTTCCTGACTCTCAAAAAAAACACTTTATAATTAGATGCAGATAGTTGACAAATTTTGGTAAAATACATGAAAAAAAAAATGGTACGGCCCTTTAAAATTAAACAAAATTCACTGTATTTTAAATTATATTTCAAAAGTACTTTTTGTAGACGGTTTCTTGCTTGTACTGCATGTAGTATAGTACAGTTTTAATAGCTCTGCAGCGTGAAAAAATAATGAAATGGGGAGTTTGGAGAATTCAATATCTGCTCTCCATCTGTCAGCTCTCTCTATATAAGCAGCGTAAAACCTGACGCTTTACAGCAATAACTGCCGGTTTGATGACTTCTACACAGAAAGTTTGCATTATAACATGAGGGTTTCTACCATTCACAAGCGCACAAGTTCGGAAATCAAATTTGCAGCTATTTGCCTTTCCCCCCGTACTGCAAAAACATACAAGCGTCCCACACCTCGGGCTTTTGTTCACAAGGAGATCAATGCGGTAATCTTAAGTTTTTCGAGCTCCGTTTTTGTTTTTTTTTTCCTTTGCGCACTCCTCCTCAGCTCCTTTGTGAGAGGGAATTTATTTTTCCAATAGCAGAAAGCTCCCGAGACGCAGCAAGGACAATTTTCCACATTGTGTCAGTTTTATTCCCAATCCCAAACTCGGTGTTATCTATCAAGGATTGTACAGTAGCAAACAATTTCATTTTTCACACAGAGGCCTGGGGAGTTGATTCCACAGCCATTTGTATTCTGCTGTTCTCATATTCTTTTTATCATTGCGTAAAGATTGCAAAAGGAAAAAAACAAACTGTATTATTCATTTGACAGTTTAAGGCCAGATGCTCTCCCATTTATCGTGACCAGCTCTCATAATGGGAATGGGAAAATGGTTTGAAAAGATGCAAAATGTACATGATGTTTAACTGTCCATTGTTTAAAAGGCCTGTACCTGATTTTTTAAAACAAAATTTGTCTTGCCCCAGTTCACAGTGTATATGCATGTGTCTGTATTTTTTGTTGTATTGTCCATTTTATGATGAATTTAGAAATGTTCTCTAATCTACACTACTGTTTAACTACTTGGTCTCTTGCCTTGCCACACTTAAAACCATTGAAAACCTAAAAATACTTGATAAAAAAACAATTTCCCACCATCACTGTCACGTTCTGAAAAAGCACAGATTATTGGACTTTAACAACATGATCAACCTTAAAAGAGTTTGTCTAATTTATAAGGTCCTACTGTACATTCCCTCACGCCACCACCCTTAAAGGAGTACATTAAAGTACATTTTGTATGGTGCAATAATGGGAACTGTGCAATAAGTGTAATGTGCAATGAATGGAGTGTTAAATTGTGTGGAATGTGCAACTATGGAAACTGTGCAGTGAATGTAGTGTGCATTTTTTTACTTTAACTTCATGAAATGTTCTGCCTGGCCAAAAAAAAAGTTGCCACCTGGATTTAACTAAGCAAATAGGTACGAGCCTCCTCCAGTTGGTCAGGTCCAGGTTCAGCAACAGTCTGTGCTCAAAGAATGAGGTCAGCTGACTCCCTGAACATACTGAATGACCAGGTTATTCCATCAGTGGATTTTTTCTTCCCTGATGTCACGGGCATATTCCAAGATGACAATGCCAGGATTCATCTGGCTCAGATTGTGACAGAGTGGTTCAGGAGCATGAGACATCATTTTCACACATGGATTGTCCACCACAGAGTCCAAACTTTAACCCCATCGAGAATCTTTGGGATGTGCTGGAGAAGCTTTGTGCGGAGGTCAGACTCGACCATCATCAATGCAAGATCTTGGTGAAAAATAATGCAACACTGGATGGAAATAAATCTTGTGACATTGCAGAACTTTATCGAAACAATGCCACAGAGAATGTGAGCCGTAATCAAAGCTAAAGGTGGTCCAACAAAATATTAGAGCGTATGACCTTTTTTTTGTCCAGGCAGTTAGCATGCTAGTTGTTATTGGCTTTACAGTGACGGCAAAACTACACTCTGGCCTCTGAGATTATGAAAAATTGTTATAAACTAACCGCAGTGAATAACAGGATGCTCCAAATGCATAAAGTAAGTGAGAAATAACTTTGGACAACTGCAAACGGTTTGAAATGAACTAGTTCTATTGTTCATGTAAAATTCAGATTAGCGGCTTTACCCAGATTTTGTTCATGTTGTTTCGTAAAAATTTGGTGCAACAGCACAGATACAAGGCTGTGGGAACGGGGGGGGGTGCATAGGGTACATCAGCAAAATTGTGAATAAATGTAAATCTCTTAAGCTTATATCGCAAAAGATGAAATTTAAATCTGTCATCTGGTCAGATTGCTTAAATTTACAACAATTTATTTAATTTGAGCTATGTCTGTTTGGAAATTGCTGTGGTGTTTGTCCCTTTAGAGTTATGGTGTTTATTGTTCTGTGACTTGAACAAAATTCCCAAATTAATACTGTGACAAAAACGCATTTCAGACTTTTTTTATGCCACCTACAACAGTTCTAAGGCCAAAATAGTCAAGTTCACGTAGGAGGACAAAGAGGAAGCACTGCAGCAGGACAATGAGAGAGTGAGACAGGGGAGGAGTTAGTTAGCGGGACCACCTCACTCGGAGCAGTGGAAGGGATGCGCAGGGAGAGCAAATCCAGGTAGGGCGACCTAAAGGGAGCAGTGGGACCACCAGCGCTGCATGTGACGCGGCCGTACCAGCCTCGGGACCATGCTTTTCCCAGCAAATCGAAATGGAAAACTATTCACGCTCAGTGGCTTGATAACTGGAGGTGGCTGCACTATGACTGTGAACTGGTCTGTGTATTTTGTTTTGTGTGTCTGCAGGCTTGGAGGAAAAAGTGAGTGAGTTTAGATAGGTGTGGAAGAACAGAAACTCTCCTCATTGATAAAGAATTTTCTAACTGGTGTAAGGCCACAGCAAAGGTTAACACGAGAAATGGGCAGTACACCGTGATGATAGAAGGACACCATCTGGGCAAGAGTGAAGGTCTATTATTGCCTGATCGGATATAGCAGCAAGAGATTCAACGAAGAGCGAGGCGTGTTTTGGAGTTATTCTTTTGCTCCGTTTCCTTTCTTGGACGTATGGGACTACCTTTTAGAAGAGACATGATGTGTGATGATCTGCATGAGTTAATGTCAGAGAGAACATACAGTTTGCACAAGTTTCACTCTGTATGGTATTACTCATCCAGTTGTCTCGTTTTGTCATCTGCTCCCTTTCCAATAGCAGAGTGTCACTGTGCTTATAAAAGAATCAGCCAAATGAAAGCAGCTTTATGAGTCACTATTTAACTGTGAGGATGTGACTGTGAACATTTTGGGTCTGTGCCTGTCACGATGGTGTGTGCCCACCAAAGCAATCCAGCGCTGTTCCTCAGCATATCCCGTGTTATTGGCCACTTTGGAACAGCTGAAATATGAAAGGAGTTTACACGATGAGACTCGAGCAAAAGTAAAGTAAGACTCTTTGTCCAGAGCTTTTTTTTGGAGAACTGGAAAAACTAATCAAACTGTTTGCTCCTGCCCATATCAGTGCCTATATCAGTGGCAAACTCTGAGAGAAGTGTTTTTACTCTCAGATGACTCAAAACCTGGCTGAGGAGAACATCTCAGAAGAGACTTACGGATCTGGCACTAAAGCACGTGCACGTAGACATCACTGAACAACTGGATTTATAGGCCATGATTAAAACTGTGGTCAGTGTCAATCCTGAGCGCAAGAAGACATCTGTAGGATCAACATAAAGTAAGCTGCCACCATGATGCAGCTGTGGTTTGTGGTTAATGGACATGAAATGATAGAGAATCTGAAATATGTACTTCAAATGCAGTTTTGACTTATTGTGTTTGGTACCATTGTTGCACATCTTCACCTCAGCACTCCCTAACCAAAATATGTGCCCATGGCTATGTACAGATATAATCTAAAAGTAACTCTTATAGGGTTAAAATGAGAGCATTGCCTGTGCACAGTTTGCAGGAGGGTACATGGATCAATAATACTAACTGTGTAAGACACTCCCCCTCCGTGTGGTGCAAGATGGCTTAGTGACCTCTCCATAGGCACTGCATCTCCCGGGTGCACAGGCCCGAAAGAATTCTCTCAAATATTTTTTTGGGAATTCAAACTGCCTATGTTCAGCTGACACAAAGAGCATATTTTGTAGGGATTCTTCTTTTTATTATTTATTATTATTATTATTATTATTATTATTATTATTTTTATTTTTTTTTTTATTTTTATTTTTATTTTATTTATTTATTTATTTATTATTATTTTTAAATATTTTTTACAGTATTTAAATCCTCAAAGTGCCTAAAAGTTAACTTTGTAAACTGACTGGTCAGAACTGATGATACGGTGCACGTTTCTGACATGCTCGGCCTTGCTGAGGAAGTAATGCGAAAGAAAAAAATCTTTTTTGGCATTATGTTCCAATGAGCGCAGGCCACTGAAAACAACACAATGCCATGTTTGGTTAGTCTTCCAGATCTTATTATAATTCCGTGGGCTAGTAGCACAAATCCTGCTCATTTGCTCTAAAGATGTGAAAAAAAATCATCGCTGTAAATAATTAAGAAGCTAGAAATGCATCACAAAAGCAAGGAATAAATGGAGGAATATGTGGACTGCAGCAAACTGTTTAACATGAACATTGTGTTTTCACATTTTTAAATCTATTAATTGACCTTACGAGTAGAATATTTAAATAATTTAAGACATAATTGGGAAACTAAAACAGTACAATATTTCACACTGGATACTTAAATGTTCAAACTCTTTATTTTATGATTTATTACAAGTAGCAGCTGCAGAGAAGCTTGTAGAAGTGGCAGCAACTGAAGGTGTTTTTACTTAGAAGTAGAAGTAGCAGTAGAAGTCCTAGACCAGGGGTGTCCAAACTGTGGCCCGGGGACCAAATGCGGCACTCAGACCAATTTTTAAACTGGCCCAATTTATCCTAGTCAGTACTTTTTATGGCAAATGTGAGTAAATCTACCAGTATAACCTAAATAACATCACATTGCGTTGTCATACAGACCTAATAATAACCTTTCAAGCCTTATTTAAAGTATGTTAAATGCACCATCTGAATTATCCACTGTATTGAACTGTATTCGAATATTTTTCAAGATATGTCCCTCAGTGAAAAGAATTTAGGCACCCCTGTCGTAGACTTTATGCAATCCTTACATTTACGTCATTTTGTCAACTGTATACATTTACAAAATGAACTTCCGACGTAAGCTTTATTTAAGCCACAACAACTTTTAGCAACACGACTTGCTTTAAAGCTTCAGACTTTCCAACAGCGGAGTACTCCAGAGACCTGAAAGAAAGGACCATTTTCTACAATATGTCTTTTTCCCGCACTCTTACTGTTATCTATCCCGCCTTGTACAGTAGCAAACAATTCCATTTCTCACTGGGACCCTGGGGAGTTGAGTCCAGAGCAGTTTGTGTTTATTACCTACTATGCTTTTCCTTTTTTTCCTTATCATTTTTATGTGAGATTAGGGGCGACCTGGCTGTTTTCCGCTTTCCTCCGACTTAGGTCAAAATCCACGGAAGCGGCACTCCACAGCTCACCGCATATGCATACCAATAGCTTCCAATGTTATAATCCCTTTAGGCACACTAGATTATTCCAAAAAAGCAGTTTGTTTTTGTACTTGGATGTTGACTTTCCACTGGCTTTTGTCGCTGCAGATTTTCCGAGTTAGCAAGAGAACGAAGCTAGCACGCGTCCCGGTTTTAACCCAATATGGAATGCTCTTAGCAGGCTCTTAGGGAAGCAATGCGGGATCACTCCATGCGGATTTATGGCGGGTAATGCACTTTATGAATGCTTATGAAAACAGCTTTTATAATGGCGTTTCTTTCAAAGTGGCTTTTTCATGGCGCTGTGTTCTTAACAAGCGAAATAAAATGAAGTAAAATCCTAGCAGTTTGTGTATGAATAAACCATGCAAGCAAAAACTAGTTATGATTACCTTGCATTTTGTTTTATTTGATGGTAGGGTTTAGTTATAGGAACTGTATGTAGTCCCTTAATGTTGTAAAAAAAGATACTATCATCACAACTGAATCGGGGTTACCAGTGATTAAACCTGCATTTAGAGGACACATACAAGTTTTTCTCATTCTCAGGGTAGGGAAAGAGGCAATGAAACTGGCAACCCAAATGAGAGACTCATGTGAGGCTCATTCTGCTTTCTGATTGGTTAATCAGAAAGCAGAATTACATAAAAAAACATAAATACTCATATCTGGGAACACAGATAGGTCAGGTTTATGAAATTTAAAATCAAAGTCTTACATACACTTCCTTTATTGCAGAGTTGGCACATTTATTGGTCGTTTTCTACAATGTGATTATGTCATACTCCCAGAAAGAAGAGCCAAAATGTTCTAGTGCTTACATTTTTACTTTGACATGAAATATCCAAAAGGTAAATGCACAAATCTTGAACCCGATCAAACGTTATTGGGCTATAGAACGCTGTGACGTCATGTGAAACCCAGCCATAAAGTGGTGCAAGGTTTTCATGTGGTAAATGCAGGGCCGGCCCAGCCTATAATCAGACTAAGCAGCTGCTTTGGGCCCCGAGGCCACCAGAGGGCCCCCAAGAGCCCATACATTTATATTGAAAATCATATAATATATCTAGATTTACTGGACACAGGGCTTGAGTATTTACAGCTATCTCTACTATATCCCTCTTCTACAATACAACTGCATTTATATCTATAGTTGGTCATTGTCTGAGGAAGAAAACGCAGACTAAAAACTACTACACACTTCTACTAAATAAAACTGCATATCTCTAACACTAACCACCATTAGTAGTGTAAGACTATAAAATAGAAGTACCACCATTAGTAGTGTGACTATAATACTAATTGTAAGTAATAACTAAAAGGACACAACACTATTTCTATTCAACACAGAAACAATGGTCCTGTCTGTCTTCGATGTACTTATGTTATTTATGTCACACCAATTAACACAGCTACTTGCACAACTTTGCTTTTCACCTCTGCTCATTTATCATAGCGTTCTGCTGACAATTGACGTTTACGTTCCCTTTCTTGGTTAGGCGTGAGTCACTAGCCAAGCAGCTAATTAGACGGCACAAATTATCACTGATTAGAAGTTGTGCCTCTGTTAATATCCACTTCTGGAAAATTTGTACAGTTATATGGCTGAAATGGACTCAATTACAAGTTCTGCTTCCAAAATTGTAAAGTAAAAGTAAAAAGTATGCATGATGAGTACTACCCAAGAGCGGTTATTAGTTAATGTCCAAATTATAACTTAATAATCCACAGGTGTCTTAGATTATAACTATACAGCAGACATAAGCACAATATGTCTTCTTTAAAATTCAACTAAGCAATTACCATATTTTCCAGATTATAAGTCGCACTTTTTTCATAGTTTATAGTAGCCGGGGGTGCGACTTATACTCAGATGTGATTTATATGTGAAATATATGTTTTTTTTCTTCATTATTATGCATTTTTTTGGCTGGTGCGACTTATACTCAAATACAGTACTTGCCTTTGAGAATCTACTCGGAAAAAGTACAATTACTCCAAAATCTACTTAACTACAGTAACATGAGTATTTGTAACTAGTTACTTTCAACCTTCCCCACCACCTTCTCCACTTTACACCCACCCACGCTTCTAATATGCTCCTGTATTGATCCGATCTTGAGAGTTAATGTCTCTGTTTTCTCGTCTTCCACCTGTATGTTACGATGCAGTCGATGCACACGATTAAACACGCACTGCGGAACATTTTTTTCTTCACTAAGGGACCTCTTATGGCTTGACAAACAAATGCTTTTAATTTAAAGAGCCCGCTGCAGCATTGGAGTTCTAGACGGACTACTTAAGCGGACTAATTGTTCCTCTCCGTAGTCTTGTAAGTCTAAATATTCCCGTCGGTGTGGTAGTGTATAACTTATAGCAAAGCACAGCCCGTTCTCCATAGGGCCCTTGTGAAAAGATGGCCCACACAGCTAAAGTGGTTTAAGCCCTGTAATGCTAAATAGATGTGTAAAGAAGACCTTTTTTTCTGGCTTCTCAAACATAGACCAGGATACAGTTGTGTTGTGTTGGAACTGAACAGTTTATAGCTCACAATAATGTGTAAGGAAAAGTGTTTTTTGTAGTTCATGTAAATTCAAGATGATACAAACAAATATATTACCATACAATAATTTAATCGATCTGAATGTTTTAAAGAGGGGGAAATATGCAGTATCAGCTTTTTTTGGGACCTTTTTATCATGTGACAGCATTTTTTCTCTCATTTTAAAACATGCCAGATTGTTCTCTCAAAAAAACATGCCTGAAGTGGTTTTATATGTCTCAATCCAGTCCAACCCACTTCACCTCCTAGGTCTTGACGTCCACATATTTGGACAACACATTTTGGGCTGTCTAGACGACAATACAATTTTTTTTTTTCTCTACAAGGTCCCGTTGTCCACATATGAGGTCATTAAACTGTCACTTAAAGGTGACAGAAAAGTGTAACATATTATAGTTTAGATTCAAGTTTGCACTTGTTGGCAGCTCTTCAAATGAGACACACTCTTCAAAGAGAGACAATTGTTGTTTCCAAGAGGCACAATTGTGGTTTCAGAAAAAATGTTTTTTAGTCTCAGAAAAAATTTAATAAATATTTTTTTTGTAAATCATGTGATTTTATTTTGTTCTATCAAAATCATTAAAAAGTAGAACGAATGTCCTCATATGTGGACATCATTTTTCTCATAAAATAAAAAGATAAGTTCACTCATCAGGTCCCAATCAGCCCAAATAACAGAGAAATTAATAAAGCATTATAAAAGCATGCCATGCACGAGCGCGGGTCTCAGGAGCTTAATTTATATAGCACATTTTATAAACAAACTGCTTCCACAGTGCAGACCAGAGACAATTAATAAGAAACAAAAAATCATGAATAAACACTCAAAAGCTTAATCTCACTCGTTCTACAACAATAAAACCAGGAAAAATCAAATACGATTCTGTGCACTGCTCCGTCCAAAAGTCCATGTCACCAATGCTCCCGCACGGGATACAAAACGATACAACTTCACAAACCTGATGATAACGCTTTCTTGGCGGGATGGAGTGACTTAGCTCAGGGGGAGTGACTTAGCAAAGGGGATCGTGAACTCAGAGCATCAAAAAACAGGGTTAACTATTAAGACCAAGAACATTGATAATATCACCAAAATATTGCATATTTCCTCAAGGATAAAGTAATAATTAGTTTGTTAAAGGTGCACTGTGTAACTTTTCTGTTGAGTGGTCTGCCACCTGTTCTCCCTGGAGATATTTTCGGTGTGCTCTGATTATTCCATTGTATGGAAACATATCTCCATGGAGACAGGCAGGTAACGCAATCAGGCCAAGTTACAGGTCAGATCTGTGGAGAGGCAATCCTGCTCACACAGTAAGAACGCATTTTTTCAAGATTATTATTTTTTTTTTTTTTTTTGAGAAATATCAAAATCTATAATTGAATAAATGCAAAATACCTCATACATTATATAAAGCAAGTATAATGGACTCTCCACCAGTCACATAGTTATAAGTTACATAGTACACCTTTTAATACCTACTTCCACTGCTGCTTCTACTACTACCCTACTGCTACCGCCCTTCTCTGTTATAAACACAAACCTTTGTCTCAGTCTTCCTGGCAGGTGAGGGAATGCGAGGGCCCCCATATGCGTAATTGTGTTTCAGTAAATCCACGAGCCAATGGAAAAGGATCGATTGTCCCATCAATGGTTGGCAAATTGAAAGCAGCTTCTTGAGGGGTGAGATGTATATAAAGTGAATTAGGATTTTCCCAATGGGGATCGTTTCTTAGCATATCCACAGATAACCTCTCTCACAAATAGTCTGATTGCATAAAAAAGGGTTATGTCTATTTTGGGTGCATATTAACTCCAAAGATGGTAATAGCACATTATGAAGTAGGTTTGCAAAAGCGTTTTGTCTGCTAATTGTTCCGGGAGTGTACTGTGAAAACACCAGTTACAGATGAAAGTACTAAAACGTTCAAGAGTTCGCAAGGTGTTTGCAGGTCGGGAAGCATCATTGAACGCTAGCACGGATAACAATGGAGTTTTTACAATAGGACTGGACACCTTTTAGAATACCAGACAGTTTGAGACTGAAGGATATCCTGTTTGTATATTGAAAGTCATTTTGTTGGAGGAGAAAGGTAAAGAAGGATGGCCATGGATTTCAACATCAGAGTGAGAGGCAGGACTAAACTCACTGATGGTTCTGATTCAGGTGCAAGGGCCTTTTAAAGAGGCTCGACTTGAGTTTTTCATATAATAAAATTAGTTTTGCCCTAGTAAAAATATATATGATAAATAAATATTTGAAAATGGACATATCCCACCGGGAGGAGGCCCTGGGGAAGACCCAGGACACGTTGGAGGGACTAAGTCTCTTGGCTGATCTGGGAACGCCTTGGGGTCCCACCGGAGGAGCTGGAGGACGTGTCTGGGGTGAGGGAAGTCTGGGAGTCCCTGTTTAGACTGCTGCCCCCGCGACCCGGCCCCGAATAAGTGGAAGAAAATGGATGGATGGAAGAAATATATTGTAAAAGCAACTCTTGGGGTCAAAATGAGACCACTTCTCACTGTCTGCATATAATTATCGTGATATTTATTGTCCACAAACCAGGAATAGTGCTGTTAGCATGCTAGTTGTTGTTAGCATTACCGTGAAGACAGAACTCTGCTCTGGTCTCTGAAATGGTGAATAATGACAATGCTTGGAATGAGTGGTTTTAAGATTAACTCAGTCCAATACCGAATACTGCTATAAGTACTTTATAATACCTTAGGACACAAAAAGTTGTCACACATCGTTGGAATCAAAGCTGGAATTTTGTACATGTATAAGCTGCACTTGACTATAAGCCGCATGTTACAAATATGTTGTAACATGAGATACTTACACAGAAATATGTTTTTTTTTTTAATTAGTTTTTTTTTTCAATCCGTGCCTGAAAATTGGCAGTACGACACCAACACGCCATCAACACGGGATGAACATGCCAGCGTGTTTAGAAAATAAAACTGCACCAACACGGGCCATCTGCTTTTATTTCCTCTGAAAGCTTTTTTTTGTCTTTTTACATTGACCAAGTTCTTCCCGCTGCCGCCTCCAATCGTTGCACCATCGGTTCACTGATGTTGAGCTCACGTGCAGAGGCTCTATTTCCTTCTTTGAGGCCAGATCCACTGCCTTTAACTTAAAAGCTGCATCATGTGCATTTCTTCGTGTGTTTTCCATATTGAGGGTTTGTGCATGATGCGCAAAATGACGGTTCAAAATCAAAACTAGTGTATTCTTCAGCGCATAATCCTTCCCCACATCTGTCTCACTTTTGCATTTATGGCTCGAGAGTGCCCCCCAGTGGCCGTTAGCCAGTAAAAATATATAAATTAGCTGCACTGTTGCATAGGCCGTGGTTCAAAGCATGGGAAAAAAGTAGCGGCTTATAGTTCAAAATGTACAGTATATATCTATATTTTTTCTTTTTATCTATTTGTGTACTTGTTTGAATCAGAAATGTTGCACTTGGGCCGCTCTGAAGCCTACCAGAGTACTTACTTACTTACTTGATACTTGATAAGTCTACAGGTCATCGTATTACTTAACCATTGCATTCCAGTCCACTCTTCTCAAGTCTCTCTCCTTCTCATCTGTCTATTCCACCTCTCTCTCCTCCCTTAAGTGACTCTCCGTACACCTTCAACCACTTTGCCTTCATTTGTGCACATCTGAGCTTCTTCGATATGCATTGGGGCTTTTAAGTCTACACCAACTGCATCTAATTATAAAACTATTTATCCTCCACAAGCTAGGAAGAGTGCTGTTAGCATGCTAATTGTTGTTAGCATTACCGTGACTGCACATGGGAACGCTAATGGCGCTTTGGCTTCTCAAAGTTGTGAAAAGCGCTTCTGAACTAACAAGTTTAAACCACTGCAAACTGTTTAAAATAGAATATTTTTTGTCACTTTTTAAGACAGTAAAATTAATAAATTACTAAATTACTAAATGATGTACTATAATTATTTTATAATAACCTTAACCCTAGCCAATTTAATTTAATTCAATTAGATTATTTGATTTCATTAAATATAATTTTCCGAAAGAAAAAATCAAGCAACCACTTATTTACTTACTTAATAAGTCTAGAGGTCATTGGGTTACTAAAAGAGTGGGTATTATGGAAAATCGTTGTTTTCTTTTTAGCATTTTACCATGTTATAATGTTGGTCCCTCATCAAAAAACATGACTGAAGAGGTTTTAGATGTTAGGTTTAAATGCTCTACACTTATTTAGTCAAGCGTTTTAAAGAGCAGTCGTTTTTTGGATGTTGCTATGACTATGTTATCGTGTTATTTTTATGTGTTTTAACTGCTTGTTTTGAAGCACTTTGTGGCTTCCCTGTCTATGAAGGGTGCTATATAAATAAACTTTGCTTTACTTTGTTTTTTATCCATGTATGTTTGACTATTTTAACGATTTCTCCTGGGCCCTATTCGAACCCTTCTTACATTTAGCTGTAAGATTCCGTGCGATTCTCCGCCCACAAGCCTACGTCAGCCATGCTCCCACGCAACAATTCTTCATAAATATACAAAAACATAACAGACAACTGTACACAGAAACTTGACCGACCCGATGCTTCCTGCAGTGGTTTCATTAGCAGAATGCACACTGATTGTGTTGTGAAAGCCCTCTGAAGGAGGAGTGACTTTACGCAAAAAGTAAAGAGACGGGAATACAGCGGCCCCTCGCTAAATTGCAGTTCACCTTTCGCGAGTCTCGTTGTATTTTGCATGGTTTTTTATTTACAGCATATGAACGTGCATTGTGTTCTTTGTCCTGATTGGCTGAGGGACTGTAGACCATTGTCCATCAGTCTCCTCCCGTGTCTCCTGTTCAGTACAGAATGTGTTCAGCCAAATTTACATAAATGTTGGATCGCAGTGTGACTCTGAAGTGCTGTATGTTTGAATGTCGATGAAACGTTTTCCACCGACAAATTTCAGAAACGCTTTGGACTTAAAAGTGTTTCTGTGCACAGAGAGGCGCCTCTGTGGATACCGCTGGAGCAGAGTCACGAGAACAAAACATTTAAAACATCATCGAAGAAGAGGGATATAATATACGAAGGTTTGAACTTTGAGAGAGTTTAAATAAGAGAAATGTGAGAAAATGTAATGCCTGTCAGAGAAAAGTGTATAAAGTGTGTGGTGAGGGGTTTTACAGCCTTAAAACATATATAATAATTGTAAAAAATAAAGATGACTACTTTGCGGATTTTGCCTATTGCGGGTTATTTTTAGAACTTAACTCCCGCGATAAACGAGGGACCACTGTACAGCACTGTCAGAACGATAAAAGGTAACATGGTGCTCTAAATATGTTATGTGTTAGCAGTTAAAAATACTAACAGAAGTGCAAAACCTTGTCTTTAACTATTGTCTTCCATTCTAGTCTTCCACTCTCTCTCCTCCTCATCGCCTTTTCCACTTCTCTCTCTCTCTCTCTCTCAGCACCCTTAAGTGACTCTCCTTACCCTTCATCCACTTTACCGCCATTTGTGCAACAACTGAGCTTCGTCGATATGCATTGGCGCTTTTAAGTCTACACCACCTTTGCCTTTTAATCTCGGGAACCTCGAAGCAAAGTGAAAGTTGCAACAAGAAAAGATGTTTATTTTGATTTCCATCGGCGGCTGTTGTCTCCTGCCGCGATGCTGGAAGTTTGTAATGATGGCATTCATTTGTTCTATTCATCCCCCCATTAGTGGCTTACCCCGCTGCGCCGGCACACTGCAGAGATCCAAGGCTGGGTTCGACTCTCGCATAACATAGCTCCCCATAGAGAGTGACAAACAGACAAAGAGATGTACGTATATATAGTCAGCCCCCCTCGTCGAAGTTTGCCTCCCTCATCACGGGCTTGATGTTAGCGCTGTTCTGTTAGCGAGGCGTATGCAGGAACGGGTTTGATTGGTGCTAATGGCGGGTATTGTAGGGTTTTTCCTTTGAGCTGAATAGGTTGCGTTCACGACTAGATTAAGACGGTATCGTGTCAGATTGTGGGAAAGGGGCGATGAGCTGCAGGGGAGATGTTCTGTTTCGGAATGAAATCGACAAATATGTGATCAAAGAATGAGACGTGCCGTGATTTCAAGGTTTATAGGGCCAATATTACGCTGTTTTCTGATCTATGCTATAATGTTTCCTCATTACAAACAGACCTGGGGTTGTGTTTTGTTTCATTCATGCATATTTAGGCTGTTCTTCTCTCAAACTCTCTGTCCCACCTTGTGATGTCATCATGTGGTAATACAGGAAGTCCTCCACTGTGTTTTTAAACTCTATACACCTTCACTAGAATCATTTGCATGATTTCAGCCCTGGAAATGCTGATCTTCATCGAACAAAAAGGTAAAAGGTAGCTGTTCATTTGAATCGCTTCATGACATCACAAGGTGGAACAGAGCATTTTGAGTTTAGGAGTTTAAGACAGACTAATAAACCAGGATTACACACACAATTGTGAGTGAAACAAAACGCAATTCTGGGCATGTTTTCGATGAATGTAATGTCACATGGCTTTCAAAATAATGCATTAAGTAATGTATTAAATACCATTAAACGTCTGAAAAAAAAATATCTCCGTTTTGTCAGTGTAAAGGGGCCACATGCTCGTCACCATGGAGATGTTATAGCTTTGCCTGTAATGTTCCGGCGAACGAAACAACATCAGGCCAAATTACAGCTCACATCTGTGGAGAGGAGCCCCCATACACGATAAAAATGCATTTTTTACCATGGAGATGTTATAGCTTTGCCTGTAATGTTCCGGCGAACGAAACAACACCCGGGCCAAATTACAGCTCACATCTGTGGAGAGGATGTTCCCCATGGCATACACGATAACAATGCATTTTTTTAGCATAAAAATGTGAATGTTGTGATGTGCCTGTGAAAAAGTCAGCTGTGGCCTATTATCTTTACTGGATGAAGTCTTATGGTCTTGAAATGTAATGTTGTTTTAATGAAAAGCTATTTATTTATTTAAGTGCATTTTTAGTGACGGCGTATCAATTTGGGCCAAACTTGAAATGCCAGAAATTCTAGTGACCCTGAATGTTCCACAGCATGGCATTACACGTATCTTTCAAGTACTCTGTATTTTTACTGCAAAACCCGCTGTGGCGTCTGAAAGTTGTGATCAATCGGTTTCTTGTCCGGGAATCAGAACGTGCACGGTTAGCATGCTAGTGACGGCAAAAGTCCGCTGTGGCGTCTGAAAGTTGTGAAAAGCGTTTATAAATGCATCGTGGAAGTGCACGGTTAGCATGCTAGTGACGGCAAAACTCCGCTGTGGCGTCTGAAAGTTGTGAAAAGCGTTTAGAAACTCATCATGGTGAATAATTGGGATGTTCGAAATGCATAATGTTAGTGAGGAATATCTTTGGACCACTGCAAACCGTTTAAATCGAACTTCTTCTGTTTTTCATGTTCATAAGACCGCTACAATCAGGTACAGTGCCTTTAATGCCATCATAACAACATAACGTCTCCATGGAAACAAGCATTTCCCCACCAGAAAAGTCACACAGTGCGGCTTTAACTGGAGAGATAGTTCTATAAATTGTTTTCCAATTCAATTTCATTTTTATATTCCCGGGGTCGTCTGTTGTGGGGAGCTTGATTGGAGCTAATGGAGCTTATTGTTGCTTTTCCCCCCTCAATCCAAATGGGAAAAGGAAAAGTGTTTTTGCATGTAGGACAAAGGCGCGTATATTAATCAAGTCGACTCAACACTCCGGTAAACAAACACAAAAGTGGTTCATACATCAGCAAATTGTTGTGTAGCGTGACATTAATTTCTCCTGAGAATAAAAACTCCATGGATCTCTTTAGCTTAGCTTTAGAGCGCAATGAAAGCCGAAAGCTCTCCAACAGTCTGTAGGCCTCGGCTGGTTTGTCATTGAAATTATAAAGTATTTGAAACGTGGGGAGTATGGAGATGTTTTTTCTGCTTTTCTGAGAGATGCCGTTGTAGTGTTGTACATCGAGGGGTCTTTGAATGCGGTTAGCTATTGTGTCTAATGCAGATTCTTTCTATAAGTTTGAAGTGCAAGTTTATTCCATACAGAAGTTTTTTGCAGTTGCGAGTTAAAGAGAGGTATGACCCAAAATCGATTTTCTACAATGTTGTAACACGGAAGAGCTTTTAGATGTCACCCGTGCATGTTTGAGTAATCTAGCAATCTCTCCCACGCCCTATTCGAACCCTCTTTATGGTTAGCAGTACAATCCTGCCCAAGACCTAACCCACAACGCTATGTCGCCCATGCCACGCCAATTTTCTGTAAATACACTACAACTTCACAAATCTGGTGTAATGTGCTGTAGTTTTATTAGTGGGACGCAGGTTGATTGTGCTAGCGCTCTGAAGGGGGAGTGACTTAGCAACGGGATCAAGTGGATGGGGACTCCAAGCGTCAAAAACAACAGATTCGTCGATTACAGTATTTTCAAAACAATAAAGGTAAAAATCAAGCTAAATATATTATGTGTTAGCAATTAATGTCTAATAAAAGTGTGATACCTCCTTTTTAAGTAAAAGTAAAAGCATCTTGGGACATATAATAATGTTCGTTTATGTGCATCTCTGAGCATGTATGACTTCTGGATGGCAATTTAACTGTCTCAATGTCTCCATGGAAATGAGTAGCTTGCAGACCATCCAAAAAAGTGACATAGTGCACCTTTAATGTCTTTAATGTTTGTACTTTTTTTTTTTTTTGTTTGGTCTCAAATACTTGCATCTAACTTCGAGAACTTACTTAAAAATAAAGTTCACAAAATTCTAAATCAACTCGTATTGGCTTTGTGGGGAAAAGTCTGAAATTTAACTGAATTTTTCCAAAAGTTCAGCGGGAGAATAAAGCCTGGTGCATGGTTCTTTCTTCAGACTTGTGGACTCTGTGTTCGGTCGATGGTAATAACCTCGGCAGGTGAAGTTACAGATCAGGTCTGTTTACCGTCTGCATCTGAATAAGAAAAAAAGCGCTTTCTTGTAAGGAATCAGGACGTGCACGATTAGCATGTTAGCTGTTGTTAGCACCGTGATGCCACACTGCGCTCTGGACTCTGTAAGTTGTGAAAAGTGCTTATGAAGTCAAAGCGGTAAATAGTTAAGATGTTCAGAATGCATAAGGTAAGTGAGGAACAACTTTGGACCACAGCAAACTGTTGAAAAATGTGAAGTAAAAATACAGGTACAGCGCCTTTAATGCCATGCTGTGGAACATTCCAAGCAAAGCAATAACATCTCCATAGATACAAGCATCTCCCCACCAGAAAAAAAGTTGCACGGTGCACCTTTAACTGGAGTGATAGTTGCATAAATTGTCTTCCAATTCATTTTCATTTTAACATTTATATACTTGCGTCTAACTTTTATGCAGCGCAGCCAAAAAACTTCAAACTGATATCTAAAATCTCTCCCTCTAATTGGCTTTGCGGTGAATCTGAAATGAAGCTGCATTATGTCCAAAAGTTCAGACTCGTGGACGCAGTGTTCTGTCGACGGTAATAACCAGGCCTAAAGTGATGGCGGTAAATAGGAGCGGCGTTCCCTCTCCACCTCTGCCATTGTGCCTTTGTGCTTATTGTCTGCGTTCCCCGCCGCCGCCGCCGCCTCGTCACACGCTCGCCAGTGCACTGTGAACCTCCAGAACTCTCTGTTCACTTAGGCGATTTTATTTTGTCAAGTTTTTATAGCAGAAGAAGACAGTGGGGTCTGTGGTATGATGTTTGAGGACCTTTGAACTGAATGATTATTACTCTAACACTATTTGCTTTAAAGGGGAAAAACAACTTTACAAAATTGATTATGCTTATGTCAGAGGAGCTGCAGCTGATTTTTTTCCATGTATTTGACCAAAATGTGTCTCACCCCAGGACAGATATAAGCAGCTCTTGAAGTCTGCCTGCATCTTATTTTTTTTTTTTTTTTTTTTTTCAATCAGAAAGTGCGCTGTTAGCATGGTAATTGATGTTAGTTTTACCGTGACAGGCGTAACTTTGGATCACTGCAAACTGTTTAAAATGGACTAGTTCTAAACAAAAAAAAAAAACCTTTCAATTTACATGAATCTATTGTATGACATAATGAAACATGTCCCACTAGAAAAAATGTAATTTGAGCTTAAAGGGGAAGTGGACACTTGATGTGGGATGTATTTTTAGTATAGAGTATGTTACCAGAACCCTGCCCCCCTCCCTCTTTTTTTTTATTAATTTAAATTATTTATTTATTCATTTATTTTTTTTTATGATTTTCATTATTTTTCTTCATTATATTTCTTTGTCTTCTTTATGTATTACTTTTCTATATATGATTGTTGTCATTTTATGTATTTGCTTTACCTATTGATTTCATTATATATTAAAGCTTTACTTATTAAAACCGTAAAAAAAAAAAAAAAAAAAGGTCTTTTTCACTTTTTTTTTTTTTTTTTTTTTTTTTTAAGTTTGTTGCAAGTAGATTTGAATTTGGATAAAGGATATTAAAGATACACTCTGTCACTGGAAGAGGGTATATGACCCGCTGTCTAGATCTTATTGCGTTCCCTGGAATGTTCCGCAGTACAGCATTAAACTTGTCTTGCTCCATGGAGACAAGTAGGTGACACCAACTATGGCTAAGTCACGAGTCAGATCTGCGGAGAGGTGATCCTGCTGACTGTAGAAATGTTTTCAAGAAGTTTTTGGAGCAGTAACAAAATTTAATAATCGTAATGTACATAATTACCAGGCAAAGCAATAACATTCCCACGGAGAGAGGCAGAGAAATTACATCGTGCACTTTTAATATCCGTTATCCAATTTCAAATTTATTTCCAGCAACCTTGACCCACTTGCACAACTTTACAACTGAAGACAGCATTTCTTATCATGTTAAAACCTCATTAAAACTACTTCCTCACTGGGTGGCGTGTATCCCAGAATGCACTTGTCCCCACTGAGGCGTTGCATCTGTCACAGCCCCACGCACAGGCGGCCCCTGCATACACCATTTGTTATCTTAAGATGTTACAAACACATCTATTATTGGTACAGGCAACCACTCCTCTGTTCACCGTTTCAAAATGGCCGCCCTGAGACCTGCCTGTTCCCCTCAGCGGAGTCGACGCACAATGAAAAGAGAACGCTGCGCTAGTTTCACGCTCCGCTTCCCGCCCCTTCCATCTGCTGCATGGATAAGCTAGCGTGGTTGTGCTCTTGGGTTACTGTAGGTTGGGGTAATTTGACTAAACACTATTCTTAAGTTTAAGGTGCATTATGTACCTTTTCTGTCTCCATGGAGATGTTATTGCTTTGCTATTTATGTTCCACAATATGGCATTAAACATGTCTACCTCCATGACGACAAGCAAGTGACACCATCATGTCAAAGTACAGGTCAGATCTCTGGACTGCACTCACAGTAAGAATATATGCTTTAAATGGGTGTTTTTGGGCCTGTTTGCTGGTTGAAATTTAAATCATAAGATATTAGAAAGTTTGCGGGGGGAAAAAACAAAACAAAAAAAATAAACAAAAAAACTACACAACAAATCACATCCTTAAGCAGGTTTGTTGCAGTGTCTTGCCCAATGACACTGCAATTAAAAGTGGTAAATTAAAAAAGGTTCTAAGTTCCAACATTTAAGCAAAATTAACTTTGGTGAAGGCAGTTAGATTTATATCTAATATCATTTGCAGGGTTTGATTTATAATCTAATGTTTAATGTCCCATTGAGACTTCATTTAATAATTTGCTTCAATAATTCAATAAAAGCACCGAAGCCCTGGCAAGGAATGGCTCATTTTCTTAATCTAATTAATTTTGAGTTCAAATGGCTTTGCCAACTTCGAAGCTATGGTGACAACATCTTAGCCTTATTAACGCTGTTTCTTTCCCTGCTCACTCTGCTGGCAGCTGTATTTTTATACACAAGTATCACAGAGACAACTTCCTGTCATTTTGTTTTTAGTTCATTAATGCTGTTCTAATGTAGTTTAAAGATGCACTGTGTGACTTTTCTGGTCACTTACTCGTCTCCTTGAAGATGTAAGTTCTTTCCCTAGAATGTTCCACAGTATGGCATTGAACTGATCTCTTTAGCATTTATTTGTTAAAGGTGTTTCAATGCTTGAAAAAACATGCATTCATACTGTGGGCAGATCTGACCTCTACTTGCCTCTCGAGATATATTGGTTTAATTTCATATTTTGGCCATTCTAGCCAAAGCAATAACACTGACATGGAGCAGACCTTTTCCAATGAGACATTTAGGCACTGAAGCTCCCTCTGCTGTCAGCAACAGGAATGAACTATCAGAAAATAAACGTGTAAAAGATAAAGTGTTTGTGTGGGCAAACTTCCTTGTCAAAGCCTGATCTTGTCAGGTCTCAGAGGCTAAGCCAGACTGGGCCTGCTTAGTACTTGGATGAGAGACCACAGGAAATACCAGGTGCCGCAGTGGCAAAAACTGTTGTTGAGTCCTTAGGCAAGACACTTTACACATAGTCTATTGTGGTGTATGTGTTGGTAGGGATCGGAGGGGCTGATGACGCAGATATGCAGCCTCACTTCCGTCAATCTGCCCCAGGACAGCTGCGGTTATAATAGCTTATTACCACCGAGTGAATGTGTAGAGTGAATGAATAATGCATGAAATTGTAAAGAAACTTTGAGCATCTGGAAAAGTGCTATATAAGGTCGTTTTCACATGTAAGTGCCCTCTGTGGAGCGACCCCAGTGCGCTCTAGGTTTTGTTCTGTTTACTTTACTTCTGGGTCGACTTGTTCACATACGCCACGCATCCTTCACCCTAAACACGCACCAGGAGCCACGTGACAGAGTTTCTCAGCTGATCGCCTGACTCATTTCTATGACAACTAACAGACCCCCGTAAATACACATGTACATGCTCGCCTCCCTGGTTTTATACGGGGGGGTGGTCTTTTGTTTCACCTGTGGCTAAATATACAGTGAGGGCCGGGCGAACGTGTGAAACAAATGTAGACTTAAAAACTGTGTAGGAGAAGTCCAAATTTTTACCTATGACACAACAATCCAGGCAAAACACTGATGGGCCATTTTTGAGAGCTCAGACCAGGCGACTTTGTATTAATGGCCTAATGAAACCAGCGTGAACGAAGCAAAAAAGGCAAAACATGGTTAAAATTTTGCATGTGTTCTTTAAAACATTGAACTTTCCCTTGCTTAGATGCTACTTGTTTCTCGGCGTTGCTTTCCTCACACTCCCATATTGCGGAGATAGCAGGTTGGATCTTGTGGGATGCAATTAGACAGCTGCGTTATGGCCAGAGTTGCATCACATAGACTTAACTCGAGAGCACATGGAGTTTTTAGTGGGGGATTAGACCAGAATGATGTGCTGATAAACACATTTGGAGCCTGATGGAGCGACTTGGCTGCAATAGTGACCTCACGGAGAGCAAGGCAGATGTGCTATCGCCGAACCAATCATTAAAGGGCGTGAAAGTGAGCGGACAGCGCACGCGAGATGTGGTACGGCTCTGAAGATAAACAACTGTCTGGATAATTATGTCAGATGAGATTTGAACCAACTGAGAAAACATGAATAAATAATGTAATGTTGTAATGAATAAGTTTGTTCACGTTGGAGTTTTTGATGTTGTTGTAATTTCAGATAGAGGGCCTATGTAACATGATGAGAGATTTACTGTTTTTGAAAGAAATATCCAAGCTTATGGTCTACAAATGTTGAACGTTATCATTATTTGTTTGGGATTCACTCCATAAATTTGCCATATTAATCTTGTTCTTTTCACAGAGAACAATCACCGTCTCTGTTGTTGAATAAGGCCGCCACTTTCTGAAGTTAAATTTGGTTTATTTATACTGAGAAGGCATTTGACTTAAAGCCAGTTTGCATTTTGACAGTTAAAAGGCACATTCTACCATATAATGCACTATACTGTACTAAAGATCATTTCAATATTGTTCTGTTAATAATATGTGAAAATGTTGACCTTCTTTGCTATAGTGTAAAAATATGTAAAATATGTTTTTTTGTCCACTACTAAGAGCAAATGCCATTAAATCTGAGTCCAGCTAAACCATGTTATTACATTGGACATTTTAAAGCCATAATATGTGACTTTTTAACCACAAATAGTGTTTATTGCACTGAAAAACATGCATGTTTACTCTGCGCAGGCTTACATCTCTACAAACCTGACTCTTTAGGCCTGGAGGAGGGGTTTCTCCTGCTTGTCTTTGCGGAAATTATGTTCCTTTGACTATAATTTCCTACAGTATGGCATAAAAGTTATCTATGTCCATGAAGAATGTTCCAAAGTATGGTTTAAACTTTCTATTTCCATGGAATCATGTAGACAATGTGCCTCCTCTAGAAAGTTATTACTGTACCTTTAAACAATTCTGCCAACATTTCAGACAAATATTGTAGATTTTTGTATTATTATAGGTGATAGGATAGCTTAGTACCGTATTTTCCGGACTATAATAATGGCCGGGGGTGCGACTTATACTTAGATGCGATTTATATGTGAAATAAATGTTTTTTCTTCATTATTATGCATTTTTTGGCTGATATTGGCTATATTCAGGTGCAATTTATACTCTGTAAAATACGGTAAATATTATGTCTAAGTAGGAATGTTCAGCAGTTACCAAGGCGACCCAATGCACACATTAGCAAACATAGCCTGGTGACATTATTAGGTTGCCTGAAAACTTAGGAAAAAAAAACAAAATGGATTTAAACCACCTATTTTTGATCTGATCTAGTTTCTTTTGGTCAGATTAAAGTCAAACCTGAGTAACAAAGCTTCAGACGGAGCAGTGCGTCTAGTTAGCGTCCACACTCAATGCTAATGACCTGGAAAGTGTCAGTAGTGTAACGCTTCTATCTAAAAGCTATAGCACAGGACTGGGTGGCAGACATCTCCCTCATGTTCACATAATGAGGCTGATATGTGGAGCCTGCAGGGGATAGTGTGCACGCCGGACCAGATGGACTCCAAACATGCTTCATGCATATGCCTCCCAAATGGGGTCATGGGCTGTCAATATCACCCCAGATACACTTGTGCTACACTGCAAACTCATCTCCACAAGCGCACACACTCCTTCAGGGAATGTCATCGCTCAGTGCCGCATTCCGACAGACAGCGGCATAAATTCAACTCAAAGTGATATAGTTGTGGTTTAAAATCAACCAGGAAGACAATCTCATAGCTCGTTGTCTGTCAGTTAGTGTCAGCCAATCACAGCCAGGTATGTTTGCTTCTCAGCCAATCACATCACATCACGTATATTATGCAAGAACTATGGTGTTATGTTAAAACCCTAAATCAACTTTTTTTTTTTTTTTTTCCTGTTTGGCAATTTTAGCACAAGCAAAGTAAATCTACAGCTCAAAAACTGAGGGAAAAACTGAGTGCCCTTTGCAATTTGAAGTACTATGGGACATCATGCAGGACTTCCCTGATTACAGCCAGGTGTTTCTGATTACAAATACCTGGCTGCAGGAGTGGAGTTTAAAGTGTGGACGCTTCTTAACCCAATCACACTGTTCCTTATACCCACAGACTCCGCCCCTCCTTCCCCTTTACTCTCCCCTTTAGCAAGTTAGCTGCTCTATTTGAAATGTGGTTGTTGGAGGAATTTAGGTCCCACTTTAGGTTAGTATTAAGATATACGTTGACAAGCTCTTAAAATTATTTGGCGTTTTGAAGTCAGTTTCACTTTTAATCATCATATCGACCAAAATGTTCTCGCTCAGCATTTTCTCTATCGCTCTTTGTCGTAATCTTAACATGATTTCTTGTCTTGTGTGTTCCAGGCCGAGCGGCGGTCTTCACTCAGCAGCCCACAGACCTGGTGGTAGTAGCGGGGCAGCCTGTGACCCTGCCCTGCTCCATCCCTGGGTTCCAAGGCATGGTCCTGTGGCTCAGAGACGGGATGGCCCTGGGAGTCAACCGTGACCTGTCAGGTAGGACTGTACTAAGAGATTATATGACTATTCATGAAATAAAGTTGAAGGAACTGTGTGTAAAATTTTGATTTAAATTCCATAAACATGACCCATCTGTGTCCCAAATACGGCTCTCACTGATAATAACTGTAATGTTGCTTTATTCTTAATTACAAAAACATTGGACATAATGGCCAAGTTGTTCATGTTTAATGTGATGTTCTCAAGATGTCATGAGCTTCTCATTTGGGTTGCCAGTTTCAGTGCTGAAATTCAGTTGCTTTAAGCCTAAAAGGAGTCTGATCTGATCTGAGAGAGGAGTCTGATCTGAATCCTCACTACCTAAACCCCAGCACCTGCAGCCAATGAATTCTGGAGGTTCTGAGCTTTCACATGAAGCATGGTCTGTGAATATACGGAGAATGAGAAAAACGTATATGTGTGCTCTCTCTGCAGATTAAGGCACTGGCAACTCAGGTTAAGCTGTGATTTTAGTATCTTTTTAAAACTCTAAGAGTGCAGGCTACATACAGTTCCTTTAAATCAGGCTAATGGCTCCAGGGCCAAATGCGGCCCTCAGACCAGTTTTTACTGGCCCTCAGGCCTCCTGCTGAACCAGCTCAAATGATCATAAGCAGCACTTTTTACAGCAAATTAAACTATTTTTACCACTATAACTTCAAACATCACATTGTGATACAGACCTAAAATCAATGTCTTTCAAACCTTATTTCTACACAGCGGCTCAGTCAAAGCTGTGTTTAAAGCACCGCACTGCATTGATCACCGGTCTGTGGCCCTCTGCTTCGAATATGTTTTGAGATGATTAAAAAAAAAAGTTTGGGCACCTCTGCTTTAAATGATGACCCAAATGGATTATATTATCACACAATCCTCATCTTAGTGTCTTGTGATATGTTTCATGGAACAATGGAGGTTAGCTGCTCAGCTATATGGTAACCTATGATTATAATGAGTTATTATTGTTATTTTTAGTTTCTTTAGTTTATATTTACAGGACAGTTGTAGCATGAAATGGGGAGAGAGAGAGTGTAGAGACATTCGGCAAAGGTGAGGTGCCAAGGTGATAAGAACCACATGGAGCCTACCACTCTGCTCTATGTTTCATTAGTTCATTTCGACAGTATATTCAGATGTGCGATTAGCATGTAGCAACACCCCCCTCACACAGCACAGAGCACAGTTTACTAACAGCTTAATGACTCTAATGACTTGCTAATTGACTCCACTTATTACACAGGCCGGACATGACCCGTGGGTGGTAGGAGTCAATGGACTTTAAGGTCAATTCTCCCTCCATCCCTCTCCTTCTCTCACGAGTAGAGACAATCACTAGTGAAGAGCTGCATGGTCCGGATAGATTTGTGGAGTTATTTGAAAGCTCGATTTCTTTTCACTCTAAGTTTTTGAATCCAGGTTCAATGGAATTTTAGACCAGTTCCAAGACATTATTTGCAGCCTTTGAAGTAGACATATTGTGCTTGTGTCTGCTATATATTTATCATCTATAACTCTCATGGATGATTGTGTTATATTTTGGACATTTTAAGTTGCAATATTGATTTAAAACAACTTCATAAAAGAAACTAGCCCGCTCACTTCCAGGTTAGAAAATTGCAGTGCCCAATGAGGATTTAAGAGCCGATTCCAGCCTGCCCTTTTACTTGCTAGTACAGTGGATCTTTTGTCATTTGACCTAGCAATGATACTGAATCCTATTCATATCACCAATTAAGAAAATAAATAAAATGGATAAATAGATCTGGAGCAAAAACATCTTGAATGCAGGAGACTTAAGATGACTCAAACATGCAGGAATCACTCTAAGTACAATTTTGAGAGGGTAAATTAGAAGGGGAATTTTTTCAAAAAATTTTTTACAGTATAGAACCCTTAAAAACTGCCTTTTTGCTCCAAGGTTATATTAGAGAAATAGAAAAGCAACTTCATAAGAGTATGCACCAACACTGTCTTAAGAGCAGCTCAGGACCACAATCTGCTGTGTATCTCCATCTCAAAGCCAGTAACCTTTGAAGATAGTGAGGTACAGATCTTAGCCAAATAAATTATTTGAGGGGGAGTAAAAGAAGGATTTTTTTTAGGAAAGGCAATCTGTCTTTGAACCGGAATGGGGGCCTTAGACATCATCTATCTCCTATTTATAAAACCATTCTCAGACCCAACTCTAATCAAAGAAAAAAACAGTGCTAGCCAGTATGCTAATAGGTGTGAGAGCACCCATTAGGGGCCTGAATGATCATGCTAAATATGAAACAAGCACAGTTCACACTTACGGTACCTCAATAGACCTAGCTAACAAACAGAAACAACAGGTGTTAGTTTCACTGTTGCTAGCTCCTTCAGATAGATATAAGACAGTGTCCACCAGGCATCTGACTAGAACTAAAACGGCGGCTTGGATGAGCAGCGAAACTCAAAAAAAACTTTGTGTCCAGTTGACAGAATAGAATCCAAGGTAAATATTTTGATCTCAGTTGTCTTTACTGTTTATATTTTTTTTTTGTATGCTTGGGCAAGGCTCTCCAACCCTCTTTTATGAATGAATGCTGAAAGATGTAAAAATTGTAATTGTTCTCCCCTGTAAAATACATAAATATACAATCATATTTATTTTTTTCACATCTTTAAGGAAACAAACAACAAATTAAAATAAGTGATTTGAAAAAAAAAGGCTGAAATTCTGCAGTATTGCTTCTTCCTCTCTTCACAATACAATATCATATCCCCTTCTCCCTAACTTCATTTCCATGTTTAACCCCACAGCAGGGTTTATACCCGGGTGACCACAGTATGGACATCCTGACTTCTAATCCCTTTAAAGTGGACCATAAACCAGCCAGGCCCCAGGTAGACCCCCCTGCCCCCTGCTCTCTCTCCTGTAATGCAATTCAGAGTTATTGGCTAGGCCCCAGCACTGATGAAAGAAGACATATATCCCTTAGACAGACCCACCCCTCTGGCATGCTGTTCTGTTTCATCCATACCAACAGTCAATGCAAGGTAATCAAAGGGGGGTCGGAGCACATCATTTAAAGTGCACGTAAACTAAGCGAGGTCGGGTCTGGTTAATACTTGGATGGGAGAACGCTGAGATTACCGGGGGTTATAGTGGGGCAGCAGTGGCTCTAGTGCAAATTGTCATTGTGTCCGTAGACAAGAAACTTTACCCACTTTGACTAGCCCTGGAGAACCCAAGAACCCTTTCCTTCTTTGGAAAATGATGAACATTGCTTTAAATTATTGCTACAAGTTCACTGAACTCTTAAATATCCACTTTCAATTTTAACCCTTTATTCCCTAATTTAGGAATGGGCCTAAATTTGACCCATTGGGCTCACCAATTAATCCAAAAAGAATATAAAATGTACTTCTAGACATTCTGCAAGTTATTACTAAAAAGATTAACAAAAAAACCCACAATTTTACCAACCGCTGGTTTGCTGAGAAAAGGATTTTGCTTGGGTAGTTTTCCAGCTCAACAGGTCAGCCATCTAGTCACTACCACTCAGGCTCATTTTAGTTCAATATTTATCCACTAGGTGTCTCTATGCAGGGGCCAGAAGTTGCACTAGGGGCTTTTTGAATTTTGTTGAATTTAAATTTGACAAAAATTAACTGCGGCCAAATTTGACCCCATGGGTTCTCCAGGGCTAGTATGAATGTGGTGTGTGTTGGTTGTGATCTGAGGGGCTGTTGGGGCAGATTGGCAGGCTCGCTTCTGTCAGTCTACCCCAGGGCAGATGCTGCTACAATCGTTTGCCACCACTGAGTATTGTTGATTTTCAGATTCGAGAATGTGATGATGGGATAATCCCAATGGGGGCAGGAAACATTTTTTTTTTCCCTATAGATTACATTGCTTTTTGCTGTGAAATATCCAAAAGTAAATTTGAAAATGTTGAACCTGATCATTTCTATTACTGATACTTTGCAGCTGATGTCATCAACATCCCCTAGGGGTGTGATGCTAATGTAGGCACTGCTTTGTCTGACGCTCTGTTATTCAAGTTAGACTTTAATTCAACTGATACAGAATCCATTTTTATTTTTTCTTGAGTTTTCAGACTGTTTTAAAACTTTTTAGCAGTTAGTGCATCGTGTCACCATGGTGACACGCCTGAACATTCCACCATAGACATATAGGAAGAGCACCCCAAGTGTGATGTCACTGTAAAGTATCAATTGAATACTCAGGAACTCACTGAATTAAAACAGAAATGCGACTTTTAACAATATTCATTTTAGCTGACCCCATCTGTACTAAATATTATTGGACTATAAAATGGTGAAGGGAGGAAGCCCCGGAGAAGACCCAGGACACGCTGGAGGGACTATGTCTCTCGGCTGCCCTGGGAACTCCTTGGCGTCCCATCGGAGGAGCTGGAGGAAGTGTCTGAGGTGAGGGAAGTGTGGGAGTCCCCGCTTAGACTGCGGTCCCAGAAGAAAATGGATGGATGGACTACAGAATGTTCTGATGTCGCCTGAAACTCAACAGTGGTTTTAAATTACACAGCTGAATGTGATAGGCCCGAATTAGAACAAGTAGAAGTCAAGTACAGTTCCCATTAAACGCATTCTTGTTCTGCCTGTTTTCCAAAAGGCTTAAAAAGTAGTTACCCAGTCCGTAAATTCACACATAATTGCCACTGTTTTAAACTCTTCTTATTTGGCCCTTGCAGTACAGTAGTTCCCCCTGACACAGTGCCCTGCTGTTTAATAGTGTGGCACTAAAAGCAGTGTACACAGCAGTGAGGACAGATCATACTTAACCCGGCTGGTGGCCTTTGGATCTACAACCCTCTCATTCACCCAGGAGGAGGCCACACCAGCAAAGAGCCAGTATCAGGCAAGTCTCCTACACAAGTGGCTCTCAACCAGGTAGTGACAGTAAAAACATGAATTGGTCAAAATTTTGTTATCTTTTTTTATTTAAAGGCACTGTTCCTGATTTTTACTGTCTAAAAAAATGTAAAAACACAACCAGTTCATTTTAAACTGCTACTCGAGGCGTTCTGAGCATCCTAATTATTCACCAGGATGAGCTGTTAAAGAAGACCTATTGTGCTTTATAGAAATATCACAATATTCATCTTAAACAATAAATGAAAAGATGAAATGAAAGAAACAAATATGCTGACTTCCACGTTAGAAAACTCCGCTGCCCAATGGGAGCTGACGTCACAGCAAAGAGACTCGTGGCTGTCGGCGCCTCCTATGGGTGGCTGCAGATCACATTTTTTTTTCATTTGTAACAAAATGGCAACATGATGCTGCCGAATCCTGCGCGTATCATAGATTAAGAAAATAAAATTGAAGAACGAAGTAAGTACAGAGCAGTGGGCATATGCTGGTGGTGCTGAAAATATGGAGTCTTGAAAATAAGCGATTAAAGATTGAAAAGTCAATTTTGCATAACAGGCCTGATGTAAGTGCTTCTCGCAACTCCAGAGACCAGACATGTTGTAAAGCTAACAAAGACTAGCATGCAAACACATACTTTCTGATGATCGGACAATAAAAACACTATTTCTAGAGAAGACAGATAGCACACAGCTGACATATTTTGACCTTAAGAGCTGCCTATACGTTATATCTGTACTGGGCCAAGACACAACCAAAATGAAAAAAAAACATGCTTTTATTTTAGTTTGGCTAAAAAGTTACATACTATGGCTTTAATGTTTTGTCCTTCATATTATAAATCAGATGCACCCAGACAATTACTTTTATTTGCGTAGTTTCCTCCAATACTTACTCTCACTTGAGTCATATCGGTAACACTTTATAATAACTATAGCCTCTTTAGCCTTAATAAAGCATGAACAGACACTTAATTAATAATGAACAAACACTTAATTAACAATGAGTCATGCTTAATAACTATTTAATTACAGCCTTAATTAACACTTCATTAACAAGTGTTTGAGTTAATACTTAACTAACCATTTGTAAATGCTTATTTAAGGAGTAACTAAGTGTGAAATAAGTATGAGTAACTGTTCACAACACAGGCCAATTAATTGCTAATTCAGTGTTAATTAAGGTTGTAATTAAGTAGTTGTTAAGCATGAATCATTAATTAAGTGTTTCTTCATTATTGATTAAGAGTTTCTTCATTATTAATTCAGTGTTTGTTCATTATTAATTAAGTGTTTGTTCATGCTTTATTAAGGCTAAATAGGCTATAGTTATTATAAAGTGTTACCGTAATATCTTGTACTTTCTACAAAATTTTGCATCAACGATACTCTTACTTGTGTTCGATCTTCGGCGACTGTCACAACCTGGGGACGTTGACCAGGGCACGATGCGGCGGCAGATGCGTGTCCACTCCGCTGAATGTTAAAGCGGTCAGGCTGCGGTCAGCGTGGAGTAGATGGTACACTTGGGAGGGTCGCTCAAGTGGAGGTTGATGTTTTCAGCTCGGCCGGAGTCCGTGCATTAGCCGCTAATGCCCGAGCTTGTCCTGTACTGACCCACATGTAACCCTGTGTCCCACGTGTGAGGAAAAACATGTCAGACATTTTCAACATATATCATTGTTTACTGGGTCCAACATAATTTAAAAGCTCACTATGTAACTTTTTCCAACTGTGGAGATGTTGTTGCTTTGTGTGGAATGTTTCACACTATTGCATTAAACTTATTTGACTTATTTGCAAATAGTTTTAGATCATTGCAAATACATAGATTCTCCACAGATATGACCTGTAAATTGGCCTGGCGGCATCTCCTTTTGGTTTCTATGGCGATAGATCTACAAAGAGACAAGAAAATGGCAAGCTGTCCAACAGAAAAGTTACAAAGTGTGCCTTTAACTCAATTGCTTAAAGACACTGTATGTGATTTTTTTTTTTCCATGTATTTAGCAAAATTTGTCTTGCCTCAGTACAGATATATTGTATACGCAGCTCTTGAGGACAAAATAAGTCTGCTTTGTACTACTTTTAAGGCATTTTACTGTCTGAGAAGCAGGAAGTGTGCAGTTGGCATGCTAGTTTTTGATGACAAAACTGCCATTTTAACCTCTGAAAGTTGCGAAACAAGTTTATAAATTCATTGTTGTGAATAATTAAGATGCTTGGAGTGCATAAGATAAGTGAGGAATAACTTTGGACCACTGCAAAAACGTTAAAAATAAATAAGTTATAGAAGTTTTTAAGATTGTTTTTAAGACTGTAAAGTTTTTAAAATAGTAAAATTGTGAAGTTACCTCTATTATTACAGCACATAATATAGGCTACATAAGAATAGTCTTTAGTACAAAAATGTAACTCTCAGAGACCAGTGCAAAGTTTTGCCGCTAACAACGACTAGCATGCTAACACGCACTACCTGATTATCGGGCAGTAAAATGGTTATATTTACAACTGCCATACATCTACACTTTATTCCTCAATTACACCTTTCAAATGACCCGTCCTCAGTTTGTCCATCACCGCGCTTCGTTCATTTACTCTGTGACAGCTCCTGCAGGTGTTCAGTCCCGTCCGTCTCACTTACCCCGTCCACTGGCCACGTGCTTATTTTCCCGTTCGCTCCGCCACTCCGAACGGCACCTTGTCACCTTTTATGTATTTATTTTTCCAAAAGCTACGCCAACTGCTGAAACCGACGCTCTCGTTCCTACTTTTTCTCAAAAATTATAGAAATGTCAGATTGTCCAGATGTTACCAAAAAGTCATCGCTGGAGAAGTTGCGATTCGGCATCTGCTCCCTGGCCAGATGGTTAAATATATTTGCTCTTTTGCGACACATATGTGATTTGATTTAACCCCGAGTTCCCACAGTCTTTCCTACGGCTGTTTTTTTTTGAGAGATGTGGATGCCAAAGGAAAAGCTAGGGTCAAATGTTGTTTATTTAGAGTTGGCATAGCAAGAGCTTTATAGTCACATGTCTGCAGTATCCCTTATCTGTTAATATAAAGTGAACAATGTTGCGCTTATTACATTTTAATGAGGAAGTTTGCAATAGCAACCTAGCAGACACATTTTGAATACTAAATAGTTATAATAGTTATGGCAGAGGGCAACGCAAGTGTGTTCACAGCCTGGTTATGGATTATTAGTTGGTTATTCTAAGTTTTAGTTGTTATTTCGAGTATTCTAGTGCCTAAAAATAGCATTAAAAGCACTGTACCTGACCAAAAAATAAATAAATTAAATGAATTTGTTCATTTCCAATGGTTTCTGATGGTCCAAAGTTACTCCTTGCTTGCCTTATTAATTTCCCAGCATCCAACTAGCATGCTAACCACACTCTTCCTGATTGTTGGACAGTAAAACGCTTATTAATTAGATGCAGACAGTACGCAGTGAACTTATTTTGACCCCAAGAGCTGCTTTGACAATATATCTCTACTGAGGTATAACAAATTTGCTCAAGTACATGGAAAAAAAGTGCGTACATGCCCTTTAATGTTAGCAACGTGTCAGCAAATGAACATCCTTGTTAAACAGCACTTCAAAACATCAGTATATGTCACCCACTATGTTAACAGCCACACGCAACGCCGTGACAACGCCCTTCATTTGACCCGGGCGCGCATCAGACTCCATCTTATCCCCCGTGACTGCCGTGAAGTCCCACCGCTCGCGCGACATAGCCTAGCATGCTAACGCGATGCATGCATTCCCCCGAAGACCGCATCTACATTGGCCTCCTTTTCCGCGCTCCCATTTTGTCATCTCCACTGCACCTCTAATTGGGCCTCGGAGGACAATTCGCCGCCATTACATCTTTTCTATTTCACCCAGGGGCCCTTCCATCGGTGTCACTGAGAACTATAATGACCGGGCTCTCCAGGGGATCCCGGGGAGCCCCAAAAAAAAAAAAAAAAAAACTTCGCTAGGGACTCGGCGGGAGGTTTTTTTTCTTGATGTGTGGCCGCTCCGTAGATGCGTTTGGTGTATCTGTCAAGGCGTAAACAGCTCTTCATTCGCATTTGCACATCAATGGCAGTCGTATTTATCGTCGGCACTTCGATTGTGAGTGTTTATTGGAGAGGTGACAAGGTAATTGGCCTTTCGCGTCGGCACAAAGCAGGAGAGCCCTCAGATCTGACACGGCGCTGATGTTTAAACAGGTTGTTGAGGTTAATGAAGAAGGAGCAGGTATGCAGGTGCCAGGTGGGTTTCAGTGCGATGTGAATATAGAGGAGAGAGGGGAGAAGTATATAGCGTTTAGTGCTGGTATCGTTTTGCCTGGACAGCTAAGATCACACGCTTTTAAAATACTTTACGAAGACCTTTGGGACTTTGAGATGCACGAAAAAAATCTGGCCAGCTTGCATATTTGGGCTGAGCTTTTCAGAAAACAGAAAACACTTTGAGCTTTGGAGATGTAGTAATAGTAGAGTATTAACGCAGTAACAATATTCTAACTTAAATCTGGCTTAAATTTGACTTGCAACAGATATACAGTATAAGCAGCTCTTGAGGTAGTGATGAGGGACTCAAAACCAGAAATAATAATCGATACAGGCTGAGATATCGAAAGGTATCAATTCTGTTACAAACAAAAAACTTTCTCCAAAAAATGCAGTTTTCTTATATTAAAAAGTAAGCTAGTCTTTTTTTTAAAATACATTGTAGATCCTTTTAAGCTGAAATAGAGCGAAGATAATGCCATAGTACATTTCTTTGTAGTCGCGGAGTTTCAATGCATTTTAATACAAAATGCATCGATATCGGTATCGGATCGATATCGGGATACTTATCACAGTTATACTTGTCACACACTGGTGTCGTCCATCACCATCTTGAGGTCAAAATATGTTCGCTGCGTGCTGTCTCCATCTTATTATAAAGCGTTTTAATGTCCAGTGATCAGGAAGTGTGTGTTAGCATGCTAGTTGTTGTTAGCTAGAGTTGTGAAAAGAGCTTACAGACTCATCAAAGTGGATAATACGGGTATTGGGAATGCATAAGGTAAGTGAGGAATAACTTTGGACCACTGCAAACCGTTTTAAAGGAATTGGATACAGTACCTTTAATGGAATATAGCATTTTTAATTTTGCGCTTAAAACCTGATCATACAGATAGATGAGTTTCGAGGTAAAAACTTTGTAATAGCCCATATTTTTTGAGACTGGGTTGGAATAAGAAATAAAATCAAAATCCATAAATATCCCAGGCACTTTTTTTTTTTTTTTTCCCATTAGGCAGCTGCCTTTCGTTGTACCATATAGAGCTCCTATCATCCATGGGCAATAGTATCCTTTAAATTGGACTAACCCATCTACCCATCTTCAAATAGCCACACTCCCAGAGCAACTTATCATTTTGGAGATATTCTAACAACATAAGTCTAATGTGAAATGGTAAGCGGTAGGTATATTTTTGAATAGATTTAATACTACGGTCGTCTCTCGCAACTATTTCTATCTGGGTTGTTCCCGGCTGACCAGATCCTCCCACAGGCCACATTCACGAGCTTTTTTCGGGTCAGTGCGGACCGCGGGTTGGTGAAAGGATGGAGGGTTTTCCATTTCATGAAAATTGCACAGGTGGACTTCCGAGCGACTTCCAGAGAATGGCAATGTGAACAATTTTACCTGCTCCAGGATTTGTTACAATACTGCACAATGGATGTAGTCTGAACATGTTTTTCAGTCATACCTTATACAGTTGTTTTAAATATGAAATCAGGTAGGTCTAAAAACGCTTTTGTGGTAAAAATAGATACACACATGGATAATATTTAACGTCGATTCATCAGAAGTTTCAGACAAAGCCGATCTTTCAATCTCCAATCTTTAATTTAACACATAACTTCTATATAGAAATACTTTAAAATATTAATTAAACAACTAAAAGTAATTGAACTTGATTGTAATGAAGCAGTGGCACAGTTTGTGACAAAGAAATGGCTCATATCAAAGCAAGTTTGCACCATTAGTGAATGTGTATAAAATAAAGAATATTTGTATACAGTGGTCCCTCACTATATCGCGGTTCACCTTTCGACCTGTGCATGTTATTATGTAATTATAATGTGTACATGAAATCCATATGTAAACTGCTCAAGTAGAATAAACTAAACCCAGTGCAGCTGTATGGAGCATGGAGTAAGTCAGTAATGACGAAAGTGTTGCGATTTCAAAGGCTTTTGAGGTTGGTTAAAGTGTAAAGTATTATTATTATTGAAATAAAATGTTGAATGAGAGTTCTGCTCCAGTAAGGCCTTTTTGAATTCACAATTTTCTAACTGCTTAAATTTTTGTTTTGGTAGAACTAATTCATTTGAAACAGTTTGCAGTCCTCCAAAGTTATTCTTTACTTAAATGATGCATTATCACCATACAAATTAGTTACCTCAGTGATTTTCATAAGCTCTTTTCACAACTTCCAAAGAGCAGACTTTGTTAATACGATAAAGCTAACAATAACTAGCACCGTGATCCCCAACCACCAGCCCAGGGATCAGTACCGGTCTGTTACGCGTTTGCTACCGGGCCGCACAAAAACAGTAAATAATTTATCAGGGACCGCATCTTCTCCGACGTAACTTTCGAACGTCTCTCATGACACGCTAATAAGCTCGTCCGTAGATATATAAAGAAAATCCTGAGAGGAAATTGACACATAAATCCATCTTGTATAACAGTGAGTTTATTATATCTGTGCTAGAGCTGCTCTTGTCTCCACGATGACGTATCACATAATGACACATCAGACAAAGTCGCCCAAAAGTAGGTCCAAAAGTCTTTGGAGAGCTTTTTTGCAAAGGGGAAAAGGCCAAACTGAGGAGCCAGAAGAGGAGCCTAAGACCTCCAAGAAAAAGAAAGATCAATTTAACAGACAACACCAGGAGTCCTACTTAAAAAATGGGTTTGTCGCTACAGGTGACTCACACGCCGAGTCCGCTCTGCGTAATATGCGGGAAAAGCGAACGAGACAATGAAACCTTCAAAACTGCTTTGGCACATGGAGACTAAGCACCTGGATTAAAAGATAAGCCTTTAGAGTTTTTTGAAAGTAACTTCGGAGCAGACTGGACATAAGAAACACACTGTGGGTGTCATTGTCTCCCATCACTCCTCAATGGGACCACCTCATCGCAAAGAAACAAGCGCAGGGCTCCCACTGATTCAGCGGTATAGTGAGTAGTACTTTTTATGCACTAAACTTAATTTTGCCATATTTATCTGCCAGACGTAGAAGATCCGTTTGTAAAAAAAAACCTACATAATTCCGGCCCATGGTGCAGTAAAGGTTAGGGACCCCAGAACTAGCATGCTAATGCACACTCTCAGACAATAAAATGTTTTGCAATCAGCAGACAGCACCACAGCAGACTTATTTTCACCTCAAGAGCTGTTTTTGCAATATATCTGTAGTCGTTCAAGGCAAATTTTGCTCAAAAACATGGAATAATACAGGCTCATTAATATATATTAAGATCTTATTTGACCCAATTTGGTTACGGCGCATTGGTCCAGACAAAACTCCATCCATCAACATGGGACACTGCAGACAACAAAAGTAGTCCATATAAGATGCATTGGCCCAGTGACCAAACTGTCATGCATTAATCCTCTGAACATGCTTTTGCTATAATCCATATTAATAGCTAGAGCCGCCATCTCCTGCTAGCGCTAACCCATTCGAATTCCTTTCACTTTCTCTCAAATCATTATTATGCGACCTGCACCTGAATTAATTCCTTGTGGGGCGTTATCAGCAAACCTGCCATGCTCGCATAAATGTCTGAATAACAAATCAATGCAAAACGTTAAATTAACAGGCTGGCTAATTCCCGGCAGCCTACGCACGCTCGCATGTTTTATAGCTCGCGGCATCAAGTGACAATGTAATGTCTAATAATTAATAAAAATCACCTTTGCTTATGGTTGTAATTAATGTGCCGGGTAAGAGGCTCGGCGGCTGCACACTGGGAAGACATAACACATAGATCATAGTGAAACAGGAAGCCGGGACTATTTTTCTTGGTTAAATTGCGTCCTGTTATAATGTAAATGGATTCTATTTCTGTTCGCTTTGCTGATGTATGTGATGTATATGTTTTCGGAGATATGTTAAATATTATGTTCCAAAGGATAATGCATTTACTTTATGAGAGGTTTAGCGTGGAGTTAGCGAAATAAATGTTTAAAATGTAGAAGAATAAGACAAATTAGTGGAGATCTAATTTAGGCAGGCTTTTTGTTAAAATGTAAGTCGTTTAAAAAGTAAAGTTGATGTAAATTATGTTTTCTACTACACCTTAAAGCTTCAGTATGTAACTTTTTGGACGAAAAATAGGCTAAAATAAAAGCAGGTCCTCTTGCTTGTTTCCATGGAAGTGTTGCTCCAAATTGGCTACAATATTCCACAGTATGACTTAAAACGCATCTATCTCCATGGAGAAAGTTCTGTGGAATCATATAGAAAGTGAAAATCTTAATAAAGCATGAACAAAGACTTAATTCATAATGAACAAGTAGTTAATTAAGAATGATTAGGCTTAGTAACTACTTAAACCTGCTTTCTGTAACATTTCATGGAGATGTTACTACTCCTACCTCTGGAATGTTCCACAGTATGGCATAAAACCTATGTATCTCCATGGAGACAAGCAGATGACATCACCAGGCCCAGTTAAAGATCATATCTGTGGAGAGGCTGCCCCAGCTCACACAAAAAATGATTATATTTGGGCAGAATTTGTCTTACCCCAGTTCAGATCGTATAAGCAGCTCTTGAGGTAAAATTATACGTTTGCTGTGGACTGTCTGCATCTAAAGATAAAGTGTAAACAGGAAGTGCACGTTAGCATGCTAGTTGTTTCGGACAATAAACTCCAATCTCGTCCCCGAAAGTCGTTAAACTCACTTGTAAAACTCATCCATGTAAATAATGAGGATGCGCAGAATGCAACTTCAAACTTTGGACCACTGCAAACCGTCTTTAATGAACAGTTTACGTTTTTAAGACGGTAAAAATCAGGTACAGCGCCTTTAAACAAGCATTATACTTTGAAACTGTAGTGTACAATAGTGTCAGAAAGTTGATGCTGGTGAATGAAAGATAGTAAAGAAAAAAAAAAAAAATCATCTCTTGGATATTTAGAATAGCATTAACATTATGGTTATAGAATGTGGCATTAACGCCCATTACAAAGATGTATGTTGTTTTGTGTTGTCTGCAAAGGGGAGGGGGGGGTAACTCATTCCACCCAGAGAGAGAAATTACCTCTCAAGTGTATCATCAAGGAGTCCTTATGTCCTAGCCAACTTTCTTGTATGCAGAAAACTCGTAAACACATTTATAACATAAAATTGCTACCATCAGAAGCAATGTTATTTAACAGATGTCTTCAATTGCCATATGCAAATTGCGGCGTTGTGTTGAAAAATGGCAGCACAAGCTAAACTATAAGGCACTGATTTTTACTTCACTTACTATCGTTTACTTGCCCAGCTTTCAGTTTTGACAATTTATTTTGAAAGTTCCTATGCATATGTTATGACAAGATGACATTTAGAGTTTGGCAAAATATTATAATGTTGTTTTCCTTCAATCCACGCTCTTTAATTTTCAAATATTTTGTCTTGCATAATTAGCCGCACCCCATATAGACCAGCATCTCGTTTTTATTTCCCATGAGTCATCTTAAAGGCTCTGTGCCTGATTTTTACTGTCTTAAAAATGTGGAAAACAGAACTAGTTCATTTTGAATTGTTGCTTACTTTATGCATTCCACTTATTTACATTGATGAGTTTATAAGTGCTTTTCATAATCTGGATTGATGTACAGTAATGCTAATGGCAACTGGAATGCTATGTGCACTATGTAACTTTTTCTCGTGGAGGGTCGGCCACCTTCTTGTATCCATGCAGATGTTTTGGCTTGACCTGGAATGTCCGCGGTATGGCATGAACCTCTATAGCAGGGGTGTCCAAACTGTGGCCCGAGTGCCAAATGCGGCCCTCAGACCAGTTTTTATTGGTCCTCAGGCCTCCTGCTGAACCGCCCCATTGATCATAAGCAGTACTTTTAACAGCAAATTAAACTATTTCTACCACTAGTGTGATACAGATCTAAAATGAATGTGTTGCAAGGCTTATTAATACACAGCGGCTCTGTCAAAGCGTATAAAACCGCACTGTATTGATCACCGGTCTACGGCCCTCCACTTCGAATATGTTATGTTTTGGCCCTCGATTTAAAAAAAAAAAAAAAAAAAAAAAAAAAAGTTTGGGCACCTTTGCTCTATAGTAACGCCTGAAAAAAATGCAAAATAGATAAGATCAATACCATACTGTGGAACCTTCCAGGCAAAGCAATAACATCACCATGGAGACAAGCAGGTGACACCCTACACCAGAAAAGCAGAGTGCACCTTTAAAGCAGACCCATTACAAAATATCTACTTTTCAGAGCTTTTAACCATGTTATACTTTTAATCCTTCTCATTTACCCTCTAGAAGTTGTATTTAGAGTGATTCATACATGTTTGAGTCATTGCTCCAATCAACCCCCGTTTTCGCCGCCACCGGTAAACGCCCACTGCTCTGTACTTCATTCTCCATTTGTATTTTTTTAATCAGTGATACACGTAGGATTTGGCAGCGGCGTGTAGCCATTTTGGCACAAATGAAAAAAATCTGCTGCTATCCATAGGAGGGGCAGACAGCATACGGCACTTTGTTGTTGACGGCGACGTAAAGTAAAGGGGCTGGGAGGCAATTTTCCAACCCAGAAGCCAGCAGACTCGTTTCTTTTACCAATTCGTTTTAGATCAATATTGCGATTTCAAATGTCCAGAATGCAACATAATGATCTGTGGGTGTCAAAGACTCTAACTATACAGCAGACACAAGTAGAAAATGTCTTTGTTAACTCCAAAACCTGCTATAATCTGTTCTGAAAAAGCTATCCGAGTCTACAATACGATTTTCGCACAAAGGATTCTCAGCCAGTTTGCGTGTGTGTTCAGATGTGTCCAGTGCATAACTTCAAATCCTATAAGGCTCTGACAACCATGAGAATCCATTGGCAAGGCTAGTCCTACCACACCAGAGGGACTACTTTCTCTTCCTCACATCCTTTGTACTGAGCCTATCCCTATGGACCACATGTGTTTGCATCTGAGTAAATAAAAACCATACAACCCCTCAAGGCAGTTTTGCAAGGATTTTTTTATTGCTTAGTACTTTGCATGTAATTGGCGCTGCGAAATACCACCCGGAAGCGCCTCTGGTAAAACTAAGAGTGATTAATAGAATTGTGGGTACAGTAAGTGAAAAATAAATCGGCAAATGAATTTTAGGAGAAGAAATATTGGATCATTTCCAGATGGATGTCGCAGTGTTACGCTCATAAATGACCCACTTTTGGTGTTTTGTTGCATGGTATTGGAGCGTATTCCCAATCGCAGCGTGTAATGTAGCATGGAGAAATGCCGCGGGGGCAAATTGGATCATCTGTGTTGATACAGTGGCTTGGCAAATACATATTAAAATGGCCTGTTCCCAATTCTGGCCATGTATTTGACCAAAATTTGTCTTGCCCCAGTACTGATATATTGTATAAGGACAGTGACGTGCGGTGAGGCTCGTGGCTGGTGAGGCACTGATGTCGTCACAATCAGATTTACAAACATGTAAAACCAGGTGCCGGCGAGTAAATTGTCTCTCCTAGTAACTTGGGGCCAGAATTTCAAAATAAAAGTTCCGAAGTCTGTATGAAATTGCTCTAATAGTATGAAATAAAAAGCTGGTTTTGTATTGTGTTTTATCCTTATTCTGTTTCCCCAATTTTAAATGGATTGAAGTCATTAAATTTCTTTCCAAAACTCTGCCGCTTAAAGTTGCAAAATACACTTTCATTGTGAATAATTAAGTGTTAAATGTTCAGAATGCATAAGTTAAATGAGAAATTACTTTGGACCACTAAAATGGTTCTTTTTCATGTTTTTAAGACAAAAAGAGTCAAGTTTGTGGAGATGCAAGCTCGCTCACAGTAAACTTGCATGTTTTCAGTGCAATAAATAACCAAAATGAAAAAAATAAAGTAGAAAAACATGCTTTGATCTCAGACAGTTAACGGATGGTTTGCTTTGGTGTCTGAAAAGGCTGTTCTAAGAGTTTGTAAGAGCAAGGAACAAGTTGGATTTAAATGTGCATACTGCTGTAATTATCGTAATGTCGTGATTTCTACCGGAGAACTGGGAGATAATTTTGATGCCAGATTGTTGAAATAACCTTTAACTTCTCAGCATGGCGGGCAGAGGCAGAAGATTCACAAATAAAAAAAGTATTACACCTATTAGCTGGTTGTTTGATGCCTACATATTTAGCAGTCATTTACAAGTTTAATCACATTAATATTACCATAATTAAATACAATACTGAATTGTTTGCTTTCTTCATTAGTGATCTGCAGGTGGCTGTCTTGCATCTGTTCTGTTGTTTACTCTGTATGCTTGTGTATTTGTCAAGATAAAGTGGGTTTCATTTCACATCATTACCACTCCTCAAGTAGAACGGACCATCTCTGTAGCACATGAAGATAGTAGTATACTTCTTCCTTCAGTACATTTGCTTTGATATTTCATGATTTAAAACTTAAAAGAATGACTCAGTGCTCCCCATACTATGATCTGGTGCAGCTCACCATCTACTGGCAGCAGAGGAATAACAAATACAGCCACAAGGGGCAATGATCGCAATGATAGGCAATAATATAATAACAGAACTTTTTTTTTTTTGCGACCATTATTTTTCTCTTATAAGGGCAGTAGCTGGTCATGTGACTTTCACACATTGTGCCCCATCAAAAATAAGCTGTCTAAATTAAAGTCTACGAGAAACAGATTGTCCTGGATGAATTTTTCAAAATAAAATTTGAATAGGGCGCGAGAGACTATTTTGTTAGATAATGCGTTGATTTGCATATCACTGTGTTCAGCTCATAAATCTCCTCACTCGCTCTGTTGGGTTTTTCCAATCAGAAAATGTGTCAAAGAGATTTTCTAAAAATTGCTATTCTGTTGAAAATTTGCCATATCCACACCGAAAGTCATTGTCAATATGTAATTGATACTCTGTAATTGCACATGGGTTTAGTGTCTTTTGGCCAAATTTGTACTGATTGTGATGACAACTGTGCAAGGAGATGTCCTGAGTACGACGGTGTGCGTGTTTGTCCTTCCCAGGTTGGATCCAATATGGCTGACTTCCAGTCCTGATATCTATCTTCTATTTTTCATGCCAAGTTTCCAATTTTTATGTTGATTTTCTTTTCGGGCTGGACTTTCATTTACCCCATGAAAATCAAAGTTTGAGGTGACGCTACTGAGTCGTCTTTCATTATTTTTTCTTGGAGACTCAAAATTACAGCTCATCAAGTTCTAATTTTTGATACCATTTTTGATACAGTTATTGGCATGTCCATTCATGTCTGCTACTTCATTTTTGCCATTTTCTGGGACGTTGTCCTCGGCTTGGTCCTAATAATATTCTGACAACAAACAGTGTTCCCTTTTTTATATAATAAACTATACATTTTTGGAAAACAGTTTTGTACGTCATGGCGATGGTCTCTGGTCACTTCACTTCCCGTCTGTGCACTTACATGTTCTTTGCACAGCCTTACTGTACTAACAAGCCATTCGCCAGCTTCTAGCACTCTGGTCTAATTAAACTAGGAACATGCATGGACATGTTAACGTAAGTGTGTAGCAGTAATGACTGCTATTTAAAGCAGAACAGCTTAAAAGTGTGCTGATGACTTATGAAGTTTGCAGGGTCTCAATGTATGACACCACGATCCTGGGAAATTTCAAACTGTGTTTGGTGACTTTTTTACATAAGATTAATGAAACCAGCTTGAATGACACAAAACACAACTCCAGGCATCTTTTTAATGAGGGAACAATATTCTATCATGGGTTAAAGCTCAGAAAAGTCCATTTTGTGAATTCTCAAAAAATCTATTTGGAAGTATTCAGGTTAAGCAAAGCTGATGGTGGTGGCTTTGTGGTTTAGTCTATATCCATGACATGTTCTTTCAAAAAATAGGTCAACAGTTCTTTTATTAATTTTTAATAAGAATTTAGCATAATCCCAATGTGGAAATTATGCCCGCCGCACACATGGCATTAGCAGCCCCAAATAGTTACGATTAGTTGATTAAGAGAGTACCTGATTTTTACTGAACTAAACAAACTCTTTTCACATAAACATAGTCCAGAGCGGAGTTATCGCATGCTAACCTCAAGAGCTGTTTATACAATATATCTGTACTGGGGCAAATTTAGCTCAAATATATGAGAAAAAATTGGATACAGGCTGTTTAATAATTGCAGACCTATAATATACATCCATGACACACAAAAATCCAACAGTCCATCTAACCTCACAGCTGTTAAGGACAATAGCAAACATTTTTCTTGCTAATCTTTTGTTTTCCATTGTTCCTCCCCTGGCCTTGCTCTCGTGTGTACATGTAATCATCCAGCCCAGCGGGAGGTGCTCTTGCCCTTGCACAAATGGCTCTCTCGTCACCGTGCTAATGAACCGCTCAGATCCGGTAAACACCAATTTACCCGGCCAAACTTTTGTTCTTTGGGCCCTTAACTTTTCTTGCCTTGTTTACCCCCAACTCCATGCAATTATTCGATTTTTAAGTCACCTCAGCTGGAATTTGTAGCTACTAATGCTACATCTCCAGGCTAATAACATCACAAATTAGCCTTGATGCTAGCCGTGATGAATTGTTCTTTAAAAATGGGGCCACGGCGATGTATTAGCGACGTATTTGGGTGTAATGAGAGGGCATTTTTCATAAGCGTGATGTTAGCCAGGGACTTCCCAAAGTGGCCCAGCCCATTGATTGTGGGTCAGTAGAATAAATAGCTGTATTTTAGGTGGAATCAATAAGCATTAATGTTATTTACTTTCCCCATTTGGCTGTAATGGACCGCCATCTCTCCTCCCCTCCCGTCTCCAGACTATTCGCTCTATGTCTCTTCTGTCTCTGTGCCAACAAACTGACATACATGAATACAATGCACAGGCTATAGGTGCATTGTTCAAGCTCGTTAAAGAAGACAGCTTTGTTTTGGGTATTTTGAATCAAACTATAATATAAGTAGATCGTTATTTTATAGTGTGTTCATTGTAACTGAAAAAGCTTAATAGAAACAGGTCCGGTGGCTGCAGAGCTGAGAAACCCCACCTCTTCATAGTCCCGTTTCACTTGGGATCCCAAATGCACAATTGTCCAAAATTTTATGAAGATGTGTGTGGTCATGAGGTTTACCGTCACGAGAGATATGTGATTTTGTGTTAATGTTTTACCTGCTTTAGTGCGTTTTGTATCATTGCAAATTGTATTTCATCAGTCTAGACGTGGTTTAACATTACTTTTGAGAAGGCACATATTTCTTTTGATAATGATGCTGCCGTTTCATTTAAAACCACAAAAAGATGGTTCATAAATGCTGTGTAATTATTGTCAAAAATATCTTTTTATTGTTTATGTTAAATAGCTAGGGCCATATTTAAAAGCCAACAGAGCTAAACATGAAATAAAAAATAGAATGGTACATAATTCATACTGATTGGGGGATTATGGTTATTTTACAAATGCAATTTACCCAAAGTATTTATTTGCAAAAAAAGCATTTAATTACTTTTTTGATGCCATACTGTGTGTTATGGCTAAAAAGAACTTGGTCATTCATCATATCATCATAAGATAATCTAAAATACAAGAGTATGCTAATGTACATTCATTTAATTTGATATAATTGTTATTAATATTTAAATAACAAATTCCAGTTCTCTTTAGATAATCTTAATGCTAAGAACTGGAACAGAATCTTTACGTTTTGCACTCTTTGTGTCGACTGGTTTTAAAACATGATGGTGTGACTGTGGGCTGGGCGGGGAATGCGCTTCATCGATTATGTCATGACTAAATTTGTGTATATATCAGAACTATAAGACCACATGGTAATCTTGCAGAAACATATGTATGTAATATTTAACCTTCTATTTTACACAAGAAGAATGTTTATTATCACTGTGGCATCAAATTCAGTGTTGCATTTGAAACATTTTACCTCTGAAAAAGATTTTTTGTCTGAGTATTTACTTAAGATACAACAAGACATACGCCCTTTAAATGTCTACCTCCGCTTTTATTCCTTAGCAGCGTTGGTTTCCAACCATACGGCTTTCATTGACCGGACTTGGGGGTAGAAAGGATAAGAGATAATCCACTTTTCAACGGCGCTGTTTTGTCCAGGAGTGGTTGGATCTCTATAGGACAAAACAGCCCACCTGAATGTGTGATAGGGAAAAGAAAGAGGATTCCAGAGGCTTTATGTGTGTGGTGCTTAGCCTATATACCACCATGTATTTGGCATCTCATCGAACAGGAAAAAAAACAAAAACAGGATGTCTAGAAATAGATTCACACATGGTCGCTGCGCTAAAATGCAGGTGGTGGTGTAAAATGAATAGAAACTGGTTCTGCTTTGACTTAATTTAGCTCAGAAAAAGTATATTATTAATGGTAAAACTGTTAGCCAGATTAGCATTGTCACGATACTAAAACTTTAAACTCGATTTCGAAACTAAGGAATAGACTCAATATCAGTTCAGTTCCGATACCACAATGATAATAACAAATAAAAAAAAAAAACTCTTTATTTAGACAACAGAATGTGATTTTTAACATTAAATTGTCGTACTTTCTTACTCTAGTTAGCGCACTAGCTTTTCTTCGCCAACAACAACAACAGGGCAAAGCAAATCAAATCAGCGCCGATGTCCTGTTTATCTCTCCTCTGTCTCACTCATAGACTGGACTAAGTGAGTGTGACTTCATCCATAGCGTTCAGCTTCAGTCGAATGAAGCCCGTCGAGGCTAGAATTTGGAGCTGAGTTGCATATTAGGAATTACAACGATGAGTATCATAGCAACCAAGGAGCCAATCTGAAGCGAGGCTGTTGAAGGTAATGACCCTTTCTGCCCACACCGCTGTTTAGCAGGGAGCGGGCACTTAGCAGCACTATCAATCAAGTCTGTTGCTAACGATAGCGGGAGAGTCCTCGGGGAAAGAAAGCATCTGATTTGTCCTTTATTATTGTTCATATTTTGACTTACGGACTCAATAGCGAAATATAAACAGCAGGATCGTATAGAGCAGGTTAATACGAACATTTTAAGATCAAGACAATTCAGAACTGAAGAAGCGTCTTGGATGAGCAGCGAAACGCCTTCACTCCTACAATGATTTGTCCAGTTGACAGATTTAAATTTTGTCTTTTGCTATTTTAAGATCAAAATGAACGAGTCTGACAGCAGCAGTCACAGAGAGAGTGGTGAAAGTTTTCCAATGTAAAGTGAATTAGAGCCAGAGTCAATGGAGCCGGAAGTGCCCCGATGCTCACTTCCTATTTTGAACGTTCTTATAGGAGTGCAAATCATTAAGCTAGCAGGTTAGCTACGTCCATTTATATATACAGACTATGGTCTCACCACAGTTATGATTATTAACGTAATTTTAATACAGTTTCTTGAGAATTGTTAAGACATAGAATCGTGATCCTTTTAAGAATCGATTTTTTTCAAAAACCTACTTTCAGTTGTACAGGTGGGTTCATAGAGGTCCATGGTTGTATATTAGTCTATGTATCTTACTCTTCTTCTGATACAACTCAAGATCATTCTAAAGCTGTTCAGGAAAGGTTCAATTCTGTCCTGCGAATCCGACTATCGATACTTGTTCGAATGTATCTAGTTTCGATACTAGTTTTAGAAACAATTTATATCTGACTTTCGATACTTTTGGCAACCCTAAATTATATGAACTACATCTTAATTACCCTTAATAACACAAAGAAAGACTTAATTCATAATGAAGAAATAGCAATGCATTTTAACCAACTATATTATTAACGGTGTAAGTAAGGCTTTTGAAATAGTTGATTCTGCTGTTCAAACCAGTATCATTTTTGGTTTTATACACAATTTGCGGTTGTTATAGGTAATCTAGGCTTTTTTTGGGGGGTTTTGTAATTTCATTTCAATTTTCCTGACAAGCCATTTGATTTGTGATTTGATTGATTCAGTTCACAGCCCACCATTTAAATATACGCTATGAAACTTTTCTGATGGTAAAGTCTGCCACTCGCTTCTTTGCATATCTATCTTGCATTTTATTCATTACTGGTGTTTTTACTGCTCAAAAATACCTCACTAATCTTAGCCGAGTCTCTTCTCCACATATATGACCTCTCACCTCGTCTCCATGGAGATACACAAGTTAAATGACCATACTGCTTTTTCGCCTATTATACCGTTACATTTTTTTTTTTTGGTTTTAGGCCGACATTAACATCTGTCATGGCACTATGGATGAAAAATAGCTGTTTTGGCCAATTCTGACATATTTTCAGTCATTAATATGCTTGCCTGGGATCCAGAATACACTTTTCTCCAATATTTAATAAAGATGTGAGTCTGGGCTATAGTATTTCCCTGTTTTCAAATGGGCGTGATTGACAGGGGGATTAGCATTAGACTTAACATTTGATAGTAGACGATAAGATAACAAACCGATAAGAAGTGCAAAACTAGATCTTATCATACAAAAATCTAAATAGCGATGTCAATTTGACTACAATATAATGTGTGATACAAAAATCTGTAGCCTAGGGGAAGACAATCCACAAGAGGTGACATTAGCTTTGATGGCCCATTACATGTGCATCTGTGCCGCTGCATGGAGAGGACACAGACAGTGCTGACTTCATACATATGGTGTAAGGGGGTAGAGAGAGAGAGGGGGGGAAGGGGGGGTCTGAAATCCAATATGTCTACTCGTGAGGCGCACGGGAGGTGAAGGCTCTGAGTGGGGCCTGAGCCAAGCACAAAATGACAGGAGCGAGAAACTCTACACACATGCGCTTGTGCTGATGAGGGAAGATGGCTACACAAGACACGGAAAAACATGGCTGCTAACTCATCACTGTGCAGGCTCGTACCAAAGGATAATTAAGCATCTGAAAGGACTGAGGACACGTTTTCCAAGTAAATGTTTTCTTGAGCTGTTTTCATCGATTTAAAGTACTCATAAGTCTGTTAAATAATAAAACAGTCAGTATGTCCCATGAAGTAATGTAATACAACGTAGCATGACATTTTTACACTAAACTAGGCACAAACAAAAGAAAAATGTTTGGCTAAATCTTGACTAAAACTATGGATAATTTTCAACCAATTTAAAGGTCCTATATTACGCAAAATTGACTCTTATGAGATTTAAGCCATGTTATAACACGCTCATCTCCTCAAAAACATGGAGTTGTGTTTTGTTTCATTCACATATGTTTGAGGAACCCTTTATTATTAGTCTTTATACACATGCAAAGCTCAAATTGCTCTGTTTCACCTTGTGATGTCAAGAAGGGGTAGTTTTCAAGTTACCAGCTATTTTTTACCTTGTGTTCAGTAGAGATTGACAATTGCACGTCTTAAATTATCCAGTGAAGGTGTATGGAGTTTAAAAACACAATGGAGCGCTTCCTGTATTACCACATGATATCACAAGGTAGAACAGAGTGTTTTCAGTCTGAGAGAAGACCTCATCCTAAATAAACTTTCAGGCATGTTTGTGATGCGGAAAAAACATTATAACATAGATCAAAAAACAGCGTAATATGGGCCCTTTAACACTGCTTGTTGCTTCAGTTCCAGTTTGAAGCAATGTTGGCCTGTTTTCCTTGTGCCTCAGGTTTCCTCCAATTTCCGATGGCGTTTCCCATTAGCACAATAGGCTAATTGCCATGCTAGGTACTGAATATGAACCTATAACACAAGAACTGAAGTCATCAGTTGCTATGCTACTTTTCTCCACAGCCCCCGACAGGTTACCGCAACCCTTTTGAACCACGTGTAGATTGCAAATTACCCTACACCAGCACAAAAATTCCAACTAATCTGGGCATCTACAGTGACACATTTGATCATTATAGTTTATTGATAATCTTGCTGAAAAAACAGGAGTGGGACAAAAACAGATCCTTGTGGTAAACAAAGCTAGCAATGTTGGCCATTTTTCTCATAGGTAGAAGGCCTACATAATAATTCTTAATCGAACAGGTGACATAATGTGATGTGTTGTTGTATGTTGCAGGCTACCCCAGATATGACATCGTAGGAGACCACAGTAAAGGAGAGTACCACCTGCTGATCCAGAGGACAGACATCCAGGACGACGCCTTCTTCGAGTGCCAGGCCATCCAGGCGGCCATTAGGTCCCGACCAGCCCGGCTCACTGTGCTGGGTAAGAGAACTTCATTGTGTATTATTATTATTATTGGACTTGTTGAAATACTGTGTTATGAAAGGATGCTAGTGGTGGTATGTGAGCCTCTTCAGATAGTCTGTACTCTCTTTTGTGGTTTTAGTCCAGATTTATTTAGCCTGGTCTCATCTTGATTTTATGTGTTAACGTAAAATTTGTTTGTCCCAATGTAGATGTTTAGTACATTTTTTGGTAAAAATGAGACCACTGTGTGCTGTCTGCTTGTAAAGCAATCACTTTAAAGAAAGTCATGAAAAATTGTCGAAGAAAAATCCTTCTCAAAATCCTTATTCTGGCATTTAGCAACTAGAATTAATTCTGGTAATCCTAATTGACCTAAAACAGGAAAAGTTTAGTGTGATTTCATGTCATGTCATGTTACATAGTGTATGTAAACTTCTGGTTTAAACTGTACATCAAAAATGTAAAAGCTTTAAATGAGCAATGACTAATGGAACTAAAAAACAAAAAAACAAAATAGTGCTTAGACCTGATTTATCTGTGCTACTTTGAAAAGCTGAATATTTACTTATTTTTGAGAACCAGTGGAATAGTCTTTTATAATTGTTTTTTGAATTTTAAAATTGTAGGGGTACTTTACATCCATCAAAAGTCTTCCCTCACCTGAGACCTCCAGGGAACATGAATGACAGCCAAAATAGAAAAAAATACTTTTTATTCTTCTTTTTAAATTGTGCTTTCACTTTCACAAATGAGCTTTGATAATTAAAAATATGTTTCATGTCAAGCAGCCCTCGCATGTACAAAGTGTTTGAGAGAGTGTGCCCCCTGTGGTGTCATTTTGTTCCCTCCACAAATTAGCAGAGAGAGCTGAGACTGCAGCAGTGTCTTTCTTTGTGCAGTGCAAAATGTGCAACGAATGTTTTTTCTGTCTCCCCATGGCATCACAACGCGCCTGTCAATATTTGTTGATGAATGTAACATTGGATTAACATTCTCATATTTTATCCTAAAGTCAAATTTTGTGACTATTGGAGTATTTGGATTGGATTTTGGACAATTGGCTCATAATCATAGATGTACTTAGATGTGAAATTCTGTATATTTGCCTGTTGCTACCATAGACTGTATAAAAAAGTGGACTAAGGGAGTGTGACGTCACCCATAGTGTCCAGCTCCAGTCAAATGAAAGTTATCGATGCTGCCGTTATAGCGGTGAATTTGGAGCCATATTTGGAATTCCGATTGTGAGTATCATAGCAACCAAAGAGCCAATCCAGACCAAAGCTGTTGAAGGTAACGCTCCTTTCCACCCACATTGCTGATTTAGCAGGGAGCGTGCACTAAGCAACACTGTCAGTCAAACCTGTTGCTAACGCTAGCGTGAGCAACCTCAGGAAAGAAGGCTCCTGATTTGTCAGTTATTAATGATCATAAACTGATTAAAGGGCACAATAGCAAAATAAAAATAAAAATACCAGGATCATTTCTGGAGAGAGGGGCGACAGTTTTTCAATAGAAAGTGACTTGGAAGCGATGGAGCCAGAAGCACGCCCAATGCCACTGAGACCATCACATGAACCACACAACCACAAAACACATCAGCATGAACTTATATATTACCCCAATATTACACAAAACTCACTCGTGTTGGACTCAGTTGGAGTTTAAAAACACAGTGGAGCACATATTACCACATGACATCACAAGGTGGAACAGAGTGTTTTCTGTTTGAGAGAAGAACTCAGCTTAAATATGTAGGATTTGTGTGTTAAACATGTGTGAATGAAACAAAACACAACTATATATCAGAAAATCGTGCACTATGGGTCCGTTAAAAATTGTTAGCTTTTATTCAGTACTGCAAGCTAATAATTATTGCTAAAATAAATCTGCAACTTCATGCTTTGACAGCATGCGGTTAATTACAGCCAAAACCCTCTTGATTATTGATAATTAACTATTTTTATGGGCTAATTCTAATGGCTATAGGAAAAAATACAGGGGGCTAGCTGCAAAAATCTAACTGACCAACTTTATTTTAAAACAGGCCTATTCTGCAATATCAAAATTTTCAGAGCTTTTAAACATGTTATGGCCGTCCCCCTTTTGCGTTTACCCTCTCAAAGTAATTTTTGGAATGATTTGTGCATGTTTGAGCAATCTTTTTAATCGCCTATTTTCAAGACGCCATATTGCCAATCAGCCCCCGTTTTCACCGCCACTGCCATACGCCCACTGCTTTCTACTTACTTCGTTTTTCAATTTTATTTTCTTAATCAATGATACACATAGGATTATTTTGAAGTCATTTGACAAACATGCTTGGAACTGTGTTTTATTCTATGTGCACTTGTTTGAGTAACCCTACATCTTCAGAAGGTTTGGCCCCAATCCAGAATGCCATCCAGTTGTTCTCTTAAATATTATTTGACATAACAATAAGAATAATGTTGCGATATATGTTAATACTTCATTCATTCTACACTTGCATATAAACTGTAGCCTATTCAGTGCTCCTCATATCACACAAAGCAGATAGGGGGTTCCAATCAAAAGCTAATCTTATAATGTCCCAATCCCTATGGATCTGTTTTCCATCAGCTTGTCATTTGCCTCTAATCGATCCACAATTCTCAAAAAAGCACCTCCCTTTCTACCGCTGCCGGCTTTGCACAAGCAAATTAGCATTATTGATCGTCTGCAGCCTTATTTAAAGCATGATATATTCCAATGCGATCAGTTTATTAGCCCAGCAAGTGAATCAACCTTTTTTTTGCTAATCTTGCTTTGAAGAATAGAGAGAGGGGCGGAGTCAAGCCTTTGCCAATTGGCTGCTATTAAAACGATTCATTATAGATAGCATCCACTGCATTTGTTCAGCTTCGCACCCCGCCCGACTCGGATGTGACGGTAGACAAATCACGCCGACGTTAGCTTGACATTTAAGCCTACTTCCGTTGACGATCGTTTTTGGCTGTAGTGGAAATAAATAAATAAAAATGGCCAACATCAAGCTGTTTGGCATTTCCCCAACAGCGCGGCAAGTTAATAAATTGAGTTAAATGCGTCACAGTCAGAAGATGAGAAAACGACAGAATCAATGAGGAAGAAGCCGGGAATGTGTAATTGGGAGAAGAATGCGGCACAATTTGATGCAATCAGGAGCCAGTGGTTGTTATAGTATTAGCAAGGAAGCGGCGATAAAGAGGTCGATACTAGCCACGTGCTACGCTAAATACGGATTTATTTTCCTGGTGTTAGCTTAGTGAAGAGACAACATGAAATTATTCTTGGACGAAAGAATTGGAGTGATGGAAGAGGCAATTTAAAAGACTTTAGAATGGTGGTGCTATGAGTTTTTAATGAATGTTGAGGCCTTTAAATCCCAAATATAAAAGTGATTGGGAAGCCTTTCTACAATCTCATTCTCTAAATAGTCCCTGGAATTGAATCATAATTTTAAAACCTTAGAACATTAAATTTCATACCAATAACTTTTGTCAGTGCAATTAAATGGAGCAAAAGATATATGTCAGTGTTTCTCAAACTGTGTAACGTGTACTACTGGTGGTACTGGGACACCTCTTCATTATGTAGGTTTGCCTAATTTAGAGTTCATTTTATGTGTTTTTTGTCCTCCTTTAGACCTGGAACAGTCATGTCATACTTGATGGTATGAGTCCGAAAGCCAAATCTTTTCTCTGGTGGTAGTTGGTGTGAAAAGGTTGAAATCCACTGGTCTATGTAGTTGCCTTAAATATCGTTAAAGTTGGCTATAATAACAAGGATGATGTTCTATTTTGTCCTACTAATGCTACTAATTTCTTAAAACTGCTTCATGGGTTTCAAAATCTGTTGACATGGCACTGGTAGATGGCAAAAAGTAGGACCGGACCATATGGTGATAAAAATTTAATCTCGTCCTTTTGGCGGTATGCTATTTTAGTGATATTGTCAGATGTGTAATTCTCTATTTATTGTGGATTTAGGCTCAAAAAGGGACGCTTTTTGCCACCCACTTTTCATGTTGGTCATACTCTGAGTGAGTGGAATAAATGAATCAGAGTGAAGAGTGAACTTTCACACGAGAAGAGGATTATTTGAGTTAGCTCTTACAGGCAAAATATACATACAACATACGAGGTCTAGATGGATTTTTATGCAATGTGCAAATGGGATCCAATCCAAAACAGGAAAAAGTCATGTTACCTAAAAAAAAAATACTTAAATCAGCACAATTCCTCATGAAGACTCAAATTTGACTCATAATAGATTGGGTTAGGTTATACTTCATTGTCCCCGTCTTCTACATTTGCCCCAAAATGTAGAAGCAGTGGGCGTCTCAGAACTTACTGCTAGGGTTAGTCAGGAATAGATGGAGGACTTGACCTATCGGTGAATGGATTGATGGGGCTAAACCAGAGTGCCCAGAGAACATGCAGACACAGAAAGGTCTGGGCAACCTGGGACTCAAACCCAGAAGTGAGAGTGGTCACTCAGCCACTGTGACATTTGACTCATTTTACTCTGAAGTACTGCTGTACTTTTATTCTCGTAGATTTCTTCAGAGATAGCCTTTAGTAAGTTACTTTTTTGACGAAAAACTTAAAAGTGTACAAAAACACTTAAAAGTGTACATTAGCCAAAATTGCTGCTATAATGAGTAAAATGAAATGTTTGCCGAGTCACATTTCACTTAAATTATTTTACAATCGTTTATTCCTACCACATTTGAATTATTGTGTAGATATTTGGGGTAACACTTATAAATCTAATATGAAATCTATTTTTCAACTCCAAAAGAAGGTTCTTAGAATAGTCAACCAAGCAGACTCTCTCGCACCAACAAATCCTATTTTTGTTAAGTTAAAACTAGTAAAATTGTCTGACTTTGAGCACAGCCGTAATGATGTATAAGGCGTATAATCATAAGCTCCCCCCTTGTTTACAGATGTTACTCGAACAGAGAGAGAGAGTCAATATCATCTTTTAGGAGAGCAGATATGTTCAAAAAAGTAAAACTAGAACCAGCAAAAAACATCATTGTGTTTCTGTTCGAGGGGTTAGTGTGTGGAACAACCTTGATGATAAATTAAAAAGCTCCTACACAATAGAAGCATTTAAAAAGAGGTATAAAACCTTACTTTTTGAAAAACTGATCCTTGTGGTTTGTATTTCATGAAATTACCATTGTGGTTTGTACTTTTTCTTTAATGTTCATATTGAGTCATATGCTGTAACTAAAACTAGAAGCATTTTGTGAAAGGTTATAAAAACATTTTTTTAAATTACAGGGAATAGGCAATGAGTTCATTTGTGAACTTCTTGTGGTTTGTACTTTTTCTTTTGTACATATTGAGTCATATGCTGTAGAACTGATGCTACTTTTCTTGAAATTCATGTGTGTTATTATTAAATAGGGTTAGGAATTATAAGTCATTTTTACTTCAGCCTAAACCCTTTCAGTGATGATAGAAATGTTATGTACAACCTTATACAAGTTGAATAATGTTTGATTTTGAATGTAATGACTAATGAATACTGCTACTATTTTTTGCTTTTGAACAGTATCACATTATGATATTGCACTGGTGTTAGTATTGGATCCCAAAAAAAATAGTATCATACAGAATTGTTTCCCATGTGTTTTAACCATTTATTATTGATAAAGTTGGTGTTATTATGTTTTGATATTATGACCACCATTTTTCAAAACCACTGTTACAACACAATCTTATAGCAGATTCTATTTGTCATATTGTAGAAATAAGAGAAAATGACATTTCCTGTTGGCTGTTTTTTTTTTTTTTTTTTGTCAAACAGGTCAATATTCATAGACTCCAATCCCCCTGTGTCACCAAGTCATAGCCGCAGCTCACCAGTGAAGCATTAGCATGTAGCCTCACTGCTGGGATGGGAATGGCCCGTGACCCTTGACCCCTGTTGTACTGTGGCAAGCTAATCTACGGGGGCCTGTGGAGACCAAGAGACCTGCTGAATAAGACATGAGCTAGCTACAGCAGGTATGTCCAGGTGCTGGGGGAAGGCTAAAGTTAATGAGACCCTCAGAAGGCAGGCCAGTATATGACTATTGTGTGGTACAGGGTTATTTTTGCTCAGTAATGTAAAAAAAAAAACTTCCCACGCAAATTAACTCCAGTTAACAACTGTTTGTGTACTTGAGTGACAATATTTTGGGGAAACAGAACTCTTAATGCTCCACCGTGTAACATTTCTGGTGGCACCTGCAATTCATGCTGATGAAGAGTTAAAGCCATATTTTGAAATATACTCTGGACATAAGGTTAATGCCATACTGTGGAATATTTGAGGGCTTTAAAGACCATAGGGCTTTAAGTACATTTGTAGATAACCTTTCCATTATAACAGGGGTGTCAAACTCCAATTCACAGTGGGCCAAAATTAAAAAGTGAGACATATTCACGGGCCAAACTCAATATTTATTGAAATATTCACAGCACCTGACATGTAATGTTTAATATTTTCATATAGAAACAAACTTTAGTTTTGCTTAAACACAAAATCTTGAACAACTCAAGCTTGATATTACAGAGAGAAATTAAATTTGAAATAAAAGACACATCAATAGTATTAATTTCTTATTTACATAAATAAAATTAATTATGTCTGTCTTGATAGTAATTCATTTGCTGAGGTGGCTCATAGCTTGGTTGCTAATGAGTCAACAGAAAAGGAGGGGCACTTGCCGGTCTCGACTACAGCGTACCAGCAAAGCATTCTGGGATTTGTAGTATTAGTGGTGCCTGCGCTATATACCAGCGGGCCAGCTCTACTGCACATTTGGTATGATCTCACGGGCTAAATATAATTACACCATGGGCCAGATTTGGACCCCAGGCCTGAGTTTGATGTGTGCATTATAAGAAACATCTGTTGGTTAGTGACAAAAGTTGCATCTTGGCCACATTAAAAAAGTTGTTTTTTTTTTTTTTTTTTTTATCCCATGAAAATATATACAAATAGTATGTATATAGACTTGTGTAGCTAAAATGTCTGTCCAGAAAACACAAGCGCATCAACTTTTTTATTTTACTACAAAACGTGTAATTGTTTTCCTGGACTTGGCATGGAGTCAGTCAGGTTCCGTGTTCATTCAACATCACAACATTCTAGTTTAACACTAGGGTCAGATCTGTGGATAAATAGGTTTCATGAAATACTGCGGAACATTCTAGGCAAAACATCTTGATTGAGATAAGCAAAATTACACCAGAAAGTTACAAAGTGCACCTTTAATTTGATCATATATTTTTAAATACATTTTATGTATTACATGCCTTTCAAGTTAGAATAGTACAATGAAAGCAAACTTTAAACGGCTGATATTTCACTACTTTTTGATCTATGTTACAATGTTGTTTCCTGATCATAAACATACGTGGAGTTGTGATTTGTTTCATTCACACATGTTTAATACACAAATCTTGTATATTTAGGCCGAGTTAAACAGAAAACACTGTGTCATGTCATAATACAGGAAGTGCTTTCCTTCGCTGGAATAATTTGGATGATTTCACCTCTGGAACTGCTAATCTTTACTGACCTAAAGGTAAAGGGTAGCTGCTAACTTGAAAACTATCGCTTAACATTTTAACATGGCTATAAGCTCATACGAAGCAATTTTGCATAATATAGGGCCTTTTATATCAGAAATTGTACATCTCTATAATGGACCTTGATAACGTTGATGATGTTACCTTTCAAATCAATTCTTAGCATCTTTGTAATATCCTATGCATGGCAGAGATAGCACCCTTTCATTTCGTCTATACAATCCTTTATTCAAACCCACAAAAGTTCTACGCCAACTTAACTTTTCTTTCAAATTCCTCTTTAGAAATAGCAAATGGTGTGCGCGTTTGGCTTATGTGCATATTATAGCGTGAAGTCAAACAGGATCCCTTTAAATGCATTGGGCTTTTTTCCACTCTCTGGGCAGCTGCGCCAAGGCTAGCGAGCGAGCACATTTAGAGTCCCAATTTAAACTGCATTTGCCTCTTTAAAACATGTACAAGGCTATGGAAGTATTGCGTGGTTAAATTGTCAAACATTATTCTGAGCTAATGTGCGTGGAATTGAAGTGGAAATGTATGCTAAAGTCATCCGAGGCTGTTCAATCAGACATTTGGTTCAAAAAATGACGGGCATAGCATAAAATCAATATAGACTTTTAAAGGTGTACTATGTCACTTCTTCCGCCATCTGGTTGTTTTTTTTGGCTCAGAAAGGGTTTGAAAAACATGTATTCTGACTGTGTGGGCGGCCAACTCTCCACAGACCTGAACTGTAACTTGGCCGACGTTGATTGTTTTCATGAACATATGTTTCTATCTGCAAATGGATGCGCCTCAGTCCTGGACACATCTGCAGCCTGTCCGTCCATGGGAGTGGATCTCTCCTTCACGGTGGTTCTCCTCGAGGTTTCTCCTTTTGCCACTGGGTTTTTTGGAGTTTTTCCTTGCCAAGAAGGAGGGTCTGAGGACAGGGGATGTTCTGGGACAGTTATCCATTGCTTGTTTTCTTGTCTGTGTCTGTTTCATTGTTTCTGTTTTCTAATTCTGTTGGGCTTACAAAAAGAAATTGAATTGAATTGAAGAGGCGACTGCTGTTGTGATTTTTAATGGCGTTAACTTGCATAACGTAATAGACAGTTTTTTACCACAACACACCTTTGTTTTTTTAGTTTATATGTTAGCATTGTCTCTAAAGCATCTATAGATGTGTTATTTTTTCCATATTATTTTAAGAAAGCAAAAAAGCCTAAACCTACCCAGGCACGAGAAGAACATGCAAAGTACACACCACAGAGTAGGGCGGTCTAAACTACGGCCCAGGGGCCAAACGCGGCCCTCATGCCTCCTCCTAAACTGGCCCAATTGATCAGGAGGTATTTTTTACTACAAATTGAAGAGATTCTACCTCTATAACCTGAATAACATCACATTGCATTGTGACACAGACCTAAAAATAATCTTCCAACTCTTATTAACGGTACAATAGCTCTGTCAAACCTGTGTTAAATGCACCATTTGACTAGCGGTCACAGAGAGAGGTGTCAAAATTTTCAATGTAAAATGAATTGGAGTTGAGTCGATGGAGCCTGAAGCTTGCCCATGATCACTTACTATATGGAACGCTCCGACTTGCCCCAAATAGCAGGTTAGCTATGTTCGTTTATATTTCCAGTCTATGGTCCACACCAAAACGCCCTAGACTGTGAGGCGAGGAGGCTAACCACTGCACCACCATGCTAAACTTTGAAGTTGTATTTTTCCTTATTTTGCATTCTTATAACCAGTGCAGCTGTTTAACTGATTAAAATGTATGTCTACCCTAGCCAAGGTTCACAAAACTTCACAAAACTTCACAAAACTTCACAAAACTTCACAAAACGTGTATGCAAAAGAATACGCTTTTAGATTTGATATTAAATGTAATGAAAAACACCTCAAAAAGCTCATTATATTGCATGTTAATATTTATCCATTAAAAACATGTCCCATAGAATTCACCTCTGTATGAATTTGGTGCATTGAAGGCATCACAAAACATTTATTCAGTTCATTTTTTTCTGTCTGTTTTTAAGAGCAAATGAATCTGCATTAGCTTTGTGCATACATTTAAAAACAACCTTACATAACTTTAAATGGACAGCACAAATGAACCAAATGTACTGGGCGAACTAATGGGAGCTAAGCTTTTGGGGGATAAAACTCCATAAAACATCCACCTCCCTGTTGCATTTACTAAATTTTTTTCTTTTTGTTTCGAACGCTGGCAAAAAGGTCATAGTAATCACGAATCATTATCAACTGAATTATGTGTGTTTTTCCCTTTCATTAGCTGTACATTATGGCCACCTATTATTTTCTTTTTAAAATGGTAATACTTTATAAGAACTTCACTTTTAATAGCCTTAATAAAACATGAACAAAAACTTTTAGGGTCTGTACCTGATATTTTTGATATATTTGTGCGCAATTTGCCTTGCCCAATGCAGTACACATTGTTTAAGCAGCTCTTGAGGTCAAAATAAGTCTGCTGTGTACTTTTTGCATCTAATTATAAAGTATTTTAATGTCTCAGAGTCAGGAGGTTCGCATTTAGCATGTGAGTTGATTTTAGCATTATCGTAACGCAAACTCACTCTGGCCTGTTGTGAAAAGCGCTTATAAACTCATCACTGTGAATAATTAGGATGCTTGGACTTTAACTAAGTGTTGCGTTCGGTCATTTACTTCTTGCAGTTTTTTTTATGATATTGTACATTTAGAACACTTTTTGGGGGCAAATTCTGCTTTGTCGTTTGGTTTCAGTATTATCGTTTATCGTCTAGATCAGACATGTCAGACTCAGGCCTGCGGGCCAAATTTGGCCCTCGATATAATTATATTTGGCCCGCGAGATCATATCAAATATGTATTAGAGCTGGCCCGCCGGGTGCCGTGCCCGTATAGCGCATGCACCTCTAATACTACGAATCCCAGAATGCTTTGCAAATGTGTTGGCACTGGCCCCCGCCACTTCTCTTGACACTCATTAACATCTGTGACCTGTCGCCTCACTCAAATTGAATCCACCACTTCTGAAAAACACGCTGATGTTGAAATTTTTCAATAAATATTTAGTTTGGCCTGCGACTTAGTCAGTTTTTAATTTTGGCCCTCTGTGAATTTGAGTTTGACACCCCTAGTCTAGATTTATTTCAACAATATATCGCTCTTTAAAATGTCTTATCGTGAGCTTAAGCTAAGTGAGGAATGACTTTGGACCACTGCAAACCGTTTAAAATAAACTAGTTCAGTTTTTTCCATTTTTTAAGATGGTAAAAATCAGGTACAGCGCATTTAATTTGATGTTTGATTTATGCTTTATTAACACTGATTAAAGTATCGTTCTTAGATTTGTTTAAGCTTCATTTGAACAAAAACTAGGAGGGACATCATTTCCCGGAAACCAAAAATGAGTAACAGAAATAGGCCCTTTAAAACCACAATGTTTGTATCACTGTTTTCTTCTCCAAATCCACTTTCTTCCTCTGTATTTGATCTTTTATATACGTTTTCTGGATGTGTTATTTGTGCTATGAATAAGCTGCTAGGGGTTGGTATTTCCATTGCACTTGTGTACTCAAACGGCTGACGGATTGCGCGTTGTCTTTTCAGAGTCACGCAGGGATCAAATCTCTTCTTCTCCACAGCCTTCTAAAACTCTTACCATCCAATCTTTTCAGAAATACTTATGTTTTTGTATGCTAGCGTTTTATTGTAACGCTTTTGTTCACATCACGCACAAACGGCTTCGCAAGTCCCCCATAGCCGTTTGATTTCGGTTCTGCCTTTTTAATGTCTCGCTGACGTTGAAGACATGTTTGGAGAAAGGAGAGAAGAGAGTTGAGTTTTGAAGAAAAAAAAAAAAAAAGTTTGTAAGGCGAAAGAGTTGAAGAGTTTATGAAGGGACTAGCAATGAGCGCGTTCTACCATCTGGCTCTCCCTGACACAGAGATTAAACTTCTCATAGGCAGTTATTTAACTCTGAGCCTCCACAAGCCGAGATTCTTTCACTGAAGGCAATTTTCGGAGCTAGTATTAAACCGAGGGCTAACAGAAGAGGACAGGGAGTTTGAGCTGAAGGATAGAACTATAGTGAACATTTGTGTCCTAATAGTGCAGCGTATTTATGGATCTACATTGGTTTTAGCAAGGTCAATTTTGGGTAAATGTTTTGTAGTAGTAATATAACACTGGAACATGTTAAAATTCTCAAGTTTTTTTCTGAACAGATTTTCCCTTTTAGTGGTTGATTAAGATTCTGTATAAGACCTGAAGAAATGCAATAATGTGGAAATATTTGTATCTATTGAGGGTCTCCAGAAATTCACTTGGGTCAATGCATTTTATGTTAGTGAGGCAAACGGCGCTAAGTGTGTCCTTGAGCAAGGCATTTTTCTAACCAAGAATGAATGCGATATGCAATTAAGACAAGGAATGAAAGGTTGGAGGTGACGTTGGGCTACAGCAGATCTATGAGAAGTCACACATTTTGCATAATTTTTTTCATAACCCACTGAACAGCTCGACACAACTATACCGGGTTTGTTTTTTTTAGTTTTTGAGTGGGTGAACTACTACTAAATACTACATATCCACATTCCCTACTTACCCGAGTCTCCACATGGTCCAAACAAAAAAGAGGCATGCCCAGTGTTGGCCATTTTTAAGGCCTTGGCGTGAGGTCGTGGGCCGGACCATGTGGAGGAGAGAACTGGTTTAGGTCCCTTTTTGTATTTTGGTTTCAGTATTTCAGTGTTATTTTAAACATTTTCTTATAGGGGCCCTCATAATTAAGCAGTTAGAGTGATTAGGTGCTTAAGTTAAAACCTAATCGACACCTATGGAATCATTTGTACTTACCCGAGGGCGGTTCTTCCTGCTGAGAGAGTATAAAGGTAGATTAGTCCATCATCAGTGTAGCCTGGCTCACATGGGGGGTTTCCTTTGTTCCGGCTCCATTGACTCTAGCTTCAATTCACTGTCTATTGAAAAACCTTCGCCCCTCTCTCTGTAACTGCTGCTATCAAACTTGTCATTTTGGTCTTAAAATGTTCGTATTAACCCACGCTCTACATGATGGTGGTATTTTTATTTTGCTATTATGTCTGTAAACCAAAAATAAGCATTAATAACAGTCAAATCAGGCACCTTCTTTTGCTAGCGTGTCCGCTCCCTGCTAAACCAGCAATGCGAATGGGAAAGTGTGTTATCTTCAACGGCCTCACTCCGGATTGGCTCTTTGGTTGCTATGATACTCTCAGTCGGAATTCCAAATATAGAAATCTGCTCCAAATTCGTCTCGGTAACTGGTGACGTCACACTCCTTTAGTCTACTTTTTCATAGTCTACAGTCGCATGCTGAGGACAAACATCCTTACAAGGACAAAACTTTTTAAGCCAGATTCATATTGCAGTTGTAAACAAATCCCATGTTAAACTGTAGCCATTGAAAGTTGCAATAAAGTGCTGATTTTGAACAGAGCCACAGGCATAGCAGCACATGGCCTAATCCATATCCCTGACAAAGGCAGTTGCAGAGGTGCCGTACCCACTGCAGTGAGCTAAATCTGGGTTGTCTCCTGAGCTCTTCTCCTCTGTATCCAAAACCTCCATGGTACTTTAATTAAGTCCACAGTATCTCCCCTCTGAAGAGGAAGCGGAGATACTCACTAAAAAACTAATTGCTAAGGTTGTTGTAGCAAGACTCTTTTCATCAAGTTTCAAAAACTCTTGTCTAAAGTCATTTTTAGTCCCGCTTTAGATTCTTTTTAGCTGATTTTCAAACTGGAAATGAAATGGAGGTATTAAATCTGTCACTGTGGCAGCCTGGACCTTTCTGTGTGGAAGTTTCATGTTCTCCCCATGTCGAAGTCAGTTTCCTCTGGGCACTTCGGTTTCCCCCATGAATCCAAAACAGGTAGGTAGGTAAGGATAGACCATTAACGATAATATTGCAAGTAATTTATGCCATGGACACAATAACCCAAGAGCTGATTTAAACCACAAAACCTATTCTAAATGTACAATATAGTTAAAAAGCCATAAGCTGCAATAACTAAACAGCAGAAGGAAACACTTTAGTACAGGGTTTGCATCCGTAATGAGTCAGAGACGTTATTGATTCAGCCGTCAATCACTCAAATCTTATCATATTGCCAAAAATAACCAAAACCTTCCCAGTTGTGCAAAGAAAATGTATACACAATGCATACTGACACCCCAAAAATATTAATTTATTTAACACATAATGAACTATAAGCCGATATAGTAATTATTGCGACAGGCCTAGTCCTGACCAAAGTGCTGTACTATGGTGCACACTGCAGGTTCTACCTTAGACTACCTTATCTAACTGGTTCCTAACTCCCACATAGCCTTCGGCGTAGACCTGTCACGATAAGTACTATATCGACTTATCGTTTGGTGTATGTTAGATGGAACAATATTTTTTAGGGTCAATATCTAAGATGTGTACATTTTCTTTACACTACTGGAAAATGTTGGTTATTTTTTGGCAAGATGATGAGATTTGAGCTGTAGAAGGTTGAATAAATAACTTCTCTGACACATTACTGATGCAAACTCAGTACTAAAGTGTTTCATTTTGCTATGTATTGATTGCAACTCATGGCTTTTAACAATACTGAATTTAGGATAGTTTTTGTGGTTTCAAATCTGCTCTTAGGTTATTGTGTCAGTGGCATGAGTTTCAGTATTATCATTTATCGTTTATATTTACTTCAGTAATATATCGTACTTCATAATTTGTTAGTTCAAATACGTGGATTTTCAGGTACGTCCCAAATCATTGTATAGCAACACTCACAGCCCTTTCTTGCGAGTTTGTGATCAATAAAATGTTTTATAATTACAATTTGACAGCTCCCTGTGGTTTGATCTAGTCATAAAGTGCTGCTTCTATAGTACACTTTATGGAGAGATAAAACTATTTACTCATTTACAAGAAAAAAAGTTTGGTATCGCAGCTTTACATAGATGCCGATTTAGTCCAGGCTTAGATTGGGTCTCAGTTTTGTTTAGTCCATTGCTCAAATCACTTCCACTTTGTGATGTCATTAGGTGGTAATACAACAAGTACCACTCCTAGCCATCGCGTTCCAAATAGGAAGTGATCATGGGCGCTCTTCCCGCTCCATCGGGTCTGGCTCCAATTCACTTTGCATTAGAAAACTGGCACCTCTCTTTCCGTAAATACCGCTGTCACACTCGTCATTTCAGTCTCAAAATGTTCCTATTAACCCGCTCTACATGATCCTGGTATTTTTATTTCACTATTGTGTCTATAAATCAAGATATGAACATTAATAACAGACAAATCAGCTGCCTTCTTTACCCGAGGTAGCTCCTGCTAGCGTTAACAACAGCTAAGATTGACAGATAAGTTACCGCCCCCTGCAAAACCAGCGGCGTGGATGGGAAAAGCCGTTACCTTCAACAGCCTTACTCCTGATTGGCTCTTTGGTTGCTATGATACTCGTGGTAAGAATTCAAAATGTGAAACACGGCTCCAAATTCGCCGCTATAACTGCTAGCCGCGATGAGCTTCATTTGACTGGAGCCTAAACGCTATGGGTGACTTCCCACTCCCATAGTCCATTTCTTTATACAGTCTATGATAGTAGATAAAATATTAAGCTTCTGAAATTTGGTGCTTTTTTAACAAAGCAAACCTAACCCATGCTTATGCCAATTATTGGTTTTGCCAGAAGTGAGAAAGAAAAAAGAAAAAAAACGATAGAGAGAGAATGAGAGAAGTTGCTGAATATGCACAAGCTTAAGTGGCACCCTCCCTCGCTGACGCCTTAGGGTGCTTATTTGCTCCCTCTCTGTCGCACAGGTTAAATACAAGGGCTGGCTTTGGTGAGCAGGGAGCAGTGACAGAGGTGACTTTTACTGAGGCGGAATAACTTTATTTAAAGAACATGTCTGGATGGAAGGTCAGGGCGCCGATGGAAGACGTGGGTTATTGCGAGAAGAGCGAAGGCTGATGGATGTGAGCAATCAAAGCACTAACAGTATGGAGGTTCGCCCAAGGATATGTGTAGTTGAAAATACTGTATATGACTTTTGCTTATATATTTAATATTTCTTGTCAGCGAAGAAAGCTGTGTTTTTCCTCCCACTATTTTCTGAAGAGTATTTGAGGTAGTACTTTGAAAGCACAGCTGTATCCACAAAACTAATTTTTACTACTGCACTGCTACTACTACTACTCCTTCCCTCACTGCCACTTCTACTACTTTGGACTACTTTTTCTACAATAACTAGGCTACTACTTTTTAGCAACTAGTCAGTATTAATAATGATACAGTTCTTATTAGTATGAGTAATGCTATTGAATGGGTTCGTAATGCCAGAATTCATTTCAAGGTTGAATAGATATTGGTACAAATATTTGGCAAATTTTGCAAAGCCACAATCCAACTAAATCAATTTCTTTCTTTTAAAAAAAAAATCTGTTATGAATCAAATCTAGGACTGATGAATCCATGTCCTCCCTTCACCCGTCACCCTTCTTCCTTTTGCACATTAATGTTAGCAAAATAAACACAACAAACCCCCAAGCCCCCATCCCACACCCCTCCCTCTCCACTACACATTTGTATTGGTCTTGAGTTTACTACTGTGGCTCCATTGAGACGACTCCAGGTCCTGTCCCCTCCCCTCTTTTCTCTTACTCATTCATCATGCGTGACCCGATCTCCGCACACGCCCGCTCATCCAGACAGGAGAAAAATATGCGCGCGTGCCTGGACTCCCCCCACCGTGGGTCAATACATTTGGATTTGTAGTGGCGGCACACGCACAGCTCTTCCTTCCCAGGGAAATCCACTCCTCTTAACAAGACCTCTCCATCACCGGTGACAAAAGTATTCTGCAGAGAGAGATGCTTGAGCTGAGGGCCACGGCGCGGGGGTAATTTAATCAAACCAAATTCGTGTAATGTCGGACAAAGTGCAGCATGTTCTTTTTGCCATTTCCTTTTTTTTTTTTTTTTTTTAATCTCATGGCCAGTGCTGTGCCAAATGCGCCAAATTCAATACTCAAACAGCTGCTCAACCACAGGAGCATCCTTGTAAGTTTAAATGAAAATATGTATGCAATTTTCGTAGGGGTACTTGGATTTTGTTTCTACAATTTAATATGTCTGGCTCCATGAATTACACCAGAAAAATTCCCCCCAAAATTCCCCATTAAAGCGAATTATAATGGAATTTTTGCATTTTCAATTTCTGTTTATACTTTAAGTAACTTCCTCCTTTAGGTATCACAGCCTGTATTGACCTTAAACATAAGTCTTAAAATCACAAAATCATAAAAAAAAAGAATAAGAAATAATAAGAAACATGTGTCCTAATTGAAAACTCTAAATTTAAAGCAAAAAAAGTAACAAAAAAATCCCAGTCAAACAATAAATTCTGAGTTGAATAAAGAATCTTTTTTTTTTTTTTTTTTCCACTAGCACTACTCTCCAGTCCTCTGCCTTGGTGTTAGCATAAATCACCCAAAAATTCTGCTACCTCAGGCGACTCTCCCACACTCCTCCCGCTCTCGTACCATTCAGTCTTGCATCATCTCCCACTAAGGTCGTGGTCCATGGTGCTGAAGAATTTTGAGCGCCCTTTGACCCCTATTTCATCCGATCTCCACCTTTGCAACCCTTTCTCACCATAAACAATAACTCCAAAAATAATGAGAACAGTAAGAAAGCAATAATGTCAGTGTGGCAAGACACATTTGCTTCAATTTCTCCTCTCTCCTTTTTGTGTTGAATAAATAATGAAGCTTCCCGAGCGTCCGAGAGAGTGACAATTTTTAATATCACTAGATCTTTGATGCTGAATCTGTGCCAGGCAAAAGCAGCATGCACACAAGTGCAGGCAGGTGGCCAGAGGTGGGTGGTAGTAAAGCCCCATTCACACATAGTTCCTTAAGTTCCTAAGTCGTAAATTGCCGGATACAAAATGCAGTCACCAGTGACGCCTGTTCACACACCGGTCCCAGAACATTGCTTGGTCTGCTCTGTCCACACTTAACCTGGCATTTGGCATCATTTAAACTGAATGAGAATCAAACGTAACCACGTAGTATAGCCATAGATTGTAAATATAAATGGACATAGCTAACCTGCTGGCCTCGTTCCAAATTGGGAGTGAGCATGGACTCGAATTCATTTTTATTGAAAAACTGTCGCCCCTCTCTCCGTAACTGCTTCTGTCAGACTCGTCATTTTGCTTTTAAAATGTTAGTATTAATCTGCGTTACATGATTCTGGTATTTTTAATTGGCTAATTTGTCAGTAATCAAGGCACAAACTTGTCTGGCAAATCCAGAATGACATCTCTCTCTTGTTTTATACAGATTAATATCCATATTGTCCTCATGACCTCTGTTAAGCCTCAAGCCTGAACAAATGTGATCATGCAATCAGATCTGTTTTATTTTACCCGAAGGTCGGAGGATTGAGCCCCCCTCGGACCAAGTTCTGTCGTTGTGTCCTTAGGCAAGACACTTCACCCACATTGCCTAGTATGAAAGTGGTGTGTGCGTGAATGATCGGTGGTGGTCAGAGGGGCCGATGGCGCAAACAGGCAGCCTCGCTTCCGTCAGTCTGCCCCAGGGCATCACCAAGTGTGGAATGAAAGAATGACTAGAGTGTAGTGCTTTGAGAGGCTCTGACAAGCCTGTAAAGTGCATTACAAGTGTAAGGCATTATAATTATTATTTATCATTTTCAGTGATAATGCAATCAGATCTTTTTCAGTGAGACATGTGAAATGAAGGAGCTTATTGGTCACCTATGATTTACAAATAAAATCAAATTCTTCTCACCTCAGAGTTTAGTGCTTCAATCATCCGTGATGTTTTTCATGTATGTCCCTGATTGGCTAATCCAATCAAGGTCACAAGATGGGGGTAACTGTCAGTTGCACTTATTTGAAAGACACATTTTTATTAAGTATTGAAGAAGTGTGTATTCTGGGTCCCTGTTATTAATGAACATTAATAACAGAGAAATCCTTCTTCCCCTGAGGTCACTCCAGCTAGTGTTAGCAACAGATTTGACTGACAGCATTGCTCAGTGCCCGCTGAACCAACAGTGTGGGCAGGAAGGGGCATTACCTTCAACAGTCTTGCTCCCGATTGGCTCTTTGGTTGGATCGTTATTCCAAATGTGGAACTTGGCTCCAAATTTGCTCCTATAACCGCGAGACTCAATGAGCTTCATTTGACTTGAGCCAAACGCTATAGGTGCTGAGTATAAGCAGGAAACCAGGCACATAACCACGGAAACCAAACTTGTAACTTAGGAAACTAAATGGTGGTACTGGAAATTTTCTGGCGTCATTCACACATAAGCCTTCCCAGTATATTCACAGTATTTTACCAGGGAAATTGCAAAATCAACAATCCAGAGAAATCTGTTTTGGTTTTCTTCACACATGACCCTGTTCTAGTAAAATACTAGATAGATTCCCAGGTCAGGCTGCATGTGGTAATGGGGCCTAAGAGTACCATTACTTCAAAATATTAGTAACCAAGCAGAAGTAGAAAGTAAGAGTGAAAGAAATTATTTAAGTGAGAGTAAAAATTGGATAAGAGGACTAGTAAGAGTAGCTGTCACCACCTATATTTATTATATAGACCCAAAAACATAATTAACCACCAGTAATGCAAACTTAGTTGACTCCACTTAGGGATTATTCAAACATGCATAAATAAAACTACACTCCAGGTATGTGTTCTTTCATAATATCAGACCTTTAGCTGCAAACTTGGATTTCTTGCATTTTCAAACACTGACCATATTATGCATAGTATCTTGTCTCCAGGACGTGCTTGGCCTTGGCTTAGTCCAGACTCGGTCAAACTGTCTACCAAGTGTAGAAACAACCGTGGGCGTGCAACTTAAAGTGCAGTTGATGGATTCAGACTAGATAAGTGATACAACACAATGCTATCTGCGGTTAGCCATGGGTTAGGCTTGTGAAAGATGATATGATATATATGCTGCATTCAAGACTCCAGGAAGGCATTATGTTCAAGGTTGAAGACAGTAACTGAATAATTAATAACAATTATAGAAGTGGTCATTTTAAGGGCCGATCATTTTTATATTCCAACTTCAAGGCGCTTTGGATCATCACCCATTCACACACACGCTCGCACACCAGTGTATGCACATTAGGGACAAGGTTGGGTTAAATGTTTTGCCCAAGGACACAACAACAATATGCATCTATGGGAGCTAGAATCGCACCATCAACGTGTGGGTCAGTGGTTGTGATCTCTCTACCAGTGATGTTTATATCGAGAGCGGGATTCAAAGCTCAAACCCTCAGATCCATGGACAAATATTCTACCAACTGAGCTACTGTCAGATGTACTGTATCTGTTTATAACTATTTCATTGCTACATATTTCCTTAAAGTGCATATGCTGCACAGGTGTTCATGTTTTTTTTTAAATTATGACAGTTCTGTGAAAGTGGATAGTACCTGTGGTGATTATTTATCATAGTTTTACATCTGTTAAGTGGCAGTTTGTGGGGGAAAAAAAGTTTAGACGGAACGCAACATGAAAAACTCCAAAAATGCAGGGATAATTTACATATGTCATATCTGCTGCCCATGTCCAAACAGGAAGTAAAAGTATACATTTATAACTTAGAAATCACTTAAATGTCCTTAAATTTTCTACAACTTTTACTGGTGAAGAGTAGGCCACTTGCTTATCTCTCTGGAAATGTTCACAGCCATACCACCTTGAAAATGCCCTAACTGGCTTGAAATGAAGCACTGTTGGGCTTAGTTAATACTATGATGGGAGACCACTGGGAATACCAGATACCAAGTGGGGTACCAGTCTTGTGTTGTGGACGTTCTTGTTGTGTGTGTTCTTGTGCAAGACACAATGTGGTGTGTGTGTGTTCAGAATGTCCATAGAGATGCCTTAGCCAAAACTAATGAATAATACAATGTAAAATGCCTCCAGGTTCCAAAAAAGCACATTATAAACTTAATAATGTTATTATTAGATGTTATTGCATTGCCTGGACTGTCTATCTTGCATTATTCAGTTGTTTTATTGCTTCTTGAAAAACATGGTTTCCGACACGGAGCGCACTCGCCTCTCCACAGGCCTGACTAGTGACATTCTTTAATAGTGTGTAGAAAAAGGAAATGTTCAAATCTAATTAGAGAGCATACAAAAAAACTCAAAACATTCAACAGGAACAGTGCCCTCTGGATATTAAATGGCTGGATATTAAATTGCAGTGAAGAATTTTTGAGCTTTGAACTGAAAAAAAAGGCAAATATACAGGATTACTCAAGAGACAAACACAACTCATGTGTTTTTATAGGCGGAAATAACATTGTGGCATGGTTAACTACTTCAAAAAGACAGTTTTGCATAATATAGACCCTTTAAATAAAGCATCGATGTCAAAGTGTGCCATTGCGTACTATAGTGACAGATGGAGCATATGTGGATCCCAGAGCAGATGGAAGTCTATTACCTCCTCAGGCTAAAACAGGGCTAAAGCAGGAGATATGAGCTCTGAACCCAGCATCCAGATTCAAGATGGCGGCACTGTAAATAAGGACTCCTTTTCAACATAATTTTAGCTTTTTTAAAATAGCTAAGCCACTGCATTCAAGCTAGCCTGCAATTAACAAATCATTAAACAGGAACTTATATTTGTCAGTTCATTTTCCTACTTTGTCCTTGAACCTCAGTTAGCATCAGTGAATCTTTTTTGTTCAGTTAACACTTTGTGAAGAAATAAATATGTCCCTAAAAGCAAAAAATATTAAAAAGTAACTGAAAAGTAACCTTGCTAACCCTCGGTAAAGATTTCTAACACTGTCGGAACAAAACAAGATTCGTTTCTTTCAAAAATGTTGCAACAATATGAAGACATCGCACAAATAAAAAATAAAGGCAAAACATTGGCAGAGAAAAAACGCAAAAGTGCTTTCAAATCCTTTCTGCGAGATCAACTAAATGCGCTCCTGCTAGCATACCTGCGCGCTGCTGCTAGCTCAATGCATCACACACTCCATGGCCTAAATTAGCGTTTGCATTAGCTTAATTTAGACGAGATGTTATGTTACCCTCCCCGTGAGGAAAAACAGGTCAGCAAAGCACAGCACAATATAGATGTAAGTGGAGACAATTAAACACATTTTAAGCTAGCATAACAAAGCTAGCCAAAAATAGACAGTGCTATAAGTCATACCTTTTGTCCTTGTTTTGTTGTTAAGTATCACTTTTGTTCTACCCCAAGGGCTTTTTCAACAGCGAATACTTGAAGTTCTAAATGTAAAATGTTGTATTTTTGTAACAAGCAAGCAGCTTTTTTGTCACGTTCAAAGTCGGGTATGCGCTCGAAGGCCAAGGCAAAAAAAAAAAAAAACAGCACTGTGCAACGAGTCAGTTTTTTTTTTTTTTTTTATTCAAGTGATGCTTCAAGTTGTAAATGTAGAATGTGATATTTTTGTAACATGCAAGCAGCTTTTTGTTCAAAGTCATGTGTGGGAAAGCCATAAAAAGTGTGCACAGACAGGCTTTTGTTTTGAATCAAATTTGAAGAGAAAATCCGAGTGTTTTCAGATTTACGAAATGCTGATGATGATATAACATAGGCCCTTTAAACACATGATATGATATGAGCTGAATTTCTGCGGTTTACAGTATGTTAACACTTCCACAATTATGAATCTTGATCCAAGAAGTTCAGTAGGGCTTTTCTGGTCTAAAAGATAAATGTTTTTGAGGCAGCAGTGGTACATAAATTTAAAAAAAAAAGACAAACAGGTGGAATATAGACAACATCTATTGACAAAAAAAGAAGTATTAATGATAAGGCTTTAATTAATGATTATTTTAGGAGTTAACTAATCTGTTTATTTTTTCGATTAGTCCACTAGTCATATTATTATTGCTATTATACACTGAGATATTTTAATACATCATCAACTCAAAATTTTATGTTGTTTAGTCTTTATTTTTCACATTTTGATTTAACTATCACTATCACTATCACTATCTTTGTCATAAAAAAGGTCTTTTGCCCAAGCACAGTACGGTTGGAAGAGGTGGGCCAAAACACAGCAGTTACGAGCACGATTTATGCTCGCAAACTCTTGACATGTGGTGCGGAGAGGACGGAGGATAAGAGGAAAAAGTGAAAGATCTCTGCTCCAAACTCATATGAAACTCACAGTGAATCCCCTCTTACCTTCAATAAGTTGTTGTTGGCAGAGACAGACGTTTTGAAGCTTCGTCTCCTGTTGTCCTCCCTCCTCCACACTGTTGTTCAATCCATAGACTCACAGAGGAGCATGCATCATAGGACTCGTAATATATCCCTCACTATTTAACTATATTTCATGCCACTGGTCTTGTTTTCTCCACTAAAACGATAGCGTGGCTGTACAATAAGTAAGCGAAAGGCGCTGAGTGATGGCGTGGCTTGGTTTGGTTGCGCAGGTGTGAGCACAGACCATAGAACCCTACACAATGGTCCTTGAGCAGCTCAAAAGGCCTATTGTGAGTTTGACCTTAGAATGATGGGTAATTAGACCTGTTGCTATGACGATGAACAATTTAAAAGTAAACATTATTTTTTTGAATGGGATTAAGTCCTCAAAATGTTGCATAAAACATTGCATAAAGGAAACCCATGAATGGTCCATATTACAATTCAGATTATCAAAATATGACTATGATTATTTTTTATAGTCAACTAGTCATGATTAGGCAATTATAAGTTTTTATTTATTTGTTTGTTTCTGCCTCAAACTTTATGACATCACAGTCTAGGTGTTGTCATGGCAACAGTCGCCTTAGGTAACGAAGAGGCTTTTATGTCACACAACTGTCCATTCAGAACTTTAGACACCAACTCACAGTCAGTTGCGTTCATACTTCAACAGAGACGCGCATTTCTGTAAATTTTCTCTTTGCCATTCAAAAAAAAAACCCATCAAGATGTTAGGAGTACAGAAAAAAACTGATTTGAAGGTGGACGATATCATTTCTGGCAGTTTTGGTTCGTTCCAGATAAAGGAGAAGAAAGGAGAAGGGGGTTACGGGTGCGTAGCTCGGTGCATAGACTTGTCGACGAACCAAGAAGTGGCCATGAAAATGTGTCGGCTCCAGAACTCTGCCACAAACAAACGTGAAGCCAATATTCTCCGGAGCCTCTGCTATTCGAGCAAAACAAAAAATGTGGTAGAATTTATTACATCTTTCACATACCAGGGCCATTACTGTTTGGTCCTGGAACATTTAGATCAAAGCCTGTTTGATCTCATGAAGAGAAGAGATTTCAGACCTTTGCACATTTCAGACATCCGCTACATTACCGAGCAGCTGCTGGTAACGTTTCAAGAACTTGCCAAACGTCAATTTATTCACGCAGATCTCAAACCAGACAATATCATGCTGGTTAACCACAAGCTTGAACCATTTAAAATCAAGCTCATTGATTTTGGGCTTTGTACCAGTGTGCACAGCCTGATTCCTGGTTACATCCTCCAGCCTATTGGATACCGGGCTCCAGAAGTGTCTTTGGGAACAAATTTAAATGAGGCAGTTGATATGTGGAGTCTTGGCTGTGTCCTGGCATTTTTATACCTAGGTCAGAATTTCTTTCCTATTCATTGCGAATACGAAATGATGAGGATTATTACACAGGTCCGAGGCATGCCTGATGTCGAACAACTCCTTAAAGGCATATTCGCGGGACAATTCTTTAAGAAAAATAATGACCACTATGAGATGGTGTCTCAGCAGGAGTACGCCGCCAAAACAGGCAATTGGGTCCAACCGTGCAGGAACTGGTCTAGAAACTTCACCTGTTTGGAGGACATGATGTCTTTCCACCCCAAGCCAGTCCTCCAAACAGAAAAGGAAGAGACCGGGCAGTTTTTTGAGTTTTTGAACGAACTTCTGCAGGTAAATCCAGCAAAGAGGATCACCCCAGAATATGCGCTGAAGCACCCCTTTATCACACAGAAGCACGAACAGAAGGCTGCTCACAAAATAAGGGCCAGGAAATACTTCCAATCCATGAACTTGTTGAATACACCAAAGGAAGATGAAGACATATCATTTGATTCAAGTTCTAAGAAAAAAATCTGTATTGCTGAGACTAGCACCAATAAAACAAAGATTTTTTTTAAAGAAAACAGGCCCAAAGCTAATAGGGAATATAAAGGCACCACCATCATGTTCTGTTTATCTTCTGAAGAGGACACTTCTGCAACCGCCAGCTCGGTAAAAACTCCAATGATTCAAAAGAAAGTCTCCCATTTAAGAAAGGAAAACACAGAGAGGGACAAAAGCCAAACTAAAGGGTCAACAAAAATAAAGGGGAAGGAAATAAATGAAGCGTCACACCCTTCAGTACTTGGCAGAAGGGATTTAAGTAGCTCTTCGTCAAGTTCTGAAGATGAGTGTGAAAGTTGTCCAATAATCGTCAAACAAGATATCGACAGCTTAGTGCTCAGAAGAAGGGACAAAACAGGGGGAAAAGAAAGCAGAGCAGTCACCGAATACCAGCAACCCATCAGCTGGTCGGTTAGTTCAGTGGAAGATGAGGAAAATAAAGGCACCTTCATCTTCCGTTTAAATTCTGAAGAGGGAACACCAGCAACCATCAGCCCGGTAAAAACTCCAATGACCCAAAAGCAAGTGTCCCATTTAAGAAAGGAAAACAAAGAGAGCGACAAAAGCCAAACTAAAGGGACAACAGAAACGAGGGCAAAGAAAATAAATGAAGCGTCACACCCTTCAGTTCTTGGCAGTACGGATTTAAGTAGCTCTTCGTCAAGTTCTGAAGATGAGTGTGAAAGTTCTAGCAATACAGTGCTCAGTACAGGGGACACAACAGTGTGGAAAGAAAGCAGAGCAGGCAACACATACCATGCCAAACCTGTTGTAAAAAATACATGGGGCCCAGAAACAACAGGTACACATGTGGACACAAGCACTGAAACGGGGAAGCAGAAGAAGAAATCGCTAATTGGGAGAATTAGCAGATTCTTTAGAAACATGTTTAGCTGCATGAGGTGCTGTAAGGTGTGTACTGTGTAGGCTTTTTGGTTGTTTTGATACTCACAGTTGGAGTTCCTAACACTGAGTAACTTAACTCCAAAATGTGGACCTGGGCCGACTACTTTGTGTGGGCTGACTTCAGGTATCCTCGTAGGATCCGGGTGGTCTCATTCTTTTTCTCCAGGCTCAGATCCTCTTATCTTCTACCGTTTGAGCGATCCTTTGTAGATGTAGATCGTACACCTTTCAGTTAGCAGGTGAGTCCCATCCCTTAGCAGCTGGTTCATCTCGCCCATTTCCGTCTGTTTACAGATGAAAATGGGCGAAAAGTTATAATAGAAACCAACGCTGTGGTGTTCGAGACTCTCTTGAAATACTGTAACAAATAAAATTTTAATGATCAATTTATGAGGTTGGACACATAACAAATGATTAATAATGACTCAGGCGTATTTCTCAGTTCCTCTGACCGCACCTCTTCGTCCTGGTGCTGCTCCGCTGTAATGTCGTGTGAGGTGCAGCTTTGTGCATGTGCAGTGCGTTTTTGATCCTACTTGTCCCATTATCATCCCACATCAAATTTTGCTTAGTATAGAGTCTCACACACCACAGAGTTGGTTTCTATTATAACTTTTCACAGCCATCTGCCTCAAAGCAGCTGATTGATTGAAGTGCTGCGTGGACCTGTCTGTGGATGTGCATCCGTGGAGTGGAGAGGATTCTGTGCCTTGACAATATATTCACTATCAGGTCTTTATTTAAACCAGACTTATTTAAGCTACTAATTTAACAATTTATCATCATAACATTTTGGACATAGCTTTGGGCTAGGCCAGGGGTGTCAAACTCAGGGTCATATCAACAAAATAGTTGCTCTCAAAGGGCCAGATGTAACTGTAAGATAAATGTAACTAAATGTAACCAAAATATAATGTAAAATAAATGCAACAAATTTTTAATCTTGTTAATTAACCGTTTCTATATTTATCACTTATTCAAGTTACAAATATTGCATATGTATTTGCATAGATATGAACAAATGGCTGTGTAACTGTTTCCTGATAAACTGATATTTTAAGACGTTCATACCTTTTAATTTAGTTTGTTGCGGACCACATAAAATGACGTGGCGGGCCGCATTTGGCCCACGGGCCTTGAGTTTGCCACATATGGGCTAGGCCAGGGGTCGGCAACGCGCGGCTCCGGAGCCGCATACGGCTCTTTCATCCTTAGTGTGTGTGTGAGTACAGGCCCCGGGGCACTTTGCTAAGGTAAATTGCGTAGATAACACAAGTTAAGAAAACAACATGTTAGCATTAGTTAGCACCTTATGCTAGCAGATATCTCCCTGACTTTTTCCTGCTAATAAAGCTAGTGTGACATTACGGCATTAGATGTTAAATTTTCAGCAATACTCACTCCAGTTAATCTGGAGAAAGGATTCAAAGGCACTTATTACAGAAGAGAGCAGGCTCCACGTAGTATAGTATTGGGTTTAATTAAGAGTGTGAAGACATAACATACATTTAAGTAAATTTAATACCATCTGGGTAGAACACAATACATTAGACCAGTACATTAATCAATTTCTTATTTCCATTCCATTTATTCGCTGGACCCACACCCGGGGCAGTCCATGATCCACAACTTATACGCACCCAGTGTATCAGGAACTGTGTCTTTGGAAATAGTTCATAAAACAAAAGTCAAACAACAAAACAGCAGTCATGCCCACATCAGTGCCACAGCTCCACTGCTGCAGACAGAGCAACCGCAAATCACCTGAAACATAAAACCACAAATCACCTGAAACATAAAACCACAAATCACCTGAAACATACGAGCTTAGAGTGAAAACTGGGAGCGCATTTCCCAAGACACACGTTCCAGTCTACGGGGTCTCACAGTCTGCACGGTCCTAGGGCTTCTTAGGCCAGTGAGTTGGTGCCTGACGGGACGGTGTACTCTGTGTGAACCAGTGAACCATGAGGGGAGACCCGGCCGCTGCACCCAGGGCTCAGCAACCCACCCCCAATGTAGAGACAGACTCCTGGCTCAGCTTTGTACAGTTAAGTTACTGGGCCTGGAGCGGGGCTGAGGCAGCGGCACTGAAAGAAGTCACAACTTAGATCAAGTGTATTTTTGTATGCCCAGATGCTGAATGATGAAGTACTAAACGAACTTAACGTCTGTCATGTCGTCACATTGTTAAACTCAGGGCTGTATTATGTGTAGCCTGCTCTGTTCTGTAATCAGCGCCTTTAGGAATCCTTTCTCCAGGTTAACTGGAGTGGCGTTCTTAAAAATGCAGGAGCCAATGTTTGTGACCAATCGTAATGCCACACTCGTCTTATTAGCAGGAAAAAGCCAGGGGAAAGGCTGCTAGCAAAAGGTGCTAACTAATGGTAACATCTCGTTTTCTGAAGAAAATTTGTAGCCAGTGCGGCTACAAAAGTGTTATCTACACAATTTACCTTGGTATACAACTTATTAATAATGTATATCATAATATCACATAAAGGTGACATACTGTCTGAATTCGGGTTAGCTACTTAGCTACTGCTTTATTGTATATAGTTTAGCCATTACCATAGCAACCCCTGTCCCCTCTAGCCCCGCCCCCTGCTTGTTTGTAACACTGTGAAATTAGCCCAGTTTTCCATCAGTAATACAGACAAAACTTTGAATGGCAGATCTGACAAGAACCCAGCTCCGCCCCCCACTGTTCCAACAACCACTGCCACAGTTGTAAATGACTTTTATGGAGCAGATGGAGCAGAATATGAAAAATCCACAGGCATTAAAGCATCATCTGCAACTGTACCAAAGCAAAGTGCGTCGGAAAACATGCCGCCGTGGTTTCTTTGCTGTAAACTCATTTGGAGAACAGACTTTGACTTGAGATGTTTGCGAGTCGTAGTCATTAATCACACCAGAGCGTTATTTATTTATTTGTTTACGGGAATATTCGAGGCAAAGCAGTCTTCCAAATCAATTTCTCTTGTCTTGTTGGAGCTCACGCATACGTTTTAAACCAACATTCCAGCTGTGTGCATAGTTAATGTTCTGTTTTAGAGACAAATAGATGTTCATCATCTTCCAAATAGACATAAGAGAAAAAAAAACTCCTGTTCTTTTATGGGATCTAAAAAGACACAGTATTGGCAGAAATCTAAGATAATGTACATTTCCTGCTACATTAACGGTTTACTGTGTAACATTTCTGATTTTGTGTACGCCACCTGCTTGTTTCCATGGAAATTATATACTTGATGAAATCGATATACTTTGATAACTTTGTACCTACCTTCAATATGTCTAAGAGAATCATGCATTCTTACTGTGAGCGGTGTCGCCTCTTCACAGATCTGACCTGTAACTTGGCCTTTGTTTCCGTGGAGCAGTTTAGTGCAGTACTTTGGCTGATTGTCTGGCACTCTTACGTCACAGCAAAGAGGTTCGTGGTTGACTACTGGGGCCTTTTTGTGAAGAGTTTCCTTTGAGCACTCAAACAGGTACAATTAATGTCTGACCAAACCAAAATATTAAGATGGGTCTCCGCTCTTGAGAGGAAGGGTCAAATGGGACTTGTTTCCCTAAGGGGCCATAAAGTCTACCATCGTTCTGAAGTATTTACAGCAATCTTCTTCTGAGAGAGTTTGCATTTGATAGTAATTGGTTAGATCCACCTGTCACTCACTCAAAGCAGGACAGAGATTGACCAATAGAAGAAGTGAGTGGGTGTGTCTGTTTTGTTAGGTTTTGGGGTTTTTTTTGGTTTTTTTTATTTAATGCAAGACAAACAGACATATTGACCAGTCATTTACAGTAGTGACAAGAATAAGACATATGTTTGTGTGACATTTCCGTGGTTTAGTAAGAGGTAAGGTTGGGGACAGCAGAGGAGAATGCGAGTAGTAGTAGGAGATAATATATAATGGTTTGAACTTTGAGAGTGTTTAAGCAAGAGAGAAATGTTAGAAAATGTTAATGCCTATCTGAGAAAAGTGTATAAAGTGTGTGATGAGGCGTTTTAATGCTAGTACTAGTCATTAGCAAGTGAGAAAAGAAGATATTGACTGTATTTGACTTTTGCCTCTAAATCCGGGGTGTCACCCCCTGCAGGACATGCGGCCTGGGGGCTGGATCCGGCCGCGTCTACAGACTTGATCCTTCCCTCAGCTGATTTGTAATAAAAATACACTCAGCAAAAATTGAAAAAAGTTTTTAGATTTTTTTTTAATAAATAGTAATTTGTAAGACTCATAAAAAATGTAGATAAATATACCATTATTTTACCATATTTTTGCTCTTTTTTATTTTACCATATTTATTTCTTCCCAACACGTCTTTTGGTCATTGTGACACCATAATCAGAGAAATGTCTAAATAAAATATTTATTACATTATTACATATTTTACATATTTTTCTGCACAGATGTTTCTACTTTATATTTTTGAGTATTTATGCTGTGAGTTTTCTGGTCTGGCCCCTTGACATCAAATGAAGTCGTATGTGGCCCCCAGACCAAAATGAGTTTGACACCCCTGCTCTAAATGCTACAAAACCACTTTTTGTGTGTGTGTGTTGGCACTTGCGGTTAAGCTGGAATCCTATTAATTTCAGTGGAGAATTTGAGGAAAGTTTTGCCGCTAAAGTCTGGCTCTGCAGTCCGTGTATAACTTTTTGCTGTCAAGATCGGCAGTCCTATGCTAAATAAAAAAACCTGAAGGACGACGACTGCCGACAGCAACTTCTGGAATAAGGTGATTAGAGAATGTAAATGGGAAAAAATTAATACAACTTTGGTGTTGAGATCAGTGAAGCCCAGTTGTTGTTTTTTTTTGCTTTTTCTTGTTATTTTTCCTTCTTCCTCCTTCTCCGGAGTAGCCCTGCTAAGGACTTAAGTTCAGCTGTTGCCTGACCCTGACGAGGTAGCCAGCCGAGTACGTGTGTGTCTATGTTTGAACGAGCTAAACATGAAGCATGAATCGCAGTCTGATCACTTAATTAGCTTTGCTTCACAGGAATCGCATCACAGTTTGATTTCAAGTACTGCTCCAATTTTTTTAATGTTTGAACATTGTTAATAATTATAAGTTTGCTGGCAATATAATTAGAATCGCCATCCAAGTTCCTCTGTAAACGAGCCATCCTGTCCATGTATAGCCAATCACGTAAAAGAAGTTAGCTCTCTGAATTTAGCCTGTGGGACTAGGAAAAGTTTAATGGAATTGAAATAGCATTCAAATACGCTGTGAAAACTTTTATTGATAGTTCTGCAGAAATACTTGGCCTTGTGGATGCGTGTTGGCCCTGTATGATGGGTTTGCTTTTAGACCTTAAAGTGCATTTAAAGTTTTTTAATTTGAAATTTAAGGGAATTGGGACAGATAGTGATGGTTAGGTGTATTGTTTGGCATCTCGTGGTGGCATAATTCGATTTTTCTTGGTTCAGTCACTAAAAACATGCATGTTAGGGTAAGGGTGTGGCACCAACAATATTTTGCCAGTTCATTAGAAATATGTCTGTATATTTTCAAACGTGAATTTAAAATTAACCACTAAAATGTGTGCACATATTATTATTATTATTTCATTTTTTTTGCACTTAATTATTATTTTTTTCTTTTTCATTGACAGCACACACACGAGTCAACGAATCGGCTCTTTTGAACGGTTCCTTAATGTGAACGGTCGGATCTGAATCTCGTTTTTTTTAAAAAGCCAAATCTTTTTCTTTGTCTTTTGTATGTATTTTTACACTGAATAACAATGAACCAAGGCAAGAATCAGCATAGAAGCAGAGCAGGTGACACAAGAGAAAGATTTGTGCACGAAAAACATATTTGGCATCTTAATAACAGTTCATTTTAATATTATTATTATTGTAGTGCAATGTTTTATTTAGATTTTTATCATTTGTAAGGGTAAACACACTCCCACTCTCAGTTTGAACCATTTTAAACACATCTGAGCCTTGGTAGTTTCTCTCTGTGTGATTAGTTTGTTGTTAAAATTGGCTTTTGTCATACAAATAAATAGTAAAAAGAGCCAGTCTTTTGAACGGCTCTTTGAAATGAACGGATCCAAAAGATTCGGATCTCATAAAAGGGCCAAAAGTCCCATCACTAATGTACATGATGTATATACAGTGGTCCTTTGCTATATTGTGGTTCATCTTTCACGGTCCTGCTGTTTCGCCAATTTTTTTGGGTGCAATTTTGCATTTTTTTTTTACAGTGTATGAACGTGCATTGTGTTCTTTGTCCTGATTGGCTGAGGGACTGTAGACCATTGTCCATCAGTCTCCTCTGTGCCGTGTCTCCTGTACAGTACAGAATGTGTTCAGACAAATTCACATAAATGTTCAATCACAGTGTGACTCTGAAGTGCTGTGTATTTAAAAGTTCTCCCTGACAAAACCCACACAATGTCGATGTTTGAGAAACGCTTTGGACGTGTTTCTGTGCACGGAGAAGTATACGGATACCGCTGGAGCAGAGGCACGTGAACAACACATTTAAATCATGCTCATCGAGGAAGGGGGATATAATATACGAAGGTTTGAACTTTGAGAGTGTTTAAACAAGAGAGAAATGTGAGAAAATGTTAATGCCTGTCTGAGAAAAGTGTATAAAGTGTGTGGTGAGGGGTTTTACAGCCTAAAACATATATAATAATTGTAAAAAAGAAATCTTGACTACTTTGCAGATTTTGCCTATTGCGGGTTTTTTTTTTTAGAACATAACTCCCGCAATAAACGAGGAACCACTGTATATATATATAAAAAAAAAATTGGTCCAAAACAATAATTTCAATACTGAGTGATTCAGTGATTCTGAGAAGTTCACAAACGAGCTTGACTGCGAGTGATGGATAGCCTTATATCCAAGAATTTACAAGAATTTATTTGGCAGAACTACAAATGACTGAATTGAGGAAGGAATGATTATTCTTGCTGGGTTTCAGATGGCATCACAACATTCTATAGGCCAGTAATATTTAATAAAAATGGGGGGCAGCTCAAATGAATATTGTTCAAATGTAGATTTTGTTGTAATATGAGTTTAGTCACTAATAAAAATGATCAAGTTCGACATTTGTGAATATTTCCATCTTGGATATTTCATGGCAAAATGCTATGTAATCAACAGGGAAAACGGTCGTTGCTAAATTGCTAAAGCTATGGCAACAATCCTAGTTACCATAGCAACTAGTATTCAAAACCTATAGATGGTAAAACAGAGCACACTAGCATAACCCTAATCATGCAAATATAGCCCTGGCCGTAATGCGTGACATCTTTTTGCGCCCGGGCGTTGAACCGACAACCCTCATCTTCCGCCCCTCGCCGCTCGGGAAGTGCCATCTGCATGTCGCCTTTGATTCGACCCTGCCCCAGATCTGCTGTCTAATGAGCTGAGTGCTACAAATCAATAATTCACCAGAGTTTGAATCCCATCCAGCCTCATCAGAGTCACTTTCATAATCAAGACCTTTCAGGCGTCCAGACACTGTTCCTTCGGATTATCTTTATATGGATTTTTTTCTTTTGCTCAACTCTTTGGAATTCCGATGTTTTTCTCTCATTTACGTATTAATGCTGTACTTGCAATTGAAAACCACATTCAAAAAGCAAAAATTCGGAAGAAAACTGGCAATTCCTTCGTTTTAAATCTATTTGGAAAAGTAGGACTTCGTTTTAATGAAGGTCTCATAGCTTCAGCATTTCTGATACATCTGGTTTCTTTTCCTTTAGTTATTGTGTGGTTTTCAAAGCGGATTCCATCAATGTCTTCATCAAAATATTTATTTTTCTTTAATTTGAAGACTTTTTTCAGGCAACTTTTGCAATGGAATGAGGTTTTTAAATCCTTTTCAAGAGCGGAAGGTCGTTTTGAGGTCTTGATAAGTTGGTGATGGATTCAGAAGGTTTAAACGTGCAGCTCATGTCTCTAAAGCGAGGATGGAGCTTTAGATAAAAGTTCTTTAAGCCAATTCACTTCTGATCATTTGTTTAAAGAGGCTACACTATGCTTACATCTGCATTTACAAAGCCCTAGAATGCATAATTGCTTGTTTCTTTCTAATCTTTAAAAAAACTCATACGGTTTTCTACTGGTTTCACATACAAACAGACAAAGAGACCACCAAAAATATTAAAACAGAGCATGAAAGTTATGATCTTTTGCTAAACACTATATCTAAACTTAGCTTTGTTTGACGATTTTGAGGAACTTTATAATCTTAACTCCTGATTGGACATGCACAGTAGATGAACAAGCTGTCACACTGTAAACAAGGGCTAAAACTTGCCTGATTTACATAATAGTCTTTTTTGGCAGATCAAAAATACCAACTACACTAATGTTTAAACTGTTAGAAGAATTGTGTTCGTTGTACAAAAATTTGACCTTTTATGTGACCTTTCATGGTTTTCAGCTTCCCGTTATCATAAACATTCATAGACGCAAAATTCTATGTCCCGTCGCTACAACTCGATCACTTGGCTAGCCGATGCGCCCCAGAGTTACTTCAAGTCAAACGTTCGAACGGCGAAGCTAATCCCAATATTAAAGTAAATACAATGTTTATTTCAAGATATTTAATTCACTTATCTGGTCTCCTCAGCAGCAACATGTATAAGTGGATGTGTAGTGGTCACTAGAGGTTTACCAGAACCACACAAGTTTGGAAATCACTGAAATTTCAGGCATTTCAGGAATCAATTGAAATTGGGCAAGCCGTTAGCTCAACTGACACTTTTATATGTTAATTATCATCTCAAATAACAGACTCAACGGCGACTTTTAACGAGACTTTGACCTTCTCCAAAATAACAACTATAGGACTAAATATAGGGGACTGGCTCAGGTGTTTCAAAACCTTCCCATGTCAGCTGTGTGATCCCTCAGTCGTCCAGGTATGATCCTTAAGATCTTCTGCATCGACTAATTATATGTCCGTCTTTTCTGCAACATTTTCCCATTCAAATGACATAATATTTAGCTTTTAATTGTTCATCTCTATGGCGATCGTCCTGCTTTTTTTATCATTCTGAAACCCTTGGATATGGATGAAACTTCTGCCATTTTCAACTTCACAAGCTGCCACTCGAACGATCAAATTCCGCACAGTAATTATCCCACCAAACTAAGCTAACAATTTAAAAATCATGAAAATCCACCATATGTAGTTCAAATATTGTCCAGCTCTTTTCTGCTTGACTTTGGGTATTTGCTGATATAAAGAGGTGCTTAATAACGACTCTGTGCTGTAGCTTACTGTTAGCTCAAGTGCTAATGAGATTACACAAAGAAAAGTGCGCTTGAGGCTCGGTAGACGCGGCGCATTAGGAGCTTATTACAGAAAAACCCTCAAACCATCCCGAGTGCAGCTGCAGGGAGTGTGAACCCCGAATGGGAAATAAGCACAGCCCATTTAAAATGCTCTCAGATGGAGGAGAACTGAAAAGTCGGCCAAGGATTTGAATGGAGGCTGCTGGTTATAGTAGGTTGAATTGTGTACTGTCTTCAACCATGAATGCTCATTTTTGATGGTATAATAAAACATTTTAAAAATCAATTTCGACATAATTTGTACAGACAAAGAATATCTAGGATTTTTAAAATTGACATATAGAAACATTAACACTGCTGCACAATCTTATAGCATTGTAAGGATAAGGGATTAAGCATTAAGGGTAGGTACTATCGTCAATGATTTACTTTACTGCATGATTTGATTGTAACATTTTACATGCTGAATATATTTTATTTTATGAACATCATATTGAGTTTAATGCATGTAGACTGTCATGAGTTCTACACTGACCAAACAAGTAAATGAAAAACTGATCTTATAAGATAAACTATTATCTTATATCACATCAGCTAATTCACAATACATGGTTTTCAACTTCCTATTATATGTTATATTTTGAAGACTTTTTCCTTTCAAAATATTTAATATTGTGTTTTTAATTGTTAATCACTATAGCAACGGTCCGAATTTAGAAACCCATGAATAGGCTATATCATAGAAATGGAGGTTCTCGATCTGAAGTACCATTAAGTCCCTGCTTGTAATTGATACTTGCATCAGTGAGTCCCATGTGTCATTTCAAATATATAATTGAGATCATTCTAGAAAAAAAAAAAAATTCTCCATGAGAATAGATTTTTTTTTTATTATTAAATTTGGAAGCAAGATTGTATGTATTTTGTATCTTGTTAATTAATTAATTTAATTAATCCTTAGATTTATATAGTGCCTTTCTTGTCATCCAAAGCACTTTACAGTGCATTATTTAATCACTCCTCACTCGGTGATGGTAAGTTATTATTGTAGCCACACCTGCCCTGAGGCAGAATCACGGGAGCGAGGCTGCCAATCTGCACCATCGTTTCCTCCGACCACGACCAACACTCATGCACACACCACTTTCATACTAGGCAAGGTAGGAGAAGTGCCTTTCTTAAGAACACAATAACAGCTTTTGCCATTGGTGCTCCACTGTGGCACCTGGTCTGCTCAGCCCTCTCCATCCAAGTACAAACCAGCCCCCGTCTGCTGAGATCTGACAAGATCAGGCTTTGATGCCGGTATGGCATAATCACAGATACGACCATCAGAATTTCTGATTGATCTGGTACTGATCACACTGGCTTTGATATAGTGATGCAAACATTTAAAAAGAAAAAAAAAGTTATAGGATTCTGGTAATATGAAGTCTGACCAAATCTCAGTATTCTACTTTATGTAATATGTAGGATTTTGTTTACAATTTTAGCCAATAAGGTGCATCTGCCCATGAATGAACGGCATGTGTTTATTTGAATAGAACAGAACATGAAAAGGTTTAACCAGGAGAGTTTAAAAGGCCCTTAAGCAAAGCTACTGCAAACACTCTGAGTAATCTAAACCGAGTCGTTTGATCTCCCCAGTCTGCAGATCAACAGTCCATTTATTTTTTCAGAGCACCTTTAGAAATTAGTTTTCTGTTTGTAACATAATAATGAATAATACAACTACTTTAATAGTGGTTAATCAAAGTAAGATTTGAAAAAACAGTAGAAATCTCCTGTTACAAGCCTTGTCATGCATCTTAACTGGATACACGGCAAGTTGAGGTTTTTATTATCTTGAAAGAGACACTTAGTACACGACCTTGTTTTGATTTAATTTCATAGTATATTATTCACACATTTAGTCACACAGTAAATGAAGGGGAGTGAATTGCTATGGGTCCTTAGCCACTTAGGCATGTAAACATATCACTGTTATGTTTGACACTGATGTAAATGAAATTAGCAGAAATTCACCTGAGTAATTCTGCAAGTGACAAAAAAAGTGACAGTAAATAAATTATTTTCTTTCACCTGTCCTTTAAATATGATTCAGGGAAGACAAGGTGAGTTTATTTGTAAAGCACAATTCATACACAATGTAATTAAAAGTGCTTTATAGAATGAGAAAGACATTAAAATCGCAATACAACAGATCTAAATATAAATAATCAGTGCAGAATAAAAACCTTTCAGTCATATTCACAGCTAAACAGAACCATTCTGAGCCTGGATTTAAACATTGTGAAAGTAGAGGCCTGTCTCACATCTTCAGGGCACCAGCAGCAGAGATGCTTTAAAATCTTTCCTCGTTTTTGTGGTTTATTATTAGAAAATGCCTTTATTCTTTGTTTAGTTAGTCCTTCAAATCATAGTAACATCTACTTAGAAATCAGAGGTTACGTCCAGACTAGTCAAAAGTACCTGGAAATCAGACACTAACTGTTACTAAAACTAGTATCAAAACTAGAAAATTATTTGAGCAAGTATCGATAAAAAAGTCGATTATCATGATAGCACTTTTTGAAGTCTGATATATTGCTGAAGTAAAGATCGATAATAAAGGATCATATTGAAACTCATTTAGGAAAAAATGATTGATTCTATTGTTACTGTTGAACAAAAATCAGCACAAATCTATCAAAATCCCTATATTTAAAGTTTATTATAAATTAAAAATACAAAAAAAAAAAAAAAAAAAATCAAAAAATACTTTTAGTTTTACTCTTTAAGTACATTTTTACAGTTTAAAAAAAAAAAACTTTAATACTTAAGTAGATTTTTGCTTTGGTATCATAAGGAACAGGATTGAGCACTTCTTCACTGATTCTGAAGTGAACCGTACTCTTACTTAAGTTCAGTTTTTAGCTGATCTATACCTCTGCATTTGAGACCTAAAGACTTTTAATATTTTATGTCTGAGAAAGAATTGTGAACTGATTAAGCAGAGTGAAACATTCCCACTTTAGATATGGACTGTCTGTCGCTCAGCTCTGCCCAGCCCATGTAATCATCTGGGCCCGCAAGAGTCAGATGAGATATGGAAATACTTCTATGAATATTTCAGTGGACCAAACTTTCCCTCCTCCAAGTTGTTATAGTTCGTCTTGATTGGGTTTGAAACATTTAAGTGGATTGATGTAGGCTAAGAAATGTCCAAACTGGAAATCTGTAACTTTTAACCGATACCAAACTAAAACACATTAGCGGTGATATATATTTTTAAATGGTCACATATTTATGCAGCGCTTTTCCACCTTCGAGGCACTCACCAGTCATCCGTTCACACACGCATTCATACAGCAGGGCACGCAGACACGGTGGGAAAGGCTGGTTAAGTGTCTTGCCCAAGGACACAACAACAGCGTTCATCTGTGGGAGCTGGAATCGCACCGCCAACCTGTGGGTCGGTGGACAAACGCTCTGCCAACTGAATTACTGTCTTAAAAATATGAAAAACAGACATTTTTTTATGATTTGCAGTGGTCCAGAGTTATTTCTCACTTTCTTAACACATTCCTTCCATCCTCATTATTCACCATGATGAGTTTATAAGTGTTTCACAGCGTTCAGTGGTAGGGGTGAATGGACAATATTTTAAAAAAAAATATCTTGATACCATACTGTATAAAGAAGTGAAGTAAGTGAGTGCGACGTCACCAATAGCATTCAGCTCCAGTCAAATGAAGCTCATCGAGGCTAGAGCGGTTATGGGGCGAATTTGAAGTTCCATATTTGGAATTCTGACCACGAGTATCATAGCAACCAAAGAGCCAATGCAGAGCCAGGCTGTTGAAGGTAACGCCCCTTTCCGCTCGCACCACTGGTTTAGCGGGGAGCGGGGGTCAATCAAACTTGTTGCTAACGCTAACGGGAGCGACCTCGGGGAAAGAAGGCGCCAGATTTGTCTGTTATTAATGTTCATATCTTGATTTATGGGCACAATATCAAAATAAAAAAACAAGAAGTGTAGAGCGGGTTAATATGAATATTTTAAGACCAAAAGGATGGGGCTCACTGCAGCAGTTAAAGAGAAAAGGGCGAAAACTTTTCAATGTAAAGTGAATTGGAGCCAGAGTCGATGGACCCGGAAGCGTGCCTATGATCATTTCCTATTTGGAGTACGGCTGCTAGCGGGTTAGCTATGCCCATTTATGTATCTGAGTCTAACACAGAACATAAATGGAACATAGTTCACCACAACAGTGCAAAAATATCACTTCATTCAGACGTTTCTATCTCTTTTTCAGGTCATTTTTTATTGTTTGAATTCAAGCTTATACTGAATATTCTAATTTTGCATTTCCAAAACAACAACTGGAGTACTGTATTATCTATTTTTTTGATACATCTCCCACCTCTGTGTCATGGTAAAGCTAACACCAACTAGTATGCAAACAGTGCACTGATTCCTGATTCACAGTTTGACTCTTAAGGGCCCCTTATACGATATATTTGTACAGGGGCAAACCAGCCTTTACTTTACTACACGAAAAAAAAAGTTGCTGCAGTTTCTCTAAATTGGGGTTGAAACATTTAAAGCTGCTGTACCTGATTTTTACTGTCTTATAAAGATGAAAAAACAGAACCAGTTCGCTTTTAAATGGTTTGCAGTGGTCTAAAGTTATTCCTTGCTTACTGCATACTTTCCGAGCATCCTAATTAGTCGCTAACAACAACTAGCATGCAAACCGCTTCCTGATTATCAGACACATTAGATGAGATATGACCTAAAGAGCTGCTCAAGGTACCAGCGCTTTATGTCAATCGGTGTAACCTAAGAACTACCCATGACTAGTATACACAATTGATCTTTTTTTTTTTGTGATTTGAACAGTGCCGCCTGATGATCCGGTGATAGTTGGAGCTCCCGTGGTGAGCCTGAGAGCCGGAGATCACCTGAACCTCACGTGTCACGCCGACAATGCCAAAGCCGGCCGCCTCCATCATCTGGATACGGAACGGGCTGGTGCTGAGCGGAGCCATGTACTCCAAGGTAAGGCCTGGGCTCCCTGTGGACGGCTGCCAGAGGTGGGTAGAGTAGCCAAAAATGTAACTCAAGTACGAGTAACGTTACTTCAAAATGATGCTACGCAAGTATAAAGTAGCAGTCCAAAACAGTAGCAGTAAAAAGTAATGGTCCAAAACGGTGAAAACGTATTTGGGGAAACTACCACTTGAGTAAAAGTAATGTAAAAAGTAAAGAATGTGTGATTTATAATTTGATGTTAATGTAATTTGAATGTCAGAACATTAAATGATGCACAAAATCTGGTATGTTCAAAAGGATAGACACAAAAATGAGAAAAACTCGATAAATGAACAGAAAGCAAACAAAACTTTTACTCAGCTGAGAGTACTGTTACTTCTATAAAAAGATTACTGAAGTAAAAGTAAAAGTATGCTGCTTCAATAGTACTCTGAAAAGTAAGTTGCTCAAGTAAATGTAACTTAGTACTACCCACCTCTGACGGCTGCTTGGATTGAGATTAGCGTATTAGCGTTTCATAATTATTGAAAAAATCTGAAAGTGACAGATACTTGGAACATACGTGAAATCATGATTATTACAACAACTGTATATGGTACGTACTATCAAAAGAAAAAAAAAATCCTGTTTTTTTCAATAACTCCAGGAAAATGCACACTTCCTTATCACTGAATAGTTTTATAGTTAGATACAGACAGTACACAGCAGACTTATTTCGATCTCAAGGGCTGCTCATACCTTAGATAAGCCTCTTCACTCAAACAAAGCGTCGAAACCTTGGAAGACCGAGCTTCCGCTGCCCCCGCCCCCGTCCTGTGTAACTCACTAGCCAAACTCACTAGCCAATACGGAGCCAGGAAGGTACTGAACTTCGAGCTACAATTGTTTTTATTTTATATTTTTTTAAATCACCCCGAGTGAATCAAACTAATTCAGTGCACTATTGATAAAAAGGTCTATCGAGTTCTAGGCCTATACTGAAAAATAAACAAAATCCTTTTTTTTTTTTTTTTTTTCAAAACTCGTAGTGTGTCTGATGCTTTTTGAGGTGACAATCTTTTGTAAGCTTTTCCTTTTAAGCTGGTATTAGGCTATGCAAAAGACTACATTTGTCACCCTGATAGTCCAACATTCATTCACACGCATTTATTTAAAAAAAACCCAATTTGAATGGACACAATTAGCACATCACAAAAGCTGCAGTTAGTGAAGTACCATCGTTTCCTCCACAAACAACAAAATATCCTGTCTTATTCTGCATAAAAAACGCTAACCCTGTAATTTTCTGTACTGGTTTGTCAGTTCATATTTTAGTTTTTTGTCAGTTCTTGTAGACATGTTCAAAATATGAACTTTGATTAAAACATAAATCGCAAATCGAGTCAAATCGCAAGGCTCGTCAGAAGGCTTTGAGGTCACCGGTGTGTTGTGGCTATATAAAACAGAATAGAGTTTGTTAACGTGCCTTTATGTGCTTCAGTGACATCGACTGCTGCTACAAGGACAGCTGCCATTCTGCACAGACAAAGCTCAGCAGATGATCAGTCAGACTCAGATAGGCTTGTAAAGACACAGAAAGAATTGCATTTGGTCCTGGGGTCAGTAAAGGGTTAGACAGGACGGGAAATGCCATCGCAATATAACCTGGCTGATCAAGTGGATAGACAGACCAGCGGAAAGCAGCAAAAAAGCAGCTCTAATGTGAAAAACAGAACTAGATCAATTTATACAGTTTGCATTGGTCCAAAGTCATCACTTACCTTATACTGAGCGTCCTAATTACTCACAGCGATGAGTTTATGAGCTTCTGGTAAAAGGTAAAGTAGGTCTGTAGGAGCTGGACTCGCACCACCGCCAACTCGTGGGTCAGCGAATCTGCCCGTTCAACCAATGATGTTTATGTCGAGAGCAGGATTCGAACTGACAACCTTTGAGTCAGTGGACAAATAATCTACCCAACTGAGCTACTGCCGCCGCTTCTCACAGACACTAGAGTGGAGTTTTGCTGACATGCATTTTCCGCTGCTTGGACCAAAAAAAGGCTTCATAATTAGATGCAGAGAGTACGCAGTGGACATGTAGAGCTGCTCATACAATATATCTGTAATGGAGCAGGACAATTTTTTCTCAAAAACATCTACAGGGTCTTTAATTTGTTGATACAGGACTGATATCGTGAGCCGCTGTAACAGTATATCACCATGAATATTTTTGGTACATTTCACAAAACTGACTTGTAGAATATCATGTGCAATATACTATCACTATGACATTATTGTATTATGAGCATAGACTGTATATATAAATGGACATAGCTAACCTACTAGCCGCCACGTTTCAAATAGGAACTGATCATGGGCGCACTTCTGGCTCCAATTCATTTTACATTGAAAAATTGTCACCCTTTTCACTGTATCTGCTGCAGTGAGCCTTGTAATTTTGATCCTAAAATGTTTGTATTAACCCGCTCTACATGATCCTGGTATTCTGTTCATATCTTGATTATGGACAGATGAATAACAGACAAATCAGGTGCCTTCTTTACCCAAGGTTGAGGTTACCTTCTACCTTCCTGGATCCGTATTGGCTCTTTTTTGTTCGAATTTCAAATACTCGGCTTCAAATTCATCCCTATAACTCCTCTAGCCTCGATGAGCTTCATTTGACTGGAGCTGAACGCCATGGGTAACGTCACACTCACTCAGTTCACTTCTTTCTACAGTCTATGATCATGAGAACTGTACTGTGTGGAATCATGAGGGATTCCTAGCCCAGACTGTTTGGACGTGATGCCTGGTGTATGTTATGAGGTTAATGTAGTTTAATAGATACAACATGAGATAGTGACAATTTTTTCCAAAGAATATACTGTAAAATCGCAGGTAGTTCATTCATATCTTGATTCGAAGGTTTTGCCACTTACACACAGCGGTAAGAATAACAATGACTGAAGTAAGAGTACTGTGTTCATGAAAGTTTCTTAAAATATGTTCATAACTTTCACTTTAAGATGATTTAAGATGATTGTTTTTGTGGAGGATGCGTTTTTTTCTCCAATTTATGCATAAGCTTTAATAGCTAAGACAACTATGCTATAGAATTTCATCACTGTGAAACCGAGGGACTTAATAAAGGATACATAAAAGACTGAAAGATGAAAGAGGCTTGGACACTGATGGTAAGGAAAGGGAGGAGGAGCAGAGGCTGAAGAGGCCAGTGTTTCTGCTGCTGCGGTGGGGTTTTGGGCAGCCCATAGCTAGCAGGATAAAGAAGATTGAGAGAGCGCATCTGTAAAGTTGTAATAAGGTTTCAGGTTGTTGAGACTGATTGACTGACAAAAACTTAAAAAAATACTAAAAAGAGAGTTATAAAAGACATCCACACTGACATAACACAGCCATCTTTCTCCTTCCACCTCCAACGCAGTGCCTAACCAGCCTGAAAAATGCGTTGAGTAGCTTGCGTTGTCATGTCGGATGAATTGGACACAGACAGGAGTGAGTGGTGTATCTGCGCTGGCGTGGACAGCAGTCATGCAGAGAAATTACCCAGCTTTCCGGCGGGGCCCTTGACTCCCCGCGCAACATCTGTCTGTGTTTACCTCCGAAAAGGTCTCGTCAAGACATCAGATCGATACGCTGTTGTTAACAAGCAGTCGGCGCTACAGTCCATCCATAAGTACTTAGATGACTAGACAAGGTACAAGAAGGTATGCTTTGTGCTGGAGGAAAAATAGTACTATGATCTGGTTGTCAAGGAATTGTGGATTAGGGGTGGGATTAGGGTTGTGTGAGGGTGTTCAGTATCGAAAAGCAGATACTAATTGATACTAAAACGAGTAACTATAATCTATGATACTGAAAACGTCCCATTTACAGAACACAAGAACAAGTATAAGACGACATAGACTAGTACACGCCCATGGACCACTATGGGACCTACCTGGACGACTGAGGGATTACACAGATATAAGGCCAAATCGTGGTGAAAAAAAAAAGTATGATTTATTGTTAAAAATCACATTCTCTTGTCTAAAGAACTTTTTTTTTTTTTGTATCCTAATGGAATCAGAATTGGTATTAAGTATTGAGCCTATTCCTTAGCTGCACTGCATAACTTTTCTGGTCGAGGGTGCGCAACCTGCTTGTCTCCATGGAAATGTCATTGCTTTGCGTGGAATATTTCACAGTATGACATTAAACGTAGCATTTTTAAATTTGTAAATATCACATTTTTCAAACAAGCATTGCAACTGCGAAGAGATTTACCATTTATGTTTTAATTATAGCAATCTGATCAAAGTTTACATTTTAAATAAGTCCCAAAGAATTGACAAAAAGGAAGAGGAAATTAGGGATGCACCAATACCACTTTTCCAAAACAAGTACTTCATTTTGAGTATTCGCTGATACCGAGTACCGATAACAGACATTATTTTTTACAGAGGTAAATCAAATTCATTTCATAAGATTAGTACAGCCTGCTTTTAGAATACTTATTTGAGAGGCTGTTTTACTTTTCTAGTGAAATAACTGTAGTTAGGTGTAATAATAATATATTTATATAAGCACCTGGCTTTAGTATTTACCACTTCGTCCTTGCCAACTGCACTTCGCACTAACTGCCAAGAAATTGTTTGCCAATTACCATAAGTTACAATGTGTGCACAAGTAAATAATCACCAGCGCCACTTAGCAACGTTAGCATGCTACTATCGTAAACACCTTCCTTTGTGGACTATAAAAACCTTTAGAGTCCTAAATCTGAGCATAATGTGCAGAACAGTTAATGTGCTTCTTTATGGTCACCTCTGCTCAGGGCTGAGAGGTGAGCTGTGAGCGTCAAATAAGATGCAGCGCAGTTGTAATGGTATTTGTAATTGGTATCTGCAGCCCATTGAAGAGTACAAGTATCAGTATCGGTGCATTCTTATTCTTAGGAAATGATGGTACTTCAAAAATCGTGTCCATTCAAAACCAAGTCATAATTAGAAAAACATGAAATCTGTCGCTTTTTTAAGTAGCTTGAGATGTAATTGGTTAACAGACTTAGTTAGCTGGATGTGATTGGCTAACAGTCAGAATGAGGAAGGAAATGGGTAATAAGTAGGAAGTGTGAAAGTCTTGTCGTTAAGAGATTGAACGATATGGATCCTTTCATGACTGATGCCGATGCCGATTGTTTAGAATATGGAGAAACCGATGGACCTATCAACTAAGATCAATATTTTTGGGCCAATATGGAGGCTTGATTTTGATTATTTTCACCAAATGATGTACTTTTAATTCACAACATACTCCCCGACAGTCGCTTTTTACCACAAACCTTCAACAGAGCAGTGTAGCCATGTTATTTTTTTGCATATTAGTGTTCAAATAAAGCTTTGCGTGTTTCTTTAGGCAGCAGGTCGGCCAAAACTACATATCGGTCTGTCCAAATCGCTAAAAAGTGCAAGTATTGGCTCGATATACTGGTCTATTTCCCCTTGTTGTTGCAGTAAAAAATTTTAGTTGTACTGTACCACCACTATTTTAGACTGTAGCCTTAATTATGGTTAAAATGAAAGCATATTCACCTGACCCTGATCTTAGACTCATTAGATCCTCGTCATCTCTCCTCTAATTGGGCTTTAAATGATTCCAACAGCAGCGCGGCGCAGAACTCAGCACTGAGGTGATTCAAAGTAATTAGGCCACTACACGCATGCATTTGCCTGTAATTTAAGAACCTAAATCACACAATAGTTATTATTTGACAAATAGAAATATATTCCCAACACCTCATATCTTTCCTACAGGAACAGTGTCACAGCTAACAGCTAGCCTGCTAACAAACAGAACTAGTTTGTGTTAAACGGTTTGCAGTGGTCCAAAGTTATTCCTCAGTTTAGCAATCTGAGCATCCTAATTATCCACTGCAATGAGTTTATAAGCACTTTTCACAACTCTTAGAGACCAAGTTTGCAGTAAAAGTAAAGCAAACTTATATGCTAACACGCACTTCCTGATTATCAAACAATAAAAAGCTGTGTTCTGTCTGCATCTAAATGGAAAGTTAAGTTATTTTGTCACATTTCTGCCTATTGTTATTCTATGTATCTGTATATGTCTTACTATTAGTATTAGTTGACGCAAAAAGTTGTGGATGCAATTTTCCAAGTTTTAATCCAAAATGATCTAAATAGGTTCCAAAAAAAAGAATCAACAGTAGGATGAGGGCGTATGAAAGTTTATATTTGTCCTAATGTATCGTATCCATGTAGTTCGCCATCAAGAGTTGAGTTGGCTTTTCAGTCAAGGAAAACAAAACTTACCGTTGAGAGGTAGACAAATTGGAATGAGAAAAGGTACGTTTTAGTCTGGAAATCCACGGGTTTGTCCTGGATGTCGATCTGAGGACGCCACAGCCACAGCAAGGAGCGAGGGAAAAGACAGGGAAGTGACATCGGTGACCCCGCAACTTAAAGACAGATGGGATCGTGGCAAGTAGCATTCAAATAATAGGGCTTAGGAACATTAGGTTACATATCCCCAGTCCAGCTCCATTTATCAGCCTGTAACTATTGTACATTGTCTAGCCTCTAACACACCGAAGATTCATAGCTTCTGGCATCGGTCCTTATTATTTCAGGTGCAAATGAATCATCCGCTATGCAATTTCCAAGCTCATATCTATAACGTTTCTGTACAGTCTATCCACCAGAAACCAGACAGAGACATATTTTCAGGATCTATATATGAATTTTAATTAGGCTCAAATGCAGGTAGAGCTGGCTAACAATGAGCTATGTTCAGCACTGCAGCTGTGGTCAACAATGTAATGTTTCCAACCCATAAGCAGCGGTGTAATGCAGATCTATGTGCCAGCAGTAAACAGGCGTGTGGAAGAAGGACTAGGGTGTCAAAGGTATTGAAAATCAGATTCTAAAATATTAAAACTAGTATCGAAACTAGATATTCATCGTAACAAGTATCAAAACTAAAAAAGTCACATTCACAGGACACAAATGAACCTTCGTGAATAGCTTTAGAATGATTTTGAGCTGTATCAGAACAAATATAAGACACATGGACTAGTATAAGCCCATGGACGACTGAGGGATTGCACAGATATAAGGCCACATGGGAATATAAAACAAAAATGTATATAAAGAGTGTTTTTAATTATCATCATAGTATCAAAATCGGCATTGAGTATCGAGTCTATTCCTTAATATTGCAATTGAGTTAAAAATTTTAGTATCCTGATAACACTACGAAGATCTAAATGATACACATCCAATACCAATAACGTTTTATCGCTCTAGAGAAACTGATAAGCCTTTAACGATGCAGTATGTATCTTCTCTGCTTGCTTCCATTGAGATGTTATTGCTTTGCCTGGAATATTCCACAGTAGGGCGTTAAACATCTATCTTATTCCATTACAGTTTTGTGTTTTTTAAATTTTGGAGAAATTACCTTAAAAAAACATTCATTCTTACTGTGCGTGGCGTCACCTCTCCACAGATCTGACCTATAATTTGGCTGCGTTTCATATTGCTATCCTTTCAAACATTACATGCACATGGTAAAGGGTCACGCTTTTTTTTTTCCACCTTCAAGGCACTAAAAGCTTTATGTCAAGGAACCATTCACACACACATTCGTACATCAGTGTACACAGACACTGGCGGTGAGGTGGGTTAAGTGCCTTGCTCAGGGACACAATGCTGGAATCGCACCGCCAACCTGTGGGTCAGTGAATCGGACCACTCTACCAACGACGTTTATGTCAAGAGCGGGGCTTGAACCGCCAACCTTTGGATCAGTGGACAAACACACACCGACTGAGCTGCTGTTGCAAAGCTATTACAGGTCCATGGAGACAAGCGACAGTGACAGGCCCTTCACCAGAAAAGTTACGCATTGGACCTTTAACATAGTCATTCTATTTAGACCTGGTAATGGTGGCTGTTCCTGTAAAGTCTAACCTAAAAAAAAAAAATAAAATAAAATAAAACCTCTCCTTGATAATTGGTTGCACCCAAACTTCCATGGAGTTTTGGCAATAATAATCCCTAAAAAAAAGACTTTTATATAGTTTGGGTCCAACATAAACTGAATTCATTTATATTTAAAAGGAAAGTACTGCTGGAGCCACAATTATCCTGCATGTGCATTTAGTGTAAAATCATTTTCCATCTCATGGCGTGTGTCTTGTTAATGGACTGCAAGGTTTTGTGCTTTTGTCCGACCCCATTAGAGCTGTGCAAGTACTACATGAGGTGTCTGGAGTACTTTTCCATGTGTTGTGTTAACGGAGAACAAGGCGGGTTATTTTAGCGCGTAATTATAAAAGATTCTTAGAAAATCCAACTTGAGATGGGCTCGCGGTCTCATTAAAAACAGCGTAGAGGCCTGTCTTTGGCATTTTAGTGTAGGGTGAGAACAATCAGGGCTTGAGAAACTGGTGATTCAACATGGGCGTTATGAAAAAATGAAAGAAAACTAGATGGTTTATTTGTATCATTAGTGTGTAAGTTATAATAATTTGTCCAAGGTTGATGGTTTGATTCTTACTCCCATGTAGGGATCATAGACTGTGCATATTAAAATGTTCCTATTAACCTGCTCTGTACTGTGGTATTTTTATTTCGCTATTGTGTCCGTAACTCAAGATATGAGCATCAATAAGAGATAAATCAGGTGCCTTCTTACCCCGAGGTTGCTCTCGCTAGCGTTAGCAACAGGTTTGATTGACAGCATTGCTAAGTACCCACTTCCTGAAGGGATTGACTCCTGATTGGCTCTTTGGTTGCTATGATACTTGCGGTTGGAATTCCTAATATGGAACTTGACTTCAAATTCACCATAACTGCTTTGACTGAAGCCAAATGCTGTAGGTGGCGTCACACTCACTTAGTCTACTTCTTTATACAGTCTGCGGTAGGGATGACTATTTAAATTAGTCAAACGATTAATTCCATTGACTTTTTAAAATACATTATCCATTATTATTATCAACTAAATAAAGATTGATGCTGACTGAAGGCTTATTTTTTGACATTTTTATTCAATATTGCCATTGTCTTTGTTATAAAAAAAGTTTTTTTCACATATGTTCTAGAGCCTGTATAGTCCAAATAACGATTAGGATAACCACCAAGCGTAGGCTAGCTGATTGAAACTCTGTCCAAGTGCTTTCTGTTCTAATGTCCCTGCATGGGTAAGACACCTTCCCCACTTAGGACAGGACACAAATGTGAAGTCATATCTTTGACTGTTTTGATTCACAACTGTTTTTATTGCCTGCTTGAATGAATTTTTCTGGAATGGTCCACAGTATGAAATTAAATTATCCTGTTTTTAATTTATTCAGTTACAGGTTTTTTTAATTGGAAATACAAAAAAAAAACAACATGTTTGTCTCCATGGAGATAGTAAGTTCAATGCCATACTGTGGAATATTCTAGACAAAGAAATCATATCTCCATAAATACAATCAGGTACCCACCATCTACCAGACAAGTTACACACTGCAATTTTAAGACACAGTATAACAAAGGTTATCCAGTTCTTCTGTTGTTAGTTCACAGATCAAATTGCTTGAAAGTAACTATGGTAACCACGTTAAAAATTAGCAGATCATCAAGGCTCAAATAATGACAATCTAAAAATGTTTTATCGCCCACGCCTAGCTCTAATTGTAAAAAGTAAAAAAATAATACAAAAAATGTCTGTGTGGGAGGGTATTTATGACATTCTAGGTACAAAAAATCTGTATACAGACTCAATTTATGGGAGCCTGCCTACCATACGGGGACAAAAATCACTTCCCCATGATGTAAATCCTTTATTATTAGATCAACAACATCATATAATGTTCAGATACTGATAAAAATAGGTTATGTGCAGTGTTTGGTGAAAGGTTTAGTTAAGTTTAGTTTATTTGGGCTTTGTTTTTTAAATATTTGCTTACATTACATGCATACAGCATTAAGTAGAAGCATGCATAACACAAAAGACGTAGGTTGAAGCAATTGCTTATGACCACCTACCCCCGTTTAGGTTAAGGTTAGAAAGTAGTAACGTATGTGGTTAAAGGTATCAGATTTTTACTGTCTAAAAATGTGAAAAGTTATTCCTGACTTACTTTATCCATTCTGAGAATCCTAATTATTCACAGGAATGAGTTTATAAGCGCTTTTCACAGCTCTCGGGGACCAGAGTGGAGTTTTGCTATGACTGTAAATCTAAAAAAAAACACAAACATACAAACGCACACTTCCTGATTATGGGACAGTAAAATCCCTTTTGATTAGCTTATACCACGTGTGTCAAACTCGAGGCCCGCAGGCCAAATGTGGTCCTCCACATCATTTTACGTGGCCCTCGACAGGTAAATTAAAAGTTATGATGGTCTTAAAATGTCATTTTATTAGGAGATACGCAGTTACACAGCCATATTTTTACATCTAGGCAAATGCATATGTAATATTTGTAACTCAAATAAGTAATACAGAAACAGTTAATTAACAAGCTAAAAAAGTACTTAGATTTATTTTACATCTGGCCCTTTGATGGCAGCCATTTTGTTGATGTTGCTGTTGGTTAAAATACGTTTGACATCCCTGGCTTATGCAATATAACTGTACTGGGACAAGCCAAATTTTGCACAAATACATTAAAAAATATCTTTGATACAGGACCTTTTAAGTTAAGGATTCTCCAGGAAATGAATGTAAGTTAATGCAATGTCCCCAAAAAGCATATAAACCCAACATTGTGAGTCTGTGTGTGTGTGCGTATTTATTTAATACAAAAGACATAACCTAGGAACTCTTCAACAGAGGATCCTAACACACACACACTTTTGACTGACACACCCAAATGCATCCCATTCTCTAATTAACTTTTAACGAAGCAAATTTTAATTACGACATAACTCAAGCAGACTCTACCATCCCCTCTCATGCTTCTCTCGTTTAGCCCGCCTTCAAACACCTGCTTTATCCCGTGTCTCCCTCGCAACCCCAACTGAGATTTTCAATTTGACAAGCGGCGCTCCGACATGGAACCTCATGCATTTTACATGACAAAAAAATAATCAAATAAAATCCCCAATTTGATGAATCATTGATGTCGTCTTTGGCAGTTTGTTCATTTTGTTCAAAACCGGACTCGGAGACGTGGTTCAACTCATCTAGAAGCCCTCTACCCCCCGACATGAGAGAAACGAAACTACGGAAAGCCAAATAGCCCTTGATTCATTATGCACGCTCATAAATTAGACAGCGGAGTAGTCTCTTAAGCATGTTTATTAACGAGTGACATGGCCTCAGGTATAAATATTGCATTGCGAGTACCATATTACCTTGAACATACCATTAAGATATGCACTTAGGGGGGGAAAAGTTGGCCGTAATTTGTCGGTTCCTCGGAGATGTTACAGTGGAATAATGTACGATATATATATGTGTGTGTGTTTGCTAGCTACCGTGGATTACATTGACGGCGAATGAATAATTGAAGAAGTGACAGCGTAAAAAAAAGCTCGCTAGCAAAACGTCCGTTCATTCGTCATCATGGTTTTACACTCAGGAAGAAGTATGCTCGCAAGTGGCAGTCGGAGAGGTCTTTAGTGTCCATGTTGATGTATGGCGTTTGTGAGTGGAGTGTTAACCTACTTGGGGGTTATTGTGAAGTGGAGTGTATGGGGAAAAAAGGGTCGACGTGTCTAGAGGTGAGGGAATGAATGACAGAGAGGCGGGTTCGTATGTGCTATTCCCTCAGCAGCGAGGTCCTGGGTTCAAATCCCAGACCGGACGATAAACATGAAAAACAGAACTATTTAATTTTAAACGATTTGCAGTTGTTTAAAGTTATTTCTCTTATTTCTCTAAATATGCGTTCTGAGCATCCTGATGATTCACCACAATGAGTTTCTAAGTGCTTTTCGCAACTTGGAGAGACCAGAGCGCAGTTTTGAGATTATCGGACAGTAAAACGCTTTCTAATTAGATGCAGATAGGACACAGAGGACTTATTTTGACCTCAAAAGCTGCTCACACATGGAGCAAGACGACTTTTGCTGAAATGCATGGGAAAAATCAGTGCCTTAGCCTTATTTTTATCCAGAAAAGCCTTTTAGCCTCTTAATGCACCTGTTATCTTTGTGCATTCTATACTAAGTCCAAGTTCATCTATCCAATACCCTTCTGGCATTCAGCTAACACAATATAGACTGAGGCAAGCTATATATACAGATATATATAAAATATTGACAATTGACTCAACTAGATACATATGAATTTGCCCTACGTGTGAGATACATCACCTTATCCATTACCCTGTTTTTGCTTTTACTGCATTTTATGTCCACATCACATTGTCCAGACCCTGCGGCTATTCCGACTATCTCACCTCCCCATGACTTGTTCAGCAGATGGGCTATCAGTGCTCTTTGGCCGGGCATTGAATTATTAAACATATTGAGTGAGCGAGCGAAGATAATGTTGACTGATTGGTACGTCAAACCGCCGTATCATTTTTAGCTTCAGGTCAGTGGAAACCAAGCTGAGATATATGAAAACGATACGGTGAGTCACAAGTAACTGAAAGAATTTATGTGTGATGGCTGGAAATTGAGAGACGTGTTTGTACAGACTATAATTCACTGGGCTTGTTGGGAAATGTGTTTGATCTCCGGCGGAAGAGGATTGGCGTATTGTTTGTCGATTAGTTTGTATATTGTCTTATATTTATTGTCTTCACAGCTTTTTTATAGGTTTGTGGCAAAAAAATGGGCTTGGGGGGAGTTTATAGTCAATTTAACTGACATAGTTTGGGGAAAATAATCGAAATCAGCCCAGAATATCGGCCCAAATATATCAGCAGAGCGTATTGACCATCGGTTGCTCTGGATTCTAAATAATCTGTATCGACATTGACCTGGAAAAAACCCTTATCAATCGATCTTTGTCCCTGCATGGGCAAGACATATATCCCCACATTGTGTATTTTGATCTGGCAACCCTGAATGAAATCGAGGGTGAGTCACAAGAAACTGAAAGAATTCACGTAAGAAGGTTGGAAATTGAGTGACGTATTTGTACAGACCATAATTCACTGGGCTTGTTGAGAAATGTTTTTGAACTAAGATGGAAAAAGTTAGTTTGTATATTGTTCTCGAAAAGAGTATATTGTCTGCACGAGTTGAGATAAGATAAACGTACTTTGTAATCTTTATAGATGTTTCTTCACTTTTGTGGTTTTCGTGCTATACTCTCACCCAGGACTTTTTCACTCATTTCTGATAGACTGAATGTGTTAAGTGTACAAGATGATCCGAGTCAGCAGGTTTTAGGACTGAACGATTTTGGCAGAATATCTAATTGCACTTTTTGGGACAAACATTGCAATTACGATTTGTTTTTTGATTCATATATGTATATATATATATATATATATATATATATATATATATATATATATATATATATATATATATATATATATATATATATATATATATATATATAAATAATTGTATTCTGTTCATAGTGCACATTTTTAACATGTCCAGAAGTGTCCGCATTAGAGAGAAGACTGAAACATGTACTGGTAAAGAAATTCCATGTGTTTCAGAGCATGTTTTTAATGGTATTTTAGATAATAAGACGTGATCATTTTGTTATTTGCAAATATAGACTGTATAAAGAACTGAACTAAGGAAGTGTGATGTGACCCGTAGCGTTTACCTCCAGTCAAATGCAGCTCATCGAGGGTAGCAGATATAGCGGTGAATTTGGAGCCGAGTTTCATATTTGGAAGTCCGACCACGAGTATCATAGCAACCAAAGAGCCAATCTGAAGCAAAGCTGCTAAAAGTAAAGCCCCAGTGTCGCTAAGCTCCCACCGCCCTGCCAATCCAGTGGCACGGGTGCTTAGCAACACTGTCAATCAAATTTGTTGCTAATGCTAGCAGGAGGGACCTTGGGGAAAGAGCGCTGCTGATTTGTCTGTTATTAATGTTCATATTTTGATTTACAGATACAAAATAGCAAAATAAAACACCAGGATCACGTACAGCAGGTTATTACGAACATTTTAAGACCAAAATGACAGAGAGAGGGGTGATAGTTTTTGAGTTGATGGAGCCGGAAGTGCTCCCATGATCACTTCCTATTTGGAAAACAGCAGCTAGCAGGTTAGCTAGGTCAATATATACATATACAGTCTCTGTTTGCAAAGGAATTAATAATTGCAGTCTTTGTGATCTGTAAATTGTGACTATTCAAATAACCTTGCAGCTCTATCTGAGTTTAAATTCCAAATGACGGCGAATTTCTCACATTTTTTAACCATGAAAAAAACATGTTTGAATCCATTTTATTTTGAATTTCAGTTGCAGATTTGGGCAGTAAACCTTTTCAGTGTGTTTAGTGTTAGTTGGTTTAGTCAATTTAAAAATTCAAATAAGAAAAAAATAAATCTTCTTTGAAATATTCAACAGATATATTTTCAAGCCCTCAAATTCAAGAGTCAAAATACGCAGCAAAGATTTAAATTGCCAAGGTATCGATCCTTAGTGAGTGAATCAAACTTGGTAACAACCACAAAATATTTCTTAAGCGAGAAATTCACCATCATTTTAAACAAAAAATCTGATGAAATGAATTATCTCCTACAGATAAGATGATCATTTTCAGGATTAAATTTGCATAGTTTGCACTCATAGGACTTCTGCACTTTGTCACATTTCACGCTTTACTTACTTCCCTAAACATATAACCCTCTATAACTCAGCCCTCTGATCCAAAACCCCTGGTGTCCAAAAACTCAGACGAGAAAGAAAATAAAGCTGCTCTTAAATTGTACAGACTGCCCCCGGTGGAGTGGAGGAGTCACTGCAGAGGCCAGAGCCGCCGCTGCCTCGTCTTATGTTACCTGCTTCCTTTCGCATCTAAACCTCTGACTTCCCTCCTACTCTAAACTCATCTTTGGCCATACCACCTTGACAGTGTAAGGGATGGTGCTGGTTAGTACTTCAACAGTGGGGTAGAAGTGGTTCAGTAGATTGTTTGTCCACTGATTCGAAGGTCGCCGGTTCAAAACCCGCTTTCGACATAAACATCATTGGTAGAGCGGTCCAGTCTACTGACCCACAGGTTGTCGCTCCCACAGATGACTTCTATCGTTGCGTCCTTGGGCAAGACACTTAACCCACCTCGCTCCCAGTGCCTGTGTACACTGGTGTATGAATGTGTGTGTGAATAGGTGAGTGGTTCCTTGGTGTAAAACGCTTTGAGTGCCTTTAAGGTGTTTACCATTACCGTTTATGAGTGAGCGATGGTCAGAGGAGTCGATGGTGGAGATTGTCACTCTTGCTTTTGTCCGTCTGTGGCATTAGTCGCTTATCCTCACCGAGCATGGAGTTAATGAATAATGCAGCTTATTTTTTTTTTTTTTTTTTTGTAATGTATGCTAATCTCCCACTTACGCAGTAAGCCAATAGCAGATAAATAAAGACCTCAACAACACAAGACAACCAATAGCATTCCCATTCATTGTCGATGGCATCGGCTCTGAAAGCATCCATTGTCGACAATAAAGAAGCAGCGGCAGACTACACAATGTAATTCAACCCAAAGGGGCCCGTTCTGATGTGAAAATCCCATTATCGCCAAACAGATGTTGGTGGAATTGCAGAAACCAAACATTTATAAGGCTAATTATTTGTAGCAATCTGGGATAATGCAATTGAAATATGTGTCTCAGTCTTTCTGCCAATTGTGAGGCGGATTTATTTGCATAAGGACTTAACAGAGAAAACAACAGCCTCATTCGGACCGTTATTTGGCATGCCTCGGAGATCACGACGTGCTCAGATGGCTATGTGGTTCTCAAACTGTGGTGAGGGTATAGTGCTTTTAAAAATGATTATTTACAGTTTTTTTTTATAGTCGACATGTGACAGTTCATAGAGGGAGGTATTTTATTTAATGTTTTATACTCAGTGTCTGTTTGCAAGGGAAAACAGCTCTCTCACTACCAAAATGTTGTGTGTTAAATATTCTTTTTGTCTTTGCGAATATTTAACACACAAAATTTTGCTGCTCACTACACCCAAAAGACAGACAGACGATTAAAAAATTAAATATTTACCTTTATTTATTTATTAATTGTCTGAACGATTTCAATTTACTCACATACTCATTAATCTAATTCAGCGTATCTTAATTAATTTAACTTTTTTTAGTAGCATTAAAGTGTCACTATGTAACTTTTCTGGTGTTGGGTCCACCATGTGTGCCTCCACGATAACGATAATATTGAAAGTACTTTATGCCACTGACTAAGATTAAAATGATGCAAAATAATCCCAGTAAACCATGTTAAAATATACATAATCATTAAAATGCATGTGCTGCAACTAATAAATAGTAGACTGAAGCAATAATTAGCCATAAAAGTCACTTATTCAACCCTCTACAGCTCAAATCTTATCATATTACAACTAAAATAACAGAAATCTCTCCACTTTTGCAAAAAAAAATGTATCCACTATAACTATTGGGCCTAAAAATGTATAGTTCGAGTTTTTATTTACTGAACGATACGTCGATATAGTGATTATCGTGACAGGGCTACATGGAGAGGTTTTTGTTTTGCCTGGTTTGTTCCAGAGTCTGGCATCAAATTTATCTTGCGTTTATTCCATTACAGGTGTTGTCATTGCTAGAAATAGTACGTTGACATTCTTACCGTAAGTGGGGTGGCCTTGATGGACACACCGGGGCAGAGAGGGAGCGAGCACAGGAGGAGACGCAGCAGCAGAGAAAAACAGGCACATGGAACTTGAACTCTGCTTGTGATGAAAGTCGTTAAATGTTTGAACACAACCGGTTGAGGAAGGTAGTGGCTGGACGATGGGTTTTAGCCTGAAGGGTCTATATATCTGGCTTAATACACTTGAAACCATGGGACATTTTTCATTTCCCATCTGCGTTGTGCATGCTGTAGTGCTTGTGTTTTTTTATATTGCATTTTGACATATTACACCCCTCTCCACCCCCAATCATCACTGACACTATTTGATAGTAAGCCACTCTCCAGATTAGACATTATTTATGCACTCTACTTCCATTAGAAACTTCTGTTATACATTTACTACTAATAACCTTTATTATCACAATTTTTACTTTATTATTACTTTGATTTCTGGGATGGAGTTTGAGGTCAAAAAGGCATCCTCATAAACCGTTCTATAGGTCCATCCGATGTTTTAATGCGTAAGTTTGATACTCTAAACGAGAAATATCTTGTGGCAGTTGTTTAAACATGCCGAATATTGGAGAATTGCGCACGTGGTTTGAGTGTGTCAGGACTGGATGCTCCTGGATGTGTCTGAATGGTGCACTAATCTAAGTTAAATACGGTTGTCACTCTATTGCTCATTTCCCATTGCAGTTGACCCAGAATGCTTTGTGATTTACGGTACAGTACAGTAAAATACAGTTGGAATTTGGCCGTTAATTTACAGTAAAGTCTTGTGTTTAATGAATGAAAACTTTTAGACATGTATTAAGGATTAAATCTTTGAAAAGCTGATATGTGCACAAACTGGAAATGAGCTTTACCAGGTTTAACTATAAGAGCGAACTAAGGCAACGACTGATAAAAAGTGTGCGAGTAAACTAATGAAAAAGTAGATGAGCCTGTTGAATACTGGACATCTCATAGCTGGCTTAGAGACACCAGGGGCTGTGTGACGAGGGGGACAGTGGAGACAGACATCGCCGTGACCTTTTATCAACTTTCTGTCCAGTGATTCTGACATCTCAAAGTAAGCCGACACCTAGTGCGTTCCTATGCATGTGCTCGTGGACAGCTTTGCAATTTCAAAACCTTAATACAAGTAAACCATTGCGTTTATTTCCTGCAGTGAATAAAATTATTTGAAAAAAGGAAATGAAATATAGGCCTGTCTCCTATCCTTACCTCATCTTAACTTATATTTAACACAAATTTCCTGAGACTAGCTCCTCTCTGAGCGCAGATCGCCTCTGCTTTGTCTCTGAAAAGGAAATGTATCTTTAACATTTGACACTGAAATATGAACTGCTAAACTAACACAAGAATCCCATGTATTCAAGAAACATCTGGAGATGTCTCAGCTCAAATAAGTACTTGCGATTTGCTAATTGTGACCATTCAAATAACGATTATTCTTGTAGGGGCAAGACATAAGGACACTATAGATCGAAAGCATCTCCCCTTTTACCTTGCAGAATATGGTTGGCAGCCTATATTTTCAAATCAAGGCACTGAACTCGTAGAGCTTGATGAAAAGATGCACTCACTGTTATAGAGGAGAAGAGGGCTTTTAGCTACGAAGGTGCTGTTAATGATAATACATGTGCTCTGTATGTCGGCTATTCATTCAGGCTATATTGTCCTTTACTATACCTGGATAAAGATGTAAATACGGCTACATAAAGTGCAAGGTTGAAAGCATTGTGAAGTAATGCACAGAGATATTATGATATGTGCTTGCAGTGCGTGGACAAGCTAATGCTACGAAGACGTGGTTACATTACAGACAGTGGTGACTGGTGCACAGTGTTGGGAATACTGAGAAAATACTGAATACCGGATTTAAAACGTTTAATTTTAAATATTTGGTAACATTTTCCGGTACATGATCCAATCAGAGTACAGTATTCTTGGGCCATGTATCCAACTCCAGGTGTGTTTTGATGAGGTAACAGCATTATAACATGGCTTAAATCTCAAAAGAGTCAATTTTGTATAATGTAGGACCTTTAAAGTATTCTGCAAAGTAATCAGCTTTATTTTTTACAATTATTATATATGTTTTAAGGCAGTAAAACCCCTCACCACACACTTCATACACTTTTCTCAGACAGGCATTAACATTTTCTCACATTTCTCTCAAAGTTCAAACCTTCAAAGATTTAAAGAAATAAGTACAGTATTATAGAACAAAACCAAAGTTCAAGACCTGTTTTCAGAATTGCAGTAAAAAAAAATCTGCAAAACAGCGAGGCCGCGAAAGGTGAGCCGCCATGTAGCGAGGGACAACTGTATCAATAAACACATCAGTATATCGATGTGTGTGCTGCCAAGAAGTCTATTGATAAATATATATGTTGCTGTATCAATATTTTGAGGGGAGCCCCAGAGTCAAATTATATTTTCATATTTTATACTGACCAAAAATTTTATAAATCATACATAATCAGATGCTCAGAAATGTTTTTATGGTCACCCACTGTTCTGACCAGTCTATTTTGCCTATTTTCTGTTTTAGTTTGGCCAAGTGCGCTGGCCCTTTAAGAAAAATCAGGATGTTGTCCCTACAGGTCACGTGTGGTAATGCGCATAGTTTAACAGAAAGGTCATTCCCTGTAAGTAAACAACTTAGTTAAAAGTTAAAGGTATTCATAAATAAGATGTTTTTAAGTAGTTAAAAAGTACAAAATGAACTATTTACACGCTAATTTACATTCTAACGTATGTTGTGTTACTAGCATGAATTGGGTTAACATTAGCATATTTACTATTTGCCGTATTCCCTGTAAGATCGCTAATGTATATTGTATTGTGTTACAGTTACTGCCATATAAAGAACAGTGTAAACCCATCCCGTCAGTGACTTGTTGTGTGTGGAGGTGTTTAAATAGTAGAAACGGGGTTCTACGAGGCCAGTGCACCCACATTTATTTTCAAGACGCTCACACATTATTGCTGTAGAATACACTGAAGTAAATCTGTAGATCCAAATTTGTATATGTTTGTTCAGGCACTATAAAAACTGTTCTGTCTTTTTCATACTTTACAATGCTACGTTATTAGCCTTGATATATTTCAACTCCAGCATGCATAAAAATATATGTTAATATTTGTGAAAACCCACTCCTTTTCTCTATATCTGAAATTGATTCCACTCCACTGTATAGCTTTTTGTGACTTGCACTCCTGCACTTAAGGGATTCCACAAATTCATTATAATATTGTACTCAAAGCGGGAATTAACTTAGCGGAAAGAAAGGCGCTCACCCTTTTGCGCTTTGTGTCCCTGGTGGCTTGCCGTACCACACGCGCGCCGCTTTTGTGATGAATACCACATGCGAGCGGGCCCGGTCCCAGGAGGCCGAGGTAGATGCAGCGTGCAGGGGGGTAAAAGCCAGAACAAACGCCGGCCATCAAACACGAGCGGGATGGGGTGCACCAAAGGGAGTGGGTGCCGGGGTCTGTCCCTGTCTGTAAGGCATTAAAAGGGGTGGGGGTGTTTGGGGAGGTCCCGGGGAGTGTGGTGTGGGGGGGGGGGGTCTCAGAGGAGCTGGTTCAGTCACTGTGGGGGAAAAGGTACCATGATCACATCCTATACAATCCCTGTGGTACGACTATGACGATGCTGGCAGCAAGGAATGGCCTGTTTTTATTGTTTTTTTGTTGTTTTTTTCATAAGCGGGTAATATACAGAGGTGAGTAGAGTTAAAGTGGTATAAAAAATAGAAAAATTATTGCCATGGTAACCTGTAACAACTAAAAATCCAGTTTAATCCATGTTCTGACCGAAACGTTTTTTCTAGTGCTTTATCTGCCGCCTATTAAACCTACTAAAAAATGGAAAAAAAAGCTAATTAATCATAGTAAATGGTCTGAAGTAATGAATTATTATCAATGATTGGGGCCATATGGTGTATTGACATTGTTTAATTCAACAAAACATATACCAGTACAGTATTTTTAAGGTGTACGAGTGCAATATAACTCGAGTTGAAAGTAGGTATCCACAGGTATTTCCATAGACCGTATATATAAAAGAACAGAGCTAACCTGCTAGCGGCTGCGTTCCAGTATAGGAAGTGATCATGGTCGCGCTTCCGGCTCCAGTTCTCTTTACTTTCGAAAACTGTTCCTCTCTCTGTAACTGCTGCTGTCAGGCGCCTCATTTTGGTCTTAAACGTTTGTATTGACCCGCTCTACATGATCCCCGTATTTTTATATCGCAAAATATGAACATTAACAAGAGACAAATCTGCTGCCTTCAAATCATAAAGGAACAGGTTTGATTTACAGCGTTGCTAAGCGCCCGCTCCCTGACAGGCCAGCGGAACAAGCGGGAAGGGGTGTTACCTCCATCAGCTTTGGTCTCGATTGGCTCTTTGGTTGCTATGATACTTGCGGTTGGAATTCCAAATATGAAACTTCGGTCCCAATTCGCCCCCCTGTAATTGCTCTCGCCTCGATGAGCTTCATTTGGTTGGAGCTGAACGCTATGGGTGACTTCACACTCACTTAGTTCACTTCCTTATATAGTCTATGGGTTTTGTGAAGAGCAGTATTTAGAGACACAATTACCAAAGTAATAATAATAAAAGTACCTGTCTTGAAGTAATATTTTTGTTGCTGTTTTCTTCAACAAGAGGAAATAAAAGTGCGGCACAGGGCGTTTTTTGCATTTTCCTTGTGCACTTTACATGTTTATTACTTTAAGGTACCCATTAAATAGTCTTCCATTATTTTAATTATTTTGAAATTTCAACTACTAGTTGTGCAGTGAAAAAAAAATGCAAACTTTTTAATTTTTAGACAATACAATGTCATTTTCAACATAAAATATGAGTAGTTTTAGTGTTATCACATGGTCTTAAAGTAGCTCTGATACAGATCAAGACCATTCTAAAACTATTAAGGAAAGAACCACATCGGTCTTACTTTGTCAATACTTGTTCAAATGAGTATTACTAGTTTTGATACTAGTTTTTGTATTGATTTTTAGCTGGGTGTTGATTTAAGACTAATACCTGCGCAAAAGTGTTCCAAATATAGTTTAAAAAGTCTGAAAAACTGGACTGTAGACTAAATTCAAGTCAACATGCACAAATGCTTATCAAATCAAGATGTGAACATTTATAATAGCAGAACAATCAGATGCTCCCTTTTCCCCCAGGTCAACTCTTGCTAGTGCTAGCATAGCGACAGGTTTGACTGACAGCTGTTACATCATCAGCAGTGCGGCAGTAAAGGGCTTCAACAACATTGCTTCTGATTGGCTCTTTGGCTGCTCACCCTGATTTCCAAATATCAAACTCGGTTGCAGATTAGCCGCTATAACTGCTAGCCTTGATTGGCTTCATTGGCTGCAACCAAAGATTATGGGCGATGTCACTCTCCCTGAGGCCACTTCTATATACAGTCTATGAGTCCACCTCAGGAGTAACTTTCTAGCCTGAAACAGATACTGCATAAAACAGGAATTGGTTGTCAATCCCTAAAGATTCAAAGCTTTCCTGTCAGATAAGAACTTCTCAATATCTCTCTCTTGTCTTGTACACACACTTTTTTTGAACTTGAGTTTCAAATTTCTTTTTCATCTCAGCTCTCAAAAACTACTCCCAATTGCATTACCGGCGCGATAAGATAATTTGGACTAACAGACTAAGACAAAGCTGTTTTTGATGATGGATCACTTATCTCACCACGTTTAGTCCGTCCTTGCGAGAGAAAAAATACGATAAATCACAGCTTGAATGAAAACAGCTTTTGCTTGTTAGGATCTTTTGAAGCTTGTTGGAGGAACTTTTCTCATGGTAAAGTTGTATTGTCCAAACAGAGCAGAGATCAAAGTGAGAGGTTGTCAAGTCGTGTCAAGTCAGTGGATGTAGTAGAAATGTCATGGGTTGTCAATGAGGTTTTGGATGGCCTAGAGTTGCACTTTTGTACTTTAATTTTACTTTTGAATACATTTGGGTTGCAAAAAATTAATATATATTTGTATATAGTGAAAAAAATCTGAATTATTTAATCATTTACTTTTTAGAGTGGAACTGACAATATGTACTATACAATTCTGATAGTTTGACTTGTTTTAGTTGAGATATGAAAATATTCCTTCCTCCATGGGCACACAGTTATTGTTGGAGTAATACAATACATATATAAATTCAAAGAAGATAATTAGTTGACCCATGTTTCTTTCCAAAAAGTATAATTAAATTAGCCAAAAAGAAAATGTTAACTGAATTTCATTTATTTTCTGACTTTCTGTTGGCCTAATCTTATTCTTTCTCTTGTGTAAAAGATTTTGTTATTTTGAATTGTGTTCAACCAAGTCCAACCTGCAAACACATCTGTCTTCAACCCAATCTTGTTACATTTCAATGGAAAACAAAATCAAAGCCACTTTTTTGCTCTTACTTTCTTAAAAAGTTTGTACTTCTATATTTGAGGATGCTACTACTCTACTATTGTAAGAGTAGCTGTCTAGATATAATATTTGATTATAGTTTGAAGTTAATGAAACTGGAAGGACAAAACATTGAATTATGCAAAACATTTGGCATTTTTGTCTGTGTAATCCCTCAGTCGTCCAGATGTGATCCATAGCAAAGCAAAATTCAGTTCTGTCAAATGGACAAACATTTTAGAGTGAAGACATTTTGCGAGTCTTCACTCCAACAACTGCCAGTTTTCAAATCAACAAATGTTTTAAGACAGGCATGAAATCTCTGTGTCAAACCAGAGACTGGTTCATTCAAAGGACAAAACCCTGAGCCACAAACAAAGCAATGTAGTTTACTCCATTCAGTGTAGTGAAGACTGCACTGAGCGTTTTATTGAAGAAACTAAACAGCCGCTCTATAAGAGAATGTACCAACACCGTCGTGAGAGCAGCTCGGGACCCCAGTCTGCTGTACATCTCCATCTCAAACCCACTAACTCTGTACCTCACTTGAAGATAGTGAGGTACAGATCTTAGCCAAAGAAAATAAATGGTTTGAGAGGGGAGAGAGTGGGGAGTTAAAAAAAAAAAGCTATTTTTTGTTAGGAAAGACAATCCCTCTTTCAACAGGAATGGGGGACTTCATCATTTAACATCATTTATCTCCTATTTATAATTCCATCCTCAGACCTAAATCAAAAGAAGCTAACAATACTGTAGCCAGGATGCTAATACTGTAGATGTGAGAGTACCATTAGGGGCCTCAACGCTTACGCAAAATATGACTCGGGCACAGTTCACACTAGTGTACTTCAATACCCCTAGCAACAAACAGAAATAGGTGTGTAAGGCGAAATAGTGTGTAAGGCAGAGTCCACCTGTAATCTGACAGTTTTGAAGTAGCCGCTTGAGTGAGCGTTTTTGTGCTGTTGACAGAATTGATTATTATTAGAAAAACTAAATCATATCTAAAGGAGCAGTGCAAGATACACAAATGCAAAGATCATTAAGTATTGTCAGCATAAGACTTTTGTCACTTACAGACTCACTCACAATTGGAAAAAGTAACCAAAACTTTTACTCAATTAAGAGTAGTGTTACACTGTATATTACTCAAGTAGGAGTAAAAGTATGTAAGAACTACTCACCATACTTGTACTTGAACATTTTCTAAAAATGTAAACACAGAAGCAGTTTATTTCAAATAGCTCGTTAGTTAGTTTGAGTTTAAATAGGTGGATCCTTTATTGATTGGGACTGTAATGGTATTGGCGATATCATGTAGCAAAACTGGCTTGATATCGTGTCGTGGACTCTTTTTGGTATTAAATGACCTGTATCTGTGTCCAAAATAGTAGTGTTTCTGTCAGCAGAAAAAAACTTAGACGACTGCATATATACCATGATCCTTTGTTCCCCATCACCCGTCAGATCCACTGTTTGTGCCAGAGTGTGGAAGTGCACTCGTGTTAACAAAAACACGGCAACATGCGGATGGCGAAGTTTGCAAAGAAGGGAGAGTGAATAAAGGAAAACAGAGCAGAGACGCCGCATGCTCCCCCTGCTTTTAAGTCCCACATACATTTCGGTTTCACCAAGACGACAAGCGTAAAAGCAGACAGACGAACAACAGCATTGTAGTAGCGTTCCCTCTGCTGAGACATACTATTTCCATGTATCCTGTGGAAATACAAGCATCATGAGGACTCGTCTGGCAAAGTGACACTCACAAATTCATCAAAAAAAAGGTCCAGTCTAAAAGAGATTTCAGAGTAACAGCGCTGCCCTACAACGGCACAAGGTACACCGCAAAACACACAGCCAGTGATTCACATATGTTATTTGATGTTGACAAAAAGAAACTAGAATATAAACTTTACAGATATTTTGTGCTGACTTCAATGTTGACACCTTTTGTTGTTGTTGTAACTGAAAATGTAAAAAGGGATTTAAATAGCACATTTTCAGGAGCCTATGATCAATACGAGTGTTAATGGTCCTGTTAACGTGTTTGATTTTCTAGAAGGTGAGAGTGACTAACTGAAAAGCCGTTAGCCGATGCTAGCTAACTTGTGACTGTAATGTTATTTGAGAGGGACTTGTTCAACAGCACAAATCAGCTCACCTGATGTAGTTCCAGCTAAGTCACATAGTGTTAAAACAAAGCTCAGGTTTAAGTCTGACAAAGCCTCAGACAGAGCATGCCTACAGTTAGCATCACACCTGCAGGGAATGTAGAAAGGTAAACAAGGGAAGTTTGTTTCTAGAGCACAACACAGAAATGGGCCTTATTCAAAGTGCATTATAAAACAAGAAAGTGTTAAAACTACAGAATTGCAATGTAACGAAACAGTTTAGTTTTGTTTTGGACATTATTTTTTACTTCTCCACCAGGTTTTTCACACTGCAACTGTTCTTAGACAAATTACAATAATATGGCTTTACACGTATCATTGTCGTTGCACATAAATACTGAACATTCGACACAAATCAACCTACTTTATATCAGATTTTAGCAGCTAAACTTTTCCCAAATTCTCAATTGAAATAGATGGGATTCCCACGGAGGTGCCACCACGAAGAAAGCTCCGTTTAGTCGCATTTACGGCAAAAGTGAGGTTCATACTGACACAATATAATACCATTAGATTTGGATATCATTACATTAATACGAATTTATGTTGCATTCTCGTAATTAAATGATTATTCTCAACCTTAACCCAAAATAACGGTAGATTTTCCGTCTCTAAATCGCACCATCTACCAGCTCTTTTTAACTATCACTTCCAGCTTAATTCTTAGATAAGGTCATCTGGCTGTCGGAGTTCCCAGGTCTGTTACGGTTTCCCCCTAAGAACGGTTTGAAATGTCAGGCGAATACGGTGTGGAAATTGAATGATTGGCTGATGAAAAGGTGAAGCGTATCAAAACAAAACAAATCCAAAGAATCACTATAGCAGGGAGCCCGTTGTGCTTTTACGGCCTCAACAATAGCAAACACTTTTCCGCTAATCGAATAAAAAATCTTAACACAATTGATCGCATTTGTCAATACGCTATTATCACGAAGGCGCTTTAAAATATTCTTTTTGCGCCGCATGCCGAGCTAGTTTTCATATCTCAAGGCTGCGATGTGTGTGTCTGCGTTGGAAGTAGTTTGGGCAGTATTGATATTAGATAAAGAGTACGGGGGAGAATCGTATCCAAAGTGCCTCAAGCTGAACTGTGTTTAGTGCTGGGATATATGTGAATTAATAAGCGAGTTTTTTGGCGTTGTATAGAGATGTACAATATAGAGATGTGTTGAGCGGATAGATTGATTGAACTATCAAATGTCCATTGCAATAAGAAGTGAAATCAACGATAAACTGACTTTGGTACAGTTGGGTTCTATACTGGATGGTGAGTACTAGTAGCTTGTGGCCTGACTGATTACAAACCAGGGACTGTATAAAAAACTGGACTAAGGACGTGTGAGGTCACCCATAGCGTTTAGCTCCAAGTCAAATGAAGCTCATCGAGGCTAGAAGTTATAGAGCGAATTTAGAGCCGAATTGCTTATTAGAAATTCTTACCGTGAGTATCATAGCAACCAAAGAACCAATCAGGGGCGAGGTGGTTGAAGGTAACACAGGGAATGGACGCTTAGCAATGCTGTCAATCAAACCTGTTGCTAAGGCTAGAGGGAGTGACCTCGGCGAAAGATGGTGCCTGAGTCGTCTGTTATTAATGTTCATATCTTCAGTTAAGGACACAATATCAGAATCACCAGGATGATCTAAAGCGGATTAATACGAACACGAGAAGACCAAAATCACGAGTCTGACAGCAGCAGTTACGAAGAGAGGGTCGACAGTTGCCCAATGTAAAGTGAATTGGAGCCAGAGTCGATGGAGCTTCCTATTTGGGACGTGGCAGCTAGCAGGTTAACTACGTCCATTTATATATGCACAGTCTATGTAACAAATGCATTGAACATTGAACGGACATTGAGCAGACAATAATAGACATAGGAAAGGACTAAAAGCCTACCTGGGTACCTGGGTATACTTGGTTACATTGCATTTTACAGAAATAAAATGTGTCCCTAGGAATTTTGGGGGGGAAAAAACAAAAAAAAAAATACTTGAATCCACTTATATTTTTATTTTAATACAATAATTCAATACTTATTTTTCTGTAAAAGTGTTGTCATGTCCTCTACCTCAGGCTCCAATACACACCTAGAACTAGGCCTCTCACAGTTATTACTATATTGATTTATCATTCAGTGTATGAAAGCTCAAGCAATATATTTTGGGGCTTAATATTTATGACAGGTACTTTTTTTTTGCAAAAGTGGAGAGATTTTTGATATTTAACGAAAAGATTTGAGCTTTAGCGGGTTGAATAAGTCACTCTTTTGGCTGATTATTGGTTCATTCTGCAATTTGGTTGTTGCAGCTCAGGCCTTTTAGTGATACTGTTTATTTTAATCTTAATCAGTGGTATAAAGTAGCTTCAGTATTATCGTTTATCGCAATATTTCTCTATGGCGATTTAACAGTCTTCAAAATTTGTTGTCTAATCTGCCCTGAGAGGGAAATTATTTCAGCTACTCTGCAGTTTATATATATTTTTTATTTTTTATTTTTTATTTTTTTCACAATACAAATAAAAATCAAAAGATAAATAACTCCGAAGCTTCAAAAGACGAGCACAAAACTCAACAGCCTGAGGGACTCGGGCAGGCCACATGTCAATCAGCTCTGCGTGTAGTACATATAATACTTTCATTCATATCAGAGAGACCAAAGACATTCCCATAGAGCATTTATCAAAGTACCTGTGGTATTCTGCCAATACCAATTTTATGGAGCCTTGACGGGCTGAAATAACACCATTAAGAGTTTTGTATGAATAAATTAATCATTTGTGTTAAACAGGCCTAGACCCTTATTAGGGGCGACAGTAGCTCAGTAGGTTGAGTGTTTGTTCAAAGATCCGAAGGTTGGCGGTTTCAAATCCCGCCTCTACATACATCATTGGTTGAGTGGTTAGATCCACTGACTCGAAGGTTGGCGGTGGCAATTCCAGCCCTCACAGATGAATGCTGTCGTTTGTGTCCTTGGGCAAGACACTTAACCCACCTCGCCCCTGGTGTCTGCGTACACTGGTGTATGAATGTGCGTGTGAAAAGTGTGGAGTGAATGAATAATGACTATAGTGTAGCGCTTTGAGAGGCTTTGACAAGCCTGTAAAGCGCATTACAAGTGTAAGGCATTATTATTATTATGTTAATGTTAGCTTTACAAACTACAGTATTATAATTTAAGATATTATCAGCATAAACAAACAAGCATTGACTCTGACTCCAATTCACTTTCTATTGAAAAACTGACAGCAGCAGTTACGGCAAAGAGAGGCGACAGACTCATCATTTTTGGTCTTAAAATGTTCCTATTGACCTGCTCTACATGTTCTTGGTATTTTTATTTCGCTATCGTGTCCGTTAATCAAGATATGAACATTAATAACAGACAAATCAAGCACCTTCTTCCCCCGAGGTCGCTCCTGCTAGCGTTAACAACAGGTTCAATTGACAGTGTTGCTAAGCGCTTGCTCACTGCTAAACCAGGGGTGGGGGGGTTTAGCCTCGCTTCGAATTGGTTCTTTGGTTGCTATAATGCTCGTGGTCGGATTCCCAAATATGGAACTCGGCTCCAAATTTAAAAAGCCTGATGACCTTTATTGGACTGGAGCCGAACTCTATTGGTGGCGTCACACTCACTTTCTTTTATATATACAGTCTTTGGTTAAAATGCATACAAATAACCAAGTTCATCACATAATCCACATCATCTCTCCGAATGTCCCAGTAGATATACAGTGTCTTATTCCCACTGTCCTTCCGCTGCTGTCAGGATTAAATATGACCTCTCTCTAAACCCCGACCCTTTTGTTCTACCAAAAGGACATCTCCCCCCCCCGCTCTCTCTCTCTTTCTCTGTATCAACTCACCTTTTGATATTTCTGTTTGCATTTTTAAATTTGCCCCCTTACAAAATCCCGCCATGTAACCTTTACCTGCCATCATTACCTGTATGTCTCTGTAGAAACATGAGTCAGTACCCATCAGTGTAAAAATTAATATGTACTATGCATTTTATATTATCAGTTTTGTCATTTTGGCATGGGACTTGAGTTAAGGGTGATAATAATTCACTCCACAGCTGCCCTGGAGAAGACCATCAGCTCCTCCAACCATCACCAACACTCACACACACACATTCAGAATTGGAAAGGCGGGTTGTGTCTTGCCTAAGGACACAGCAAAAGGCCTAATGTTTGAAGTTGAAATGTATAGATTTTATTGCGTTATTTTTATATTATTTTCAGTATATGGTTTTTGCTGTCTAAATACTGATTTGAAGTGACTATTATTATTAGTATTAGTATTAGTATTCAGATTGGCAAGTAAAATATTGCAAGTCAAGATAGTTTCAATCTAGGGTTGTACCAAAAAACAAAAGCGATCAAAACTGGTCGAACTCGATGATAAGGCGAGCTCATTTTAATCGACAGGTCTGCAGCCAATCCAATCGAGTCAGCCATTGTGGCCCTGACTCGAAGCTTTACCATTTACTTGTTTAAAGCTCCGAGTCTGGGTTACAGCGCGTCTCTTTATGTCTCCTCACCTCTGCATTTCACAACTTTTGACTTAAATCTGCACAATTTGACCAAAAGTCCATCGTCTCGTCCCTCTGCCTCTGTGTGTATCAGAGCCGTCTGTCCTCGCTCCCCCCTCCCTCGCTCTGATCCAGCGGCAGCTCCTCACCTTTTCTCCTCTGTTTCTCTCCTCTGGTGCTTCTTATCATTATAATCCAACTTACGGAGAGAAAACAAGTATTTTCTCACCATTTATGAGTGGAACTTAAACCCTCATTTAGCACACGGACATCGCGCGAGTTTCTGCCGCTAGCAGTAGCACACCTGCTTTTAGGCTTAATATATTGCGCTTAAATGAATTCCAAACTTTAAATGTGGATTTCTGTGGAATTATGGGTCCCATCAACATGAAATAAAAACGAAAATCTACACCTGAAGTTCACCTGTCTATGTTTTCAATAAGTTGCAAGCAGATAAAATTGAAAATCGAGATAGATCAAATGGGAGGGAAAAATCGTGATCTTAATTCAAGCCATTTTAACTTAGAGGGATAAGTTTTGGTGTTATTGACTAGAGATAGACCGATCTTTGCACTTAAATCTTCAGCAGAGGTCGATATTGTGTTTTGGCTGTTCTGCTGCCTAAAGAAACACACAAAGCTTTATTTGAACGCTATATGACTACACTGCTCTGTTGGAGGCTTTTGGTAAGAAAGGGACTGTCACTGAGTTTGTCGTAAATTAAAAGTACATAATTTGGCGAAAATAATCAAAGTTGGCTCTACATATCGGTACAAAAATATCGCCAGAGCTCAGCGGCCATCGGTTTCTCCATATTCTATTCAATCGGTATCGGCATCAGCCATGAAAAACTCCATATCGGTCCATCTCTACAAATTGCATATTTTGTTTCAAGTTCACATTTGCCTGGCCACTCAAATAAATCCAGGCCTATGAGAGTTAAGCAGGGAAATTTTCTAACTGTATATTGACGAAATGTGTGGACCAATGTTGGAGCGAGACTTGTTAAGAACTGGGTATTTTCTAAAAGATCAAATCCTGTTGCGATGATGCTGTGTGTACCATTTGAAATATTGAAGTCCAATGATTTCTCCTTGACCAGGACAGGAGTAGAATACAGGATTTTCACTGGCGGTCAAGGAGACTGTGGAAAATATAAGTTAAATTACATGATGTTCCAAGTAGAAAGTACAAAAAGGCTAAATTTTATTTTTATCGGTTTAAATGTAAAAGATAAAAAACAATAATGATAATGGAATAGTGTTTATAAAAGATTGTAGGAGGCACATCATTCTAACAGAAAATAATGTAAAAACAGGGTCTGAAATGTCATTAGTTATAATAATGACAAGAGTTTTAAGACTTAGTTATGCAGGTAACTCTTCACTGAATTTTGAAAAGATAAATTGACGAAGATGAAGATGACAACAATATTCAACACCTGATAGAGATGGGAGGCAGCCAAAATTAATATTGTTAAAATGCAGATTTTCTATGTTCCTACCCTCACTTATGGTCACGAGTTTTGGAAACAAGCAGGTTGAAGTGAGTCTCCTCCAGAGGGTGGCTGGGATAGGATGAGGAGCTCAGTCACATGGGAGGAGTTCGGAGTAGAGCTGCCACTCCTTCATGTCAAGGGGAGCCAGCTGTGGTGACTCGGGCATCTGTTCCTGATGCCTCCTGGACGCCTCCCTGGGGAGATGTTCTGGGCGTATCCCACCAGAAGGAGGACACATTTGAGGGACTATGTCTATCAGCTGGCCTGGGAATGCCTTGGAGTCCCCCCCACAGGAGCTGCTTCATCCAGCTCCTGTGCTGCTGATAAGCGGAAGAAAATGGATGGAGATTACCTTGTAGATAATTCCTCAATCTTTATTTATACATTGTTGATAAAAGTATTGTAAATGACTTTTTCCACATGCAGTAGTGAGTAGTGCCAGTAAGAACGTTGCAGGTTAGCCCCCCCCACACACAAATGCACACACATGCAAAAAGTCCCCTGCACACAGTCCCCCCTGTGAACCTAAAACCATCACAGTAAAATAATCCTCTAAAGATAATCCAGCTAGGTACTCCTGACCACCCGCAGCTACTGAGCTTTCCATAGTGCATTGAAGGCTGGGTCAAATGTAAATCCAGAGGACAAATTTAAATTTCTACCATACTTAATCTTAACCAATTCAGTTGAATATAGTCATTTTCTGCCCACAAATCCTGATGACAGTAAAGAATGTAGAATACGACTTTTTCTTGTCCTTTATCGACATCTGGTTGCTATATTTTCACTTACTATTATCTATAGAAATCATACATTCATGTTCCCCAAGTGGCATGTTTTCAATCTCAACTCCTCTATCCTTTCTTTACTTAAGATTTTTATTACTTGGATGTGGGCCACTGTTTATGCACGGTTCTCCCAAATGGAAAAGTTATGGTAAAAAATTCATAGCTCTATCTATCAAAACTACTCCCTACTTACCTCAAGGTCGAAGTTCCCATTACCGCTCTGTTTTTAAATAAGTATGGGTAAAACATGACGTGTTCTGTCCCATAGACCCTGCTACGGGACGGGAAGAGGGAGAGCACCGTGAGCACCCTGTACCTGTCGCCCTCCAACATCGAGTCGGGTCAGCACATCACCTGCCGGGCCTCCAACAAGGCAGCACCCAACGGCAAGGACGCCACCGTCACCATAGACATCCAACGTAAGTCCAGCCCAAACACTGGCCACTATTGATACTTTGCAGGAACATCATGAGAGAGGGAGTTTGTACATGTATGTCTATGAAGGAATATTAACCAGTTACCGTGGTGACACAATGCACACATAAGCAAACGCAGCCGAAGGAGTTATTAGATTGTGTGAAAACTCAAGAAAAATTACAAAATGTATTCAAACAACCCATTTTCAGGAGCCTGTGATCAATGTGGTTTTAGACTAAAATGTTTGAGAGGGACTAGTTTAACATCTCAAAATCAGATCAGATTTATTATAATAATTCTTTTTTTTTTTATATGCTTTTGTCTGTTGGGCACGATTGTGTATATGTATTGTTACTATTATTATATTTATATTTTATCCTTATTGTGTATTTTTTTCTTCTTTGTATATGTTCATCAAAGGGGGATCTTGGGGAAAACAGGTGGGAGGTGTGGTTTAAAAAAAAAAGTAATCAAACCGTAACTTGTTTAACTGCAGATGATATCAACACAAAGAACTCATCACATCTTTATGTTCAGATTGCGTTAAAATAAAAATCAACTTGAGTTACAGAGCTTCAGACAGAGCACTGCCTCCAGTTTGCTTGACAGTACGAGCAGACTGAGCTGAGGCTGAGGTGAGGCTGCTCAGGCTGAGTCTGTGCCTACAGCAGCGCTCAGAGCCAAGTGTGACCCAGGACATCTCTAGTATATGTCCAAGACTCGTCTGAGGCTTAAATTCAAACACATTTTTGTTCTAATAAAAAGACGCTCACACAGACACCGCGACACAGAGCTGTTCCACTCACTTCCTCTGTGACTTTTTCAATCACTAAAGTTTTATAACGTGCTCAGAGAGGAGCTTCAGTAAAAGGAACGGGCACAGTAACCTTTGTAAACTCACTCCACTCTGTGTCTGGACAGAGGACAGGGGCAGGGACTGTAGTTTCAGTGATAAAAGTGAAGTTAAGGAGCTAGGTGTGTTAGCATGAGACACTATATAATGACTGCTGTACTGCTATTCAATACAATCTGCAGCCTGTGTGTTACTTTCATCTGGTCCTCATATTAAATCAGAGTAGACAATACACTCTACTCAGACTATATAAAGTGAATTGGCATATGAATAATAATAAGGGGCGTTGGGAGAAATTGAGAAAATCTTATCCAGTGCCATACATGATTTATCCTTAAGTTAATAAAGCACATCATATAGAATTTAAACCTAAAAAAAAAAGTGTTATTTATATCAGTGTATATCCAGCACCCCTAAATGTTCTGCTTGTGCTCCTGAAGGATTTCAGTGAGGGGCTACAATACTCACGTAAAAATGTTAGTCTGGAGCCCTGCACTAGATCATACACATACACATGGGATACTATTAGTGTTCTCAAAACTAAAACTAGTATCAAAATAATCATTACTGTTATGAATATTAAAACAAAAAAAGCCTAACCTGCATAGTTTTAGACTGGTCTTCATATCAGATCTAGTCTATTTGGTAATATTAAAGGAAGTATTATTTTGTGTATTTCTACTGTCTAAAGAATAGTGCTATTATTATCAAAATGGTATTGAAATAAGTGATGAGTATAGGCTGGGCGTGGGCCAAGAGGAGACAGCACCGTGGAGATGGACGAACAGGTCAGGTGAAAGTTTGAGCACTGAATATGTTCACTCTGTCTGGCTGGCATCGAGATTTTGAAGTACTTTTGCTGTGTTTTTTTTAATGATTGTGTACATGCTCGCCAATAAATTCAAATTCTTAGTGGGATTTACAGGCTCTCGATGTGAGGAGCGTGCATGTGCCTAACTAATGGGGCAGCTACATAGCTTCAACAGCCTAGCTCTTACAAAAGGAACAAAAACATTAGTTTAGATCTCCAGATAGTGTATTTTTCAAAAGTCACTGTCCACACTGCAGTGCAGTATCATAAAACTTAAGCAGTGAATATCCTACGCAAGTAGGCTAAAAGATTCGAACATTGACCAAAGTAAAGGGTTATGCTCTGTTGAAAGTCTTATTACTCTTATGTAGGGTACTATTACTTGTCGACACAGTAGAAAAGTAGACTAGTAGTAAATGGCAACTGTATTCTCTTTATTTATAGGCCTGCTATGATAAAACACACAGTATATTCCTAAACTAATGCAAGTGAATTGCGTTGATTTTGTTCAAAATTTCCTAGGATAATATTCCCCCAGACACCTTTTGTCCCACTTGTGTTAATATCAACTATAATGTAAATTGCAGAGACTTTCTCGAGTGAGTGGTTTTATGAAATTCACACTTCTGAGCGCAAAAATCGTACTGCAGTAACGTGCAATTCAAATAATAGCCACAGAATTTTGAGCAAAGCGAACATTTGATTATGTTCCGCAGATGGCACTTACACTGTCACCTTTTCCACTCCTGCTCAGTTTGCAGCCCTGGGCGTAGTGGCTGAGTGGCTCGCACTCTCAGCAAGAAGGTTTGTATGTTTCTGCCCGTGTCTGGCTGGGTTTCCTCTGGGCACTCTGGTTTCCTCTATCAACAAAAAGCTAAGGTATTTCGGACTAAGAGTAGTTCAGTCTCTCAATATTGGTCCCCAGGTGCTACACTGTGGCGCCCGCTGCTCCTTACAGGTTGCCCCAGTGGCATTGAAGGATGGGTCAAATGCAGAAGATAAATCTCCTTACAGGGACAATTGTGACGACCTTACCTTAATCAGCTCAGATTTTAGGTTATATACTTCTACTCAGAGATTGAAATTGTGTATTTAAAACTGACCATGTCATTGTTATATTTGAAAAAGGGATTTCACATTTCAGAGATATAAGGGGCGACAGCGGTGTTGGTCAAAGCATATGAGGTTAGACTACTCATTTCACTAGTTCTCCAGACTCATAAAAATACAGATGTAAAAATATTAACTGCAGGTACTATCCCACCAAACTAAGTCATAATAAGAAAAACATGAAACCCGGTCATAAACTTTACACTACAATCCACCAACTGAGACACTCACGGGCTGGTTGTGTGTTAATCTTTATCGAGTCATCCTCAATAATTAAGAACATAAAAGATTGAATCGACTGTATAATCTCAGGCCAGATTAATTACTTTGTTATTGATTTATGAGTTAAGATAAAGTCTTTGTTTGTCCCACAATGGGGGAAAATTCAGTGTTCCAAGTACAAGAACTTCAGCCAACCAGATGGGACAAATTCCAGTATAAATGAATACTTTGTTAGATGAAAATAATAGATTAAAACAAATTAAGCAGGCACCAAAAACATGATCTTTTCCACTTGGTTCACAGCGTCCAAGTAAATAGAGCTGTTTCTGTAGAGCAATGGTGAGAAGGGAAATAAGTTGTACAGTGGTCCCTCGTTTATCGCGGGGGTTATGTTCCAAAAAATAACCTGCAATAGGTGAAATCCACAAAGTAGTCAGCTTTATTTTTTTACAATTATTATATGTGTATAGGCTATTATGGTATGTTTTAAGGCTGGAAAACCCCTCACCACACACTTTATACACTTTTCTCAGACAGGCATTAACATTTTCTCACATTTCTCTTTTGTTTAAACTCTCTCAAAGTTCAAGTTACAATAAGTTTTACTATTGAGCAGGTAAAATGAGTGAATGAGTGAGTATAGTTATCAGTTATAAAGTTAAAACTAGTTTTGACATCCAGTTTCAGGGTTGAGTCTCCATTCTCTTTTATTTTATTTTTTCCTTCTCTTTCCTCCTTTTATTTATTTATTTTTTCTAGACACATTACTTTGATAGAACATGAGCATTACATAAAGTCCAAAATACAAAAAGTCCAATTATCAAAGTATTAAAGGGGAAATTAAAATAAAAAGTCCAGCTCCTTGGTTGTTTGTTCTGGAGCAGAATTCTACACACAACATGTCTGCTGGAACTGAACATTTCCTACTACAGGTAACATGGCTTTTCTATCTATCTGTCTAATCTCTTGTTATAGCTCATTGATAATGCAACTGTGAAAAGACTGGACCTATAATTTCTGCACCTTTAAACAGGAAATCAATTGAGTTTTTTCTATTACTAACCTGTTGTACTTCGATATTGTGGTTTGCAATGAACAAATTGTTAAAATAATGATCAATGTATGTTACAGTTTATTACTCAATACCTGTAAAAGAATATCTTTCTGAAGAAGACAGATAATTAGTTATAATCTGAGTCTGAGTGTCCAACTGTGCTGCACCGTGTTCATGGAAGTAGGTCCCGCCACGAGCTCGACTTTATCCCCAGTCTGGGAAGTGGAGTGTATCTTGGATCCCCGGGAATTTGTCCCAGTTTACCCGAACTAAACCATGTCCAGGACTAAACCTGCTGATTTGCTTTCAAACTATTTGCTTTTCAAAGGCAAAATTATTCTGCCCGGTCTCCAAGGCCATCCTCAAAACTCACACCCCTTAGATATATCGGTCGGCCCGCTATACTGGTTGGCCGACGATATTTATACATTTTAGCGCATCGGCTGTCGGTCTTAAATCTCCAGCACAGGCCGATATTTAGTTTTGGCCGACCTCCTGCTTAAAGGATACACATAAAGCTTTATTTGAAGACTAGTGCAAAGAGATAACTGCACTAAATGTGACTACAGCTCTCTTATAGGTTTGTAAAAAAAAAAAAAAAGACATAATTTGGTGAAAATAATCAAAACCGGCCCAAAAATATCGGCAGAGCTCATGGGCCATCGGTTTCTCTGTTTTCTTAATAATCAGTATCGACATCGGCCATGAAAAACGCCGTATTGGTCAATCTCTACCGTCCTGTTCTTAAAGAGCCCCAAATCAAGTTTTTGCCTGTGTATTTCATGTACAAAGTTATGCCTCTAATTAAATACACCACATTATAATCATGCAAATTTTAAAAAGCTGTATTTTTACCATCCATATCTGCGTAATATTGACATGATTAAACATTAACCATGGGGCAGTGTGAACTCTCATAAAGCCCTGAACTTGTTTTGCGTTCTTTTTCGAAAGTGCTGATTCTTACCAGCGCACCCCCTAGATCCCAACCCAGCCCCTGAAATTTCCCAGCATGCCTTGAGCTCGCCGCACTCCAGATCGAGAGTGCTGTTGTGCGCCTCCGACAGCTGCCTGCCATCAATATTAAGAGGCAGTGCTTAACATGGCCAACCCCAGCATTGAGGCGCGGGGGCTGGTATAGGCACCTCAGGGAGAGTGCGCTCTGGCTCCACCTTGACAGTGCCATCATCACTTATTCATTCAACACCTGTCATTCCCCCTTACCCCCAAACACCCGCAACCCCCCCTGGCCCCCAGACCCTCCGCCGAGTCTCCTGTCTGCCAAAGCCCGGCCTCATGAGCTCATAGCTGCTTACCTAAATGTGCTGAGTTGTCTCTTCTGTGTCTGTGTGCGCACCTCATGTATCATAACTCGGATAGCTGCAGTTGATGTTTGACTCGCTGTTAGAGAGGGCTGGGTAAAAAAAATCAAATCGTGAGCTTGTCCCCGTACTGATATGTTGTGGAATATATTGTCTTGCAGCTCTTTGTTCTAAAACACTTAAAATATGATAAGTAGTTCCAAGTTTATGAGACAGAGGTGAGAAAGGAAGCAGCTGTTGCTCTCGTGCAGTAGCTTTGTTTTGTGAAGCATGTTGGCTCAACACCATCACTGTACATACACTGGCTTAGTACAAGACCGTCAGGGTTTGGAGAGAAATGATTATTTTCTAGTCTAGTTTTTGCCTGAGTCTGTGATCGTTCTTAGTATCTTTCATACTTTTACTTACATTACAATTTTGGCAGCAGTACTTACCAGAAAACCACACTTCTTCAATACTTTGCAGAGATGTGAGTCTGGTCACCGGTGAATCTCCTCGTTTTCAAATAGGAGTGATTGACATGTGGATTAGCCAATCAGGGATCGGCATGGTTCGTCCTTATCTGAAATAATAAAAGAAACAATAAATGCCACTGGGGGCTGTAAAACATTGCGGATTTCTGCCTAATCAATGAGCAAAGCACTAAACTGAGGTGAGATAAAATTGATTTTATTTGTAAATGATAGGTGACCAATAAGCTCCTTCGTTTCACATGTGTCATTGAAAATAATGGATCTGTTTGCGCAATCACATTTGGCCAGGATTAAGACGCAGCGGAGGGCTTGGGGACCTGACTGATATCAATCTGTAGAAAAAATACAGTGCAGTACAGAGATATCAGTCTGGATTCTCATTCTTGAGTACCAATTTGTAGTACTTTTTCACCACTGCACGCTACATTCCACAAATGTAGAGTGAGATAGTCCCATATTAATTTGTAATAATCATCACTATCAAAATATTCAGCAGAACATATGTGTAGGAGCCATATGAGTGATTGGTCGCTATGGTAATGCATGAGGGGCGGGGTTCACGTGGGCAAAGGTGACGTGCTGGTAGTTTAAAAGGCACTGCTGTCCGGAGGTGGGGAGGGGAGTCGCCGGGTAGCTGTATTTTACGTTGACTGCTTCATTTTTGTTGTTACCATACTATTTTTTGTAGGCCTACATTTTTTTCCCATCTGTGTGTGTGTAACCTGCTTAAGTTTGTTTGATTAAACCACCAGAAAATGCATTATGCGACCAAGTCTACTTCTTACAAATGGCAGTGCGTCAGACAGAGGTACTGGATGCAATCTCCTCTCTAAGCGACAAAGGCTCAGAGTTGCTACAATATGTACAAAATTGTTTTTAAATGATATAAAGATCTCCCTCTCTCGATTAACTTTCAGATTCTGATGTTCGTTTTGAACTGTCTGTATGGGTTGGCCTCCCTCTGTCTCTCTGAGCTTCTGTCTGTCCATGTTTCCAGTAGAACATTGAGATCAGCAGAACAGATGTTTTTGGATGTTCCAAGGACCCGGCTAAAATTTCAAGGGGAGCGGGCTTTTGCTGTAACTGGCCCCAGACTCTGGACCAGTCTTCCTAGAACAGCCCAACCTTTAAATATTTTAAAATCTTTGTTGAAAACTAATTTGTTTGCACTGGCTTTTAACACGAGCTGAGCGGGACTCTTGTACTTTATTGTATTTGTTGTGTTCTATTGTATTTTTGTTTTGTTTTATAAGATTGCACTTTATATTGTACAGCACTTTAGCCAGGGGTGGTTGTTTTATAAATGTGCTTTATAAATAAATTTGACTCGATTTAACTGCTTCTCATACTGTGCTTATAGTTTTTCATTGCTCAAAAATCATAATCCAGCTAGTGTTATTATTATTATTACAAAACACAGACAACCAACAATGGGTTGAAACACAAAAAGTATACATGCATTAAACTACCACACTTTTCCACACACAAACATTCATACTTACAGAGCTACAACCATTGGAGCGTAGAACCTAAAGAGATGAATGGTTACAGTTTTGGGTGCTCAAGACGTGCTTTTTAGTTCAATCTTAAAACCTTTGATTGTGACACATGCCTTTCTCAGTCAGGCAGCACTGTGTAGTAGCCTTCACTGAAAAAGCCCATTGTCCAAAGGTGGAGCGACGGAGAGGTATTATACAGTCATGCAGAGAGGCTATTCTTGTGGCACGATAGCTCACAAAGTCCTTCAAACAGTCAAGAGCCAAGCAGTTTAGAATCTTGAGAGCCGGACACCGATTTGCCAAGATGGTACAGTGATGGTGCATTAGAGGCTTTTTTTTTTTTTTTATCAAACATCATTAAGACTTGTTTATAGACTGACTTTAAAGGTCCAGTAGCAGTTTCCCCAGCGAGTGACTCCATAAGGCAGGTGGGAAAAAATAAGGGAGTGCATAAATGTCCTTTCTGCTTTCGAGGTCTAATATGTCTGAAGTTGGTTAATTTTGATTTGCGTTTTTGTCATTTAGGTTTGAGTATGTGTAATCCCTCAGTTGTTCAGGTCTGATCCATAGCAAAAGCTGAAATTTTTATCTGTCAACTGGACAAATCATTGTAGGAGTGAAGACGTTTCTCTGCTCACCGAAGCCGCTTCTTCAGTTCTGGTCATATCTATCTGAAGGGAGGGACTAACTACACTGAAACCGTGAACGGCTGTTGTCTCCAGTTTCAGCCTTAACGACCCTATTCAGCCTGTAATGGCCGCCTATTGTTCTCTTTGTTCCTGTTTGTTTTGGGTCTGAGGATGGAGTTATAGATCAGTGCGAGATTATGTCTCAAGCCCCCATCCCTGTTTAAGGAAGGATTGTCTTTCCTAACAAAACTAGCTTATTTAACTCCCCTCTTAAACCATTTATTTTCTCTGGCTATGATCTGTACCTCACTATCTTCAAAGGAGTGGTTAGTGGTTTGAGATGGAGATGTACGGCAGACTGGTGTCCCGAGGAGCTCTCACATCGGTCTTGGTACATACTTTTATGGAGTAGCTGTTTAGTTTCTCCAATGTAACGCTCACTGCACTTTTTACTACACTGAATGGAGTAGACTACATTACTTTGTTTATGGCTCTAGGTTTTGTCCTTTGGGTGGAACCAGTTTCTGTCTTAAAGTGTTTCTAGGTTTAAAATTGACCTCAAACTGTCTGAAGTTTTTCAGACTCACCGACTGTGTAAGGAATAGGTACTTTACATTAAGGAACCACTCATCCATTCACTCAGACACTGGTGGGCGAGGTGGGTTAAGCGTCTTGCCCAAGGACACAGAGAACGCATTCATCTGTGGGAGCTGGAATCACACCACCAACCTGTATGTCGGTGGATCGAACTGGCCTACCAATGATGTTTATGTCAAGAGCGGGATTTGAACCTCCAACCTTCAGATCAGTGGGCAAAGACTCTACCAACTGAGCTACTGTTGCCCCTATGTTAATATTTCTACAACAGCTGTGACTCTTTTAAAATACTGCTTTTGCTAATGATTCAAGGGGGGGCCGTGCGCGCACAATTACAATCCGGCTAATATGAAACTTTGTCATCACTAAAGTAAACCAAAGGTGGGGTGGCATGCCTCATACATATTCACACCTGTGTTATTTGAAAGAAAAATGACAACACATCGCAATTAACCATACACTGATCCAGGTCTCCGTAATTAAAAAAAGTTTGTTGTTTAGCTCAGGTCTCCTCCTGGTGCCTCCGTCCCTTGGTATTAGTACAAAGGAAAGGAAAGAATCTTAGGAAGTAATTGCGCAAAAAAAGCCATAGTGTGGTCTAAATAATGCATTTTTTCATCATAATTAATAGCCAAATAGATGCAGAGAGTCCGTAAAGAAAGGTCCCCGCGGGCGCTAACAGTGAATATGCTAATGCGCATAGCTCCGGTGCAGTGGAGGGCTCCCAGGGGCCGGTGACGGGGACCTATTTTTTCGCTCCTTTCTTTGTTGTGTCTGTGTGAGCCGATGTAGGGCTCGAGGTTGTGCCCAGCTCAAGCTAATTGCACAGGGCACTTGCATAAGGCTATTCAAACTCCACACTCAAGCCTCATTCGCACGTGCAGCCACACTCGGGAATTTACCTGCATTTGGCCAGAACAGGGTCATGTGTGAAGAAAGCTACCTGCACTTTTGATCTGAGAATTTAAATTACCAGGAATATGCAGGGAAGATGTATGTGTGAATAAAGCCAGTAACTTTCCAGTACCGCCACTTGGTTACCAGCCTGATTTCCTTGGTACCAGCTTGATTTCCTTGGTTACCATTTTGATTTCCTTAGTTACGAGCTTGATTTCCTTGGTTACGAGCTTGATTTCCTTGGTTACCAGCTTGATTTCCTTAGTTACCGGCTTGATTTCCTTGGTTACCAGTTTGATTTCCTTAGTTACCAGCTTGATTTCCTTAGTTACCAGCTTGATTTCCTTAGTTACCAGCTTGATTTCCTTGGTTACCAGCTTGATTTCCTTAGTTACCAGCTTGATTTCCTTGGTTACCAGCTTGATTTCCTTAGTTACCAGCTTGATTTCCTTGGTTACCAGCATGCTTTCCTGGTTTCAAGCTTTGTTTCCTGGCCACGTGGTTACATTACATTCTCGTTTAATTTAAATGATGCAGAATCAAAATGTGAGAGAGTGCACAGAGAGACGAATCGGGTTAATGTTGAGGTACACTTTATTGTCACCATAGGGAAATTCGTCCTCTGCATTTGACCCATTCTTCAACTATGAAAATTTGTCTTGCTTCAGTACAGATATATTTTATAAGCAGCTCTTGAGGCCAAAATAAGTAGGCTGCGGGCTGTCTGCATCTAAAAAGAAAGGATTGTATTGTCTGATAATCAGGAAGTGTGTGTTAGCATGCTAGTTAGCTTTAGTGTCACGGCAAAATGCTTGTCTGTGAGAGTATACAGTATATTGTGAAACTATGAGGTGAGAGGAATCACTTTGGACCAGTGCAAACCATTTAAGACTAGTTCAGTTTTTCACGTTTTTAAAATCGAAAAAATCAGGCAGAACGTCTTTAATACCATGATTTCTCACTATCTTTTTTTTTTTTTTTGCCCAAATGTTGGACAGAACAGATGTAGCATAAAATGGGGAGAGAGAGAGAGTGGAGACATCCGTGAACAACCACCAGCACTCTACTCTACTCTACTCTACTCTACTCCCTCATTTCCACCGTGCCGGCTCCTGGGGTGGGTGAGCATGTGAAGCCCCCGCAGCTGTACTCATTTGCGCCGCTCTGGGCTAAGACCCTAGTTAGCTCGGGGCGTACACGGCTCATAGCCCCGGGGTCAGACGAGCAAACCACATGCTAATGCTAATGTCTCCTCACTTCACCCCTCCAAACACCTTGAGTTTTGCAAGAATAGAGGGAGGAGAATAGGTAAAAGGGGTCGTCCTCTATGGCAGTGGAACAGTTTTTTCATTTGTAAACTTTATATAGAACAAAATCACAAAATGTTGCAAACTTTTTTTTAATTGCTTATCAACTCAAAATCTGTTCAGAATTGTCTCATTAATTTTACATTTATAGTGCATACAGCATTAAATAAATATCACAGTAAGGTTAAAGTGAAGTTATCTAACACAAATGCACTTTTTCACACCTTATAGTGCTTAGAATAAACTGTATTTTAACTTCAAAAATAATATTAATTGCATTACCATAATAAAACATAGCTGCTATTAAGATGCCAAATATGTTTTCTCTCACTTGTGTCGCCTCCTCGTCTTCTATGCTGATCCTTGTGTTGATTCAGCATTAATCATTTAACTAATTAATCTGTTAACTTCTTAAGCCCGCCCATACCGGTACCATTATAGCCCCGCCCACTCCAAATGTCTAACAGTTTATACAGTGATCCCCAATAACAACCTCCACAAACAAAACACCAAGGCAAATATTAGTCCAACAAGATTCATCTGGTCTTCTGTTAATTTATTTTAATAGATTCTTTTTCCAGACCAAGGTTTAGTTTGTTTTCATACCTGACAGTTTCGACTGCTCATGAGTGGTCTTCCTCAGAGTGGTCAACTTTAAACCGGGACGAGGGGGCTTACATACTCTCACACACCTGGGATACCGTCCTGAAGAAGTCGGACTGCCTCCACCGTTAGGACGACAGCACCAAAAACCTGTTTAAATCAGCTGACCAGACACATCCATCAGCATCAGCATGACCACTCTGAGGAAATATAGATAGAAATATGGAGATCATTGTACAAAAGGACAATGTCAGCATGACTTTCAGTACTGTACAATCTCGCTAGTGAGGATTTGCACTGCACCATTACTGCTAATCATAATGTTTACAAATTCCGCCTGACCACCGGATTTAACAGATGGTAATTAAACGTATAATTAAATATATTTCTCACTCCGGACTCCACTTGCGTTGCTAATATCACTATTTATCGCTAGCATCTAATCTCATTTAAGTCATGATGTTGCTCTGTGAATACTGCGTGGGAAAAAAAAGGTTTAAAGATGAGATGCTTTACGTAAGTTTTCCACCACCTGCTTGTCTCGTGGAGATGTTATTGCATTGCTGGGAATGTTTCACAGCGTGGCATTAAACTCCTTAAAAGTCGCCTTGGAAAACATGCATTCTTACTGTGAGCGGTGTTGCCTTTACATAGATCTGACCAGTAATTAAACATACAGACCTTATCTGCATGTTCCCTTAGAGATGGGTCAGTTTTAAGCCAGTCTGTGAAAAATTTCGGGCAACGTAATAACATCCCATGGAGACAAGCAAACCGAGTTACTTGTCAGATCTGTGGAGAGCCTAGACGTGTTTTTCAAAGCACTTTCTGGAGAACTAGAAACATCTGTGAATTTCTTGGACCAATTATGAACATTTAGAGTATTGCTTTAAAAAAAATCTTATGCAAACAAACCAATAAACAAAAGGATAATTTGAAGTTTGTTTCTGAAACTTTTAAAGAAGTGTCTTATTCATTTAATCATATGCCATTATAGCAGGGCCCAGAAGCTACGGGCAAATTAAGTTTCACAATCAGTCAGGCCTTCATTTTAAAGTTATTCCAGAGTTGGCCTAATTGTTAATCCATTACTCCACACAGCCATTATAAATGCTATAGAGCTGAAGTTATGGGTTTAGTCACACCATTTCTTCTAGTCATTCCATATTGATCATCCAGCACCCTCAATTTATTCAGCAGGAGAGGTGTATTGTGGGAAATTTGAGTCTAATCCTGGACTGTAGCCAATTGCTGCACAACTAAAATAATTATACTATAAACAGATATAGATAGATCACAGTATAGACTAATGACTACAAAATAATAACTGAATGTTACTTGTCACCATGGCTTTCCCTGATCATGATCCACGGTAGGGTAAACTCGTATCTGAGACTAGCAAATTCTGCCACCAGGCCATGTTATAGGTCAGATCTGTGGAGAGGTGATGCCGCGCACAGTAAGAATGCATGTTTATCAAGATATTAGGCAATAAAAAAAAACCCCACTTAATTTAAAGCCACAGTATCGACCTTTTAGTGAAAAAAAAAGACTAATATATCAGCTGCTTTCTTTCTCAGAGGTCGCTCCCACTACCTTGAGCAACAGGTTTGATTGACAGTATTGCTAAGCACGCGCTTCTAGCCAAACCAGCTGTGCAGACGAGAAGAGCTGTTACCATCAGCAGCGTCGCTCCAGATTGGCTCTTTGGTTGCTATGATACTCACAGTCGGAATGCCAAATATGGAGCAAATATAGCTTCAAAAAAATCATTATCAAAAACATGCATCTTTATTGTGAGTGGATCTGCATTTTCACAAACCTGGAGAAGGGCCTATTCTCACTTGTTTCCATGGAAATGTTGTTCTTTTGGTCACAATCTTGCACAGTGTGGCGTAAAACCTTTCTATATCCATGGAGAATGCTCCAAAGAATGGTTTTAACTTTCCGATTTCTATGGAATCATGCAGGTACCTAGTTTAATGTCATTGTGTGCGACATTCCAGGCAAAGTAATAACATGGAGGCGAATGGAGACATGGAAAAAAATCATCTTTAAATTTATGCGTATGGCACTTTTTTTCCATTTTTATGTTGATTTCATTTATATTGTTGAGAACCTACTTCAAATGTTTACTTTCAATTAACATTCAACAAGTATTTTTGGGGGGAAAACCACATTTTTATGCGTATGAACCAAGCCAACTTATTTGTGACTAACCCTATACATTTGTCTCAACACCACAAATTACACAGTCGCACAAGATCTCACATTAATCCTAGCGCCTCCTGCATAGTAAATATAGCCTAGCCCATAATATTTTAACATAATGTAGAGCTTTTAATTCCTCCCCAGTGCGTACCTGAACTCACCGCACATAACCTAACCACCGGGCTGTTTAATTAATTCTCTAGTAAATCTTCTGGGCCTTTTCGTAGCCCTTTAGCTGCAGCGTACGGCATGCATTCAGATGTAGTGTTGTACTCGGCTAATAGCGCACCAGCTGTACACACACCTGCTATACGGACTCTATTGGCTTTTAGCATACGGGCTAATGTGTCTCTGCTCGGGAAAGTTAAGGTGGAGATTGGTCAGGGAAAGTTGGGGAGAAGTTTGAGGAGGTAGGAGAGTAGCAAGAATGGTATGAAGTTTTTGAAAAAGGACAGATTAAAACGGTAAGTCTTGTAATGGTGGTAGTATTGGGTGCTATTGTAAAAGAAGAGTGCGAGGAATTAAAAGAGAACAAGTAATAGCAAGTAGTATGAGTTATAACCTTTAATTTAAAACTAAAATGTATTAACCTAACCTGCTAGCCACCGTGTTCTAAATGGAAGTGAGCATGGACACGGATCCGCTCTGGCTTCAATTCATTTTATATTAAAAATCTCTCGCCTTTCTCTCTGTAAATTTTTATGAGATGAGAGAGATATGAACATTGGTAAGACAAATCGGCTGCCTTCTCTCCCCAAGGTCGCTCCCGCTAGCGTTACCAACAGGTTTGATTGACAGTATTCCTAAGCATCTGCCCCCAGCCAAACCAGCGATGCAGGTGGGAGAAGGCGTTATCATCAACAGTTTCGCTCCAGATTGGCTCTTTGGTTGCTATGATACTCCGGGTCAGGATTCCAAATATGGAACTCGGCCCCAAATTCACCTCTATAACAGCTCTAGCTTCGATGAGCTTCATTTGACTGGAGCCGAACGCTGTGGGCGACGTCATACTCACTTAGTCCACTTCTTTAAACTTGGTCGCAAATATATTGTTTAGACTTATTTGTTAGTTTGGATTGCAAACAAAAATTTAGGAGCAGATTTAATCTATTTTGAAATTCCAAAATGTTATTGCATAGTGAAAATGACGCCAGGGTGTAAATCACATTTACTTTGAAAATTTATAAGCAATAGGTGACAGGTTCAGTCAGAGTGTTTGTCCAAAAGTTGGTGGTTCAAATCCCACTCTCGACATAAACACCATTGATAGAGCGGTCAGATCCACTGGCCTACAGGTTGGAGGTGCAATTCCAGTTCCCACAGATTAATACTGTTATTGTGTCTTTGGGCAAGACACTTAACCCATCTCGCCCCCTGTGTCTGCATGCACTGGTGCATGAATGTGTGTGTGTGAATGGGTGATTGGTTCCTGGATGTAAAGTGCTTTGAGTGCCTTGAAGGTGGAAGAGTGCTGTATAAAAATTTCACCATTTACCATATGCATTTTACAAAAAACAGACTCATGTGTGAGACAAACTGAAATAAAAGGGAAAAATAGTTGTATCTTAAGGCTATGCACCCAATTTTAGCAAAATTTGTCTCCTCTAGTACAGATATATTGTATAAGCAACTTTAGCAGTAAGAATAAGTCCGCTATATACTTTCTGTATCTAATTATAACGAATTTTAACGCCAGACTATCAATAAGTGTGCAATTACTATAGTATAGTAGTATATATGTTTGCTTTACTGTGATGGCAAAGCTCCTCTCTGACCTCCAAGGGCTGTGAAAAGCACTTATAAAACTTATCACAATGACTAATCATGATGTTCAGAATTGGTAAGGTAAATGAGGGATAAGTTTGGACCACTGCAATCTGTTTAAAATGAACTAGTTCTGTTTTTCACTTTATTAAATCAGGCACAGCGCCTTTAAAGGTGAAGTCAAGGGCTCTAATAGCAGATGAAGACCAGTAATGATTATTTGAGGGCCTGTATAGTGTCTGACAGCTCTGACTGGGCTGTGCTTTAAGCCTTACTGTGTGCTGTCTATGTCTATGCTGAACACCTCTCCACATTATGATTGATGGACACTGAAGTTTGTGCAAAGTTTGGCCACAGGGCACGAGAGGCAGATACATGTCAGAAGAGAGACAGGGTTTCTATGAGATATAGGACAGGAGGAGGTTTATTCTGTATTTCAGTATTTAAACTTCAACTTAAAGGAGATGTGTTGTGCTCTTTACAGAAATATAGGCTGTATAGGCTGCACAAGATATTGGGAAACTATATACTTAAACTTTTTAAATTAAATTTAAAAATTAAATCTAAGACTAATCAATATATTTCCCTTATGATCCACTATAAGCACAATCACTTCAAGTAAACTGAATGGTAGTTGCAGGTTTTGTGCAAGCAACAAATGAAGCACCCTTACTAACAATACTCGCTAGCATTATTTCAGTTTTTGGCTAGTGATATTTTGTTATGAAGATGTTTGAAATGAAGGACATGACCTTACCCCGGGCTCAGACTGCAAGCCGTGCAGTGGCCACAGGAATACTATATAATTAAAAGTAACGAGAGGAGTTCAGGCTCGGCATAGTGGAGTCACCTTCTTGTTTTTTACATGGAGAGAAGTTTAGATAGATAGATAGATAGATAGATAGATAGATAGATAGATAGATAGAGATAGATAGATAGATAGATAGTTGGATGTATTATTGGTAATACTGCACTGCAAAACATTTGCAGACTCTTCACCTGAAAAGTTACTTAGTGCACCTTTATAATAGGCATTGGCTTTTGTGAATTAACAAGGCCATGCTGCAGTTACACATTGTCACTTGGCCCCAAGTGGTTCTGAATAAAGTGCATCGTTGAGGAAGTTAGCAGCCCTCCATATTTGACACAACAGAGTCAAGTGTAGTCTCTCGGGGTATAGTGGCTCAGACTGGCCTCTTTCTGAATGGCTCAGACTGGCCATTCAGAAAGAGGCCAGTCTGTTCCAAAATGTTCCGTAACCTGGAGTCACAATTCGTAAATACTTGTGCACTTTAGAGAGGTGGAGTTAAAGGGTCTGATAATGTCTACTGCTGAGTCAGTTTTTTGCCTGTATATTTTATATAATGACATCTTGAGTGGAACACATTTAATATTCCCATTCTCTAAATGAGCATATTATAGGACCCTCAAGAGAATCTGCAAACTAACCATATAGCTTTCAGCAATGTTACACTGTATTTTCTTCTCATCAGAAAATATACCTGGATAGTGTTTTGCTTCATTCAGTTCTTGAAACACTCGCTGCTCACGCGCCTCAGGTCTACATCTCTGGAGATAATGTTGTTAAACTCCATGCATCTTTACCACAGTGTTAAGTTTGACAAAACATTTTAATGTAGTATTAGTCTTAAACACACCGCACACTACAGCATCTTACAATCTTAAATGATTTTTAAACGTGCAACAAAAAGCGCAAACTCCAGGCACAAGAGAAACAGACATGATTTTAAATCTCCGAACACAAAGAGTAGAGAGGGATATGGCAGCGAAGAGACTGCGCACCACAAGCTAAAAGTTGGGAGCGCACCTCATGTCAGCTGTTTTCTGTCTACCGTAAAACAACTCGCCGGATTAAAAGACCAGAGCGTCGTACTTCTAGTTTAGTTGCAAGTGAAAAGTGTGATATTATTATTTGTGTTATGTGGTACAATAATTTTGTCGTGCACAGAAGGCTGGAGCTAAATTACACAGGAAGTCGCTATTGCTAATCTCTCTCCTTTTTACTTTTTAAGGAACTCTCCAAACTGGATTAATAGCGCTTTTTTGTAGACTGGGTGTCATTATTTGAGGAGGACAAATTCTAATAGATAATATGGATGAGAATGCTCCAGTTTAACTAACATCTTTACGAGAGTTGAGTAATAAAGTCATCTTTAGATTATTTTTGCCATTTCCTGAGTTTGAATTTTCCGCCTCTGTGTCCATCGCTCGATCTGCCCTGATGCTCTGTTTTATTGGCTGGCTCAGTGGTGGTGATGTTTTGCGGTTATGATATGTCAGAGCAGCTCAGAATCACACTGACATCACACACGAGGAGCACAGAGAATTAAAAATCACAGATAAAAGACCCAAAGTCAAGTCCCCGACGTCAGAGAGAAGCAAACAGGGGTCTAAATCAGGGGAATCATCCGGTAGTGTGTGGTGTTTTGTTCGTTTTAGTCAGAATCAAATAATTCTAAGTTTTAGTGTAGTTTCAGGCAACAAAATTTCATGTTAACTATTACTCAAGTAAATAAATAGTTCCAGTCAACCAGAATTTATTTATTTATAACTATGATAAATTGTATTGCATTGCATCATGGGACTTTGAGTTTGGTTTGTTCTGGGGCTCTACAACTGAAAAGTGGAACTTATCTGTCTGCACTCATCCCATTAAACTGAGTACTTTTATCTGAAAGAATTCTTTAAATCATAATTTTAGTCATTACAATTCTTATAGTTTTAGTCAGCAAAATATCACATTGACCAACTCCTGCATGTGTTCCATACGTCTTCACTAGAATCATTTTGATCATTTCAGCCTTGGATTTGCCTGACTTTAGAGTTTCATTTATTGTTTTAGCCTCATTGAAACTGCTTCACTCCTCATTCGCCCAGCAGATGTTACTGTACAAAAGGTAAAGGGGTGTCTGTGTAATCCCTCAGTCGCCCTGGTGTGCTCATCCAGGCGGATTCTTCAGTTCTGGTCAGATTTCTGGTGGACACTGCCTTATATCTGTCTGAAGGGAGGAGCTAACTACACTGAAACTAGCACACCTTTGTTTGTTGGATAGGGTTATCGAACTATACTAAGTGTGAACTGTGCCTGAGTCATATTTAGCGTAATCAATCAGGCTGCTAATGGATGTTCCCACACCTATTAGCATTCCGGCTTGCGCTATTGTTTTTCTTGTTTTGATTTAGGTCTGAGGATGGAGTTATAAATAGGAGATAAATTATGTCTAACCTTGAACAGGAATGGGGGCGTTAGCCATCATTTAATTTGCCCTCACTACGTCGATGACCAACTTAAACATTGTTTGTAGCTCAGTTTGGAGTCCGTCACTTCATTGTCCACCAGCAGACATAGATCTTGCGCCCTCTGCTGGCATTAGTGTATAGTATTTCCATATGGGAGATGACTTGACTTGACTCATTCTATTGTCATTACAAAAAAATATCAATTATCCCAGTTGCCAGTGGGAACATATTTTCAAGACATGGTATTTTAAAGTTCAAATTTGCCATACACACAAGAAATCTTTTGACAGGACTCTTGAGTGTTAAGTGTTGGCTTAAGACATGGTACATTTACCTTTTTACTTCTGAGTCGGCCTTGAACGTAACAAAAGAAGAGAGCTAATTGATACAAGAGCTCCTGGCACTGATGAGGCGGAATTAACATCTCAAAGGTGTGCATTGTTTGTAAAAAGAACAAGTACAAAGGAGTCCACTCAAGTGTCCTTGGATGGTCCCTCCGTAATGAAAAGGCTCCACTGAACTGTCTCCAAAAGCCAAAGAATTAAGAGCCGAGCGGTGAAAGCTAGGATGAACTGCTAATAATGGTTTATGTTCATTTTTATGGATTAGAACATTAAAGAGCGACATGATTTGAACTATACTGCACACAAGACAGTATTTTATTTTAAAGGCACTGTACCTGATTTAAAAAATGTCCAATTATATTCCTCACTTACTGTATGCATTCCGAGCATCGTAACTACTCATCGGTCTGGGTTTACATGCGCTTTTCAGACAGTTAAGCCAACAACAACTAGGAGGCTAATGGACATTTCCTGTTTTTTGGACAAGAAAATGCTTTATAATTAGATGCAGACAGTACACAGCTGACTTAATTTGACCAAAAGAACTGCTTATGCAATATATCTGTACATCGTTATTTCACGTTTGTGTACTTACATGTCTACATTTGAAAAGAAATCTCTAAAAAATAGAGCCGTGCATTTGTAGGGAATGCAGTTTGAATGATACAACTCAATGTTTTTAATGGCAAACAACATATAAGATGGTTAAAATCTCATTCATGTGATCCCTCATTTATCAAGGAATGGTCCACGGACTGGACCAGGCTGCCATCTGGAAGCCTTACTCAGTCTGAAGATACTGACCTAAGTTGGAATTTATACTGCCCACATTGGTCACCTGCAAGTATTAGAGTTTACAGTTCTTCAATACTCAGCTAGCTGTGCAGGAGAAGCCAACAGAGAACAACCCATAACGAGACTAGCATTTAAACAGAGCAGTTTCAGGTTAAAATCCCTCCTTTTAGATCAGGGCATATGTAGCTCAGGGCTGTATAAATTCTAACTCATCAGACCAGAGTTGCCAAGTCCACTTCTTTATAGTGGTACTTTTTTAGGCTTGCTCTTGAGCATCACTTTGACGCCATAAAAGACAAGCTTTTCAGCCTTTTTCAGGCCTGTTTCATGACAGTAGACCAGGTAAAGACTGAAATACAGGCTGTAAAGCAGTTTTTGATGTTAAACGTGCTAAAATATGCTCATCTCATTAGCGCTTGTTCAGTGGTGACACGCAACGTTCAACTTTTAGCCAGCTTTTATTTTGCAGTTGTCAAGGAAGTTCAGATCACTTGTTTATGGCTTTTTTTTTCCCCCAAAGACTTGGTCACTTGTTCTCTGAAAATCTGGCAAACCTGCCTCAGATCAGTATCCTCAGACCAGAACTCTCAGACCAGTACCATCAGACCAGTATCCTCAGACCAGTACCCTCAGACCAGTCCTCTCAGAACTCTCAGACCAGTATCCTCAGACCAGTACCATCCGACCAGTTTCCTCAGACCAGTATCCTCAGACCAGTATCCTCAGACCAGTACCCTCAGACCAGTCCCCTCAGACCAGTCCCCTCAGACCAGTCCCCTCAGACCAGTATCCTCAGAGCAGTCCCTTCAGACCAGTATTCTTAGACCACTACACTCAGACCAGAACTCTCAGACCAGTATCATCAGACCAGTACCCTCAGACCAGTCCCCTCAGACCAGTATCCTCAGAGCAGTCCCCTCAGACCAGTATCCTCAGACCAGTATCCTCAGACCAGTCCCCTCAGACCAGTCCCCTCAGACCAGTCCCCTCAGACCACTACACTCAGACCAGTACCATTACATCAAAAATGACTTTCCGATGGCAGTCAAAATGCTTTTATTTCAAAACCGTATCCAGGTGACTACATTTGAATGATTTTCTACAATTTTTCATGATGTCTCTTTCTAATTTATGTTGTAAAGGTAAAATTGATGCTGACTATGTTTTCCCCATAACTAACTACTTTTCCTACTGTAATCTTGAAATTATTGACCGATTTAAAACTTGGCCAGTCCGATTTTAGCCGACCACAAACTGCCCGTTGTTGACGTTAAAGATATTTGTACTAAAATATTTTCATTCTCGCCAACGCCTTCATTCCAAACTTGTTTTTTTCTTGATTAAATCCCAGTTTACAACAAGTTCTCATATCCAAAGTTGTCTATCTTCAGTATTTGGCCCTAAGCGACTTTAAGCATTTGTTACACGGGTCATATCTTCGTCTAATTTGATTTGAAGTGCCATATACTCAGCGTTAGCGCTTCCACACCTCCCACGTAACGACATCCGTTTTCTCCAGGGTCCCACTCGAGCCGTGGACCTGCTCCAGACCTATCCATCCATCAAGCAAACACACTCTTATCTGCTCCTTACAAAAAAAAAATAAAATAAAAATAGATTTGTCTTTGTGCAAACCCTGGGAGGACAAACTTTTAGCAAACTTTTTAAAAATGGATACATTACTTGCTTAAAAGGAGTTTGATCACTAAATATAACATGTGCATTGAGTACACATGGTAAGTTTGTTGGATCCTTGCTCAGCGCTATAAGGTTTGAGGTTCAATTCCCAGATAAATACTGTGCAATACTGAAGTTATGCATTCCTATTGTGTAACCAAACTAATCCAGAATAAAGCGATGATAAAAATTAGTACCAACAAAAACTATTTGTATCATATATTTATTAATATTTATTCATTTTCATTCAATTTCACCTCACCACATTTGTGCAGTTGAGTTTTCCAATTTCCATACAAAAGTCATTCAAATAGTACTTTTCTGTGTCTGTGTTTTCAAATATTCAACTTATTTTAGCGCAATAAAAAATATTATTCCATCCCTTTCATCCCGAATCCTTTTAACTATACTGTAATTAATAATATGTATAAAAGATAGTATCAAAAAGAAAAAATCCATAATGTCTTGGCACCACTGATCCAAGCTTGCGTTTGACTTGAACTACGGTGAACCTTACAATATGAAATATTTGCTGTTGAAATCTCATTCCATCTTTCATCTAACATTTTTATTTTTTGCGGAATTGATTTTTCAGTTTGTATCCATTGTCCTCTCAAATTCTGACTCTTTCAACTGTGTTTTACTCAGATCTGCCCATTGTGAACCTGACAGTGGAGCCTCAGCCTGTTCTGGAAGGAAACCTTGTTAGATTTCACTGCGGAGCCAAGGCCAACCCACCGGTCATCTACTACAGGTAAGTCTCTGTCAGCTTTTACAGGAGCTGTGTGTTTGAATGGGATCTATGCAAACAAGTCTCAGAATGACTGAAGTTATTTGACCTAGAGTAAAAGTGTATGTTTTTGTTTCAAAGTTCAAAGTTATGCTGTTGCTGTGACGTATCTGTCCAGCTGATTTACACATTTTCATCCTGCTGGGTTTAAGGAGGTAATTGAAATATGGAAATGTGCCCATGGGTCCGTAAAGCGGGAGGAGGGGGCCTTCTTACTCTCTCACACTTATGATACTGTCCTGTCCTGAAGAAGTTGGACCGCAGATGGCGCTGTTGCTCTGCCTCCACAGGTAAGAAGACGGCGCCGAAACATGTGTAAATCAGTTGACTGAACATGTCACAGCAACATCACAGAACCGCTCTGAGGAAGACGCTAGCGAGCAGTCCAAAACAAGCAAAATTTTGGTCTGAAAAAATTATCGGTATGTTTACTGACATTCTGAAAGTTGCCGTGGGGGCCGCCGTCGTCATTCAGGTTGTATTATTGTACATGGTGCTGCTGATCTTGATGGCAAATTAGTTCTATAGGGACTACACAGTCGTTTTAAAGCCTCCCAGAGAATCGATGCAGTGTTGACTTGTTGGTGCACATTAACATTGAACATTTTACACAAAGGGACCTACTTTATGTCACATTTTAGCTGCAAAACCTTTCCCAAATTCTCAAGGTCGATAGTGGCAGAGAATGTAATTTTGGTTGAGACTTGAAATCTTATATTTGTTCTCATTTTAGTTTGTGTAGAGTTGAAGATGTTATGTAGCTTTCACTGAAGATTGTAGCTTTTCATTTACTTTATTACTTTATTATTGAAAAATAGATATGAGATTTTTGAATTCTATGACCTGGAGACTAGGGATGGGATAATAAACTGTAATATTGTTTATTGTGATAAAAAGGGTATAATCATGCTAATCGCTAACAAAGATAATCGACACTGGATCATTAGAATGTGCAGAAAAACCTACTTCTCCATGATGATCTCTTTTGGTTCCTCTTATAACAAAGATTTTGGCAAGTTTGCGTTTCAGCGTGCCATTTTCCCTTTCTACCACGCCTGCAGATTCAGGGTTGATAAGAAGTGTGTTTGCGAAGATCAATACCTAAAAATTGGTCCACCTCCTCAACTATCCTGTTCGTGACACCAGAATTGTTGTGGAATTTCTAATAGCAAAAACCTTAAAAATATAAAATCAACAGAGAAGTGAATGAAAAAGTCTAGTTTATTGAATCTATTGTGCACAATCGTCAAAGAGCTGTTCAAAGGATAGGTCAAAAAGATCCATAACAATACAAGTAAAGATTTAAGGTAAAGAAAGGCATAACAGTACAATACTATAACAGTTGTTTAAATGTGGAGCTTATTCATAGTATTCAAATTATTCATATCCATAACATTATTTAACTGTCAGCAACTTCAATAATTATTGTGATACAATCGTTAATCGCAGTTACGTTTCAGTTTTATGCAGCTAAAACCTGGAAAAGTCTTCCTCAAGATGTAAGACAGACCTCTACTTTGACAATGTTTAAATCCAGGCTCCAAACGGTTCTCTTAACTGTGCATATGACTGAAAGGTTTTTATTCTGCACTCTTCTCTTTTAATATTAATTTTTTGACGATTATTTAACTTTTGATTTGTTTGTCTTATGATTTCAGTGTCTTTCTTATTCTGTAAACCACTTTAAATTACTTTGTGTACAAATTGTGCTATACAGTAGTATCGTAACACAAAATTTCACTGCCATCCCATACCTACTAGAGACATTTTTTTTGTAAGCAACTGCAACTGTAAATACTACTTCACCGCTTGAGAAACAGCCTTTGTGATTGGCTACCACATCTGTCAATCATCTGAAATAACAGGGTACAACACTAACCTCTCCGTAGACAGGAAAAGCAAACCCAATCGCTGCAGGTACCAGATGGAAAGTGACAAAAGTGACAAAGCTTGTATTGCACATCACTACCACCGCAGCCCTGTCCGCCTCTATGACAAATGTCCTTTACACCGCGGTTAAGAGGACAGCCGCTCGCGCTCTCCGCCTCCTCTGTTCCTGTCTCACACGCTGTAAATGAGCCTAACCTTGGGCTGTTAACAGAGCTCGGCAGCTGGCACCTGGTACGGAACAGAAGGACAACTGGCCCCCACGCAACCACCCTCACCCACCGTCCCCACAAAGCATCTCGCTCGCACTTCAGAGGTCTCAGAGCACAGACCCTTTATAATATGTTTACCGTGGATGGAAGGACTAAAGCAGGACAAACGCAGTAATAAGCTTGAAATAAATCTTCATCAGGACTATGCTAGAAGTAAACCGAGACTACAACTGGACTTGCCTGGGATTCAGAATACACACTTCTTCAATACTTTACGGAGATGTGTGTCTGGTCACTGTTGGTCCCACATAGTTACAAACTAAATTACAACAAAAATCCCCCAAATCCCCCTGCTTTTGCAAAGAAAAAGTATTTGCGGTAAATATTAAGCCCCAAATATATATGTTCCAGCTTTTATATATGAAAAGTCGATATAGTGATTATCGAGAAAGGCCCAATCCGTGGCAGTAAAACTTGTGACAGCTTCGTAACTGAATGAATAACAGACTAATGGCAAACAATCATAAGTGTAATCTATTATTAGTTACAAGTCATTCTTCAAAATAACCCCACTCATTTATTCCGCAGCAGTCTGGTTCAGCTCATTTAGTTTGGCGATTTTGACAGCACCGTGATGTGAAATTATACACCTCCAAATGAAATGCTCCTTGTATATGACGGCTGGATGTTTATAATGCCCCTTTTCTAATCAGCAGACTTTATATTTGACAAGTTGACGAGGAAGTGAAAATTACACTGTCTGTTAGTCATTGTCCCCAAAGAAAGGTCGCAGTGTAAACACATCTTTGCATAGACGCTTTGCAAACAAACAAAAGAATGTGTGAATAATTATGAAAAAAAGTTATTGTGCAAACTGTACTGACTGATGTGGAGATCAAAGAATGTGTTAGAGGAACACAAGTGGATTCCTATTAATAAGAACTGTGTGAATTCCTATATACTGTAGAGTTATATAATTAAAAACAACTCAAGAACCCAGTATATTTAGTTTATTGCATTGCCAGTATGTGAGGAATCCTGTTTTTTTAGTCTGTCCACATCTCCAAAGCAAAAGCCAAAGTTAAATCTGTCAACTGGACAAATTGTTGTAGGAGTGAAGACGTTTTGCTGCTCATCTAAGCCGCTTCTTCAGTTCTGGTCAGATTGCTGGTGGACAATAACTATCTGAAGGGAGGAGCTAACTACACTGAAACTGTAAACAGCTATTGTATACAGTTTCAGCCTCCATTCAACCTTTAATGGCCCTACTGGCTTGTTCTATTGTTCTCTTTGTTTCCTTTGTTTGCTTTGGGTCTGGGGTGGAATTATAAATTGGGGACAGGTGATGTCTCAGGCCCCCATCCATTCCTGTTCAAGTAAGGATTGTCTTTCCTAACAAAAACAGCTTCTTTAACTCCCCTCTCAAACCATTTCTTTTCTTTGGCTAAGATCTGTACCTGACTATCTTCGAAGGAGTGGTTAGTGACTTTGAGATGGTGATGTACAGCAGGTACACGGTAGGTCTGGGGTCCAGAGGAGCTCTTGCGATGGTGTTGGTACATTCTCTCATGGGGTGGCTGTTTAGTTTCTCTAATTACATCTCCAAAGCTCAAATTGCTATGTTCTACCTCGTGATGTCATGAAGTGGTAGTTTTTTAAGTTAACGGCTACCTTTTACCTTCGTTCAGTAGAAACTGGCAAATCCAGGTCTGATATCATCCAAATGATTGTAGTAAAGGTGTACAGAGTTTAAAAACACAGTGGAGAACTTGGCATCACAAGGTGCAGCAAAGTGTTTTCGGCTTGAGAGACGAACTTTGCCTAAATATGCAGGGTTTGTGTGTTAAACATGTGTGAATGAAGCAGAACATTTTAACATTGATTTAAAACATAACGTAATATAGGTCCTATAAATGTGACGTAACAATTTTTCAACAAAACTGTATACACAAAAATCTGATATCTGATGCTGGTCGGTTCTGCAGTTTTAAACAGTAAGTCAGCAAACCCGATTTCTATTGTTAAGCCGTTTTAGAGCTACATCACATAAAATAATCTACACAATTTAATGTAATATCTTTAGTATTGAATGTATAGAATGTATTTGCACACACACACACACAGCATCACACTTTGGATGGATGGACTGTGTGTTTCTGTGTGTTTCTTTGTTTCGCCTCCATTAACAAAGTAAAACTCCAAAAACTAAAATATTAAAAGTAAAGAGATATCGATAGAGCCCACATGCACCATCTGCCCAACTGACCCGCTCACTCCACTTAATACATCTACAGTCTGTACCAACAGCCGCTATGTGATGAGACAAACTTTTATATCGAGTTTAAATATGTATTAAGTTATTTAGCAGGAATAAAAGGCGCTGTACCTAGTTTTCTGCTATCAGAGCATCCGAATTATTCACCGCGATGAGTTTATAAGCGAGTTTTAAGCAGTAACAACACTTGAAATTGATTAAATGCAAGATGGAACTGTGGAACATTTCAGGCAAATCAATAAAATCGTGATTGAAAGATGCAGATAGCTTCACCTGAAAAGCTCTGTAGTACATCTTTAGAAGTTAAGTGCAATGTTAGCTACACTTTTCTGTTTAATTTCTCTACCAAGTTTATATCATGCATGAGATTCATTTTGTTTTTTTTGTTTTTTCTTGCCATATTGCACCTGAGATGAAACTAGAGCCGAAGTGACTCAGTGTTATATTATATCCACTGCCAGCACTTGAAGCTAAAGGCTGTGTCCTTGGTGAAATGTTCAAACCACACACTTAGCAGCTTAGAAATAAACAAACGGTGATGTCTTTGCATAAATATAGACTGTCGCGAGCCATTTTAAGCCTGTGTGTGTGAACTGAAATCCAGGATGTGCTGCGGCAAAGTGATTAACACTGTAGACACGGACAGCATGTTCATGTGTCTGGACTCTATGGGTCCTCTTTATTTGAGGGCGTTACTGCAGCTCAGACTATGCAGACTATGGAACAGCGCCCCCTGCCTGTTAGATCCTCTCAGTCTTTAACGCAGACTGAAGACTAGACTGAAAACCCACTTCTTCTCCCTGGCATTTAATACTAGCTACACAGTACATCTTGGTGTGTTTTTGTTCTTTGCCTAGGCATTGTATTATCTCTTTATTTGATTTTTATTAACTTTTTATGTGGAGCACTTTGAGCGGCTGAACTCGTGTTTAAATGTGCTGTATAAATAGAAATTTTATTCAATAGTTGTTGTTAGCTTCAAGGCAAAACTCCCACTCTGGTCTCTGAAAGTTGTGAAAAGTGCTTATAAACTCATCAAGGTGAATAATTCGAATGCTTATCGTGCAGAAGATAAGTGAGGACTAACTTTGGGCCACTTCAAACCATTTAAAATGAGCTAGTCTGCTTTTCATATTCTTAAGAAATATTGCGATAAACTATAATATTGAAAGTACTTAATAAGATAATCCCAGTAAACCATTTTTAAATAGATTGTTCCATTAAAAGACATGAGCTGCAACAAATAAATAGCAAAATGTGCCGATAATTAGCCTTAAAAGGGGCTTTTTCATCCCTCTACAGCTCAGTTGCCAGTATCTAGTGAACAAAAGGTAAAAAGTAGTCCGCTAACTTACTACTACTACTACTACTACTCTACCACTACATTACATCACATGGTGGAACAGAGACTTTTTAGCATTGAGATGTAGACAGAGTAATAAACCAGGATTATTCAATCATATGTGAATGAAGTAAAACAAAACTCCAGGTCTGATTTTGATGAAGCAACAACATTTTAACACGGCTTAAAGCTCACAAGAGTCAATTTTGTGTAACATAGGACCTTTAAAATTAAACTTCTACCACACATGCGTTTCCCCACATAGTTACAAACTAAATTCCAATAAAAAAATCCCCCAAATTGCCCCACTTTTGCGAAGAAAAAGTAAATATTGAGCCGCAAAATATATTGTTCCAGCTTTCATATATCAAAAGTCGATATAGTGATTATCGAGAAAGGCCCATCCGTGGCAGTAAAACTTGTGACAGCTTCGTAACTGAATGAGTAACAGACTAATGGCAAACAATCATAGGTGTAATCTATTATTAGTTACAAGTCATTCTTCAAAATAACCCCACTCATTTATTCCGCAGCAGTCTGGTTCAGCTCATTTAGTTTGGCGATTTTGACAGCACCGTGATGTGAAATTATACACCTCCAAATGAAATGCTCCTTGTATATGACGGCTGGATGTTTATAATGCCCGTTTTCTAATCAGCAGACTTTATATTTGATTTAAGACGGTGAAAATCAGGTGCAGCGCTTTTAATTCATGAGCTTTATTGTAACTTTACAGAAGTCTGAGGGCCTTTCTGTGGATACATTTTTGTTTAACGTCGGATATCAAATGCATTACTTACTGTTCTTTCGAAAAGTTTTTGATCAGGGGCATGAGCCTTTCAGTTCCAGTGCTGCTATTTGCATGTGTTTCTCTGTTTACTGCCACATCGAGACCAGCTAAGTGCTTTAGTCAGTTTGCTTGAAGCGCGATAGAACCGAAATAGGCTTTATGGCGCTTTTAATATATGGACATGAGAAAAGTTGTCAGAACACTGAATTGCAAATGACACAGATGAGTAGCGTGGCATGGCATCATTAGCGCTTGGAAAATGACTGAAATGCATACATCCAGGCAAATTTGAATTAGCCCTGTTACAAACAAGCCTTTGATCTCAAATATGATAATGTGACAAACGTGGAGAGAAACAGCAGCAGCATCAGCAGCAGCATGGGAGAAGGGACGAGTGAGAGGTGGCTCCCGAAATAGACGAGTTCATTTATATGCAAAAAGGAAAAAACAAAGCTGGAGTTTGTCTGTAATTGGAGTTTTAAATATATATTCAACTGCGCATTTGTTGCAATGAATGAAAATCAGTATGCAGTTGTCCCTGGCTATATCGCAGTTCATCTTTCACTGTCTCGCAGATTTTTTTTGGTGCAATTTTGCATCCTTTTTTACAGCGTATAAAAAGAATGCGCATTGTGTTCTGTGTCCTGATTAGTTGAGGGACTGTAGACCATTGTCCATCAGTCTCCTCCATGCCGTGTCTCCTGTACAGTCCAGATTACGTTCAGCCAAATTTACATAAAAGTTTGATAGACACCACAGCGGAGCGGCGCCAGGACAAAGAAGCACGGTCAGAGTCACTATTAATTAATTAAACAAGAGAGAAATGTGAGAAAATGTCAATTCCTGTCTGAGAAAAGTGTATAAAGTGTGTGGTGAGGGGTTTTACAGCCTATATATATGGACTACTTTTTGGATTTCGCTGCCGTAACTACAGACAGGAGGACAAAAGATTCAGAACTTGGGTGAAAAGTTTAACAATGTTTATTTACAGATAAAGTTATGCAAATGAAGGTTGACAGAGCAGACAGGTGAGAGCGGGGCCGTGTGCAGTAGTCTTCGAGCGGGTCGCGGGCAGCGGGGTCAGAGACGAGGGGGTCCGTCCCGGTCGAGGTGAACCGAGACGGGGGGGGTGAGAGGTTTGTACCGGTCGAGGAGAGCTGGGTCGGAGACGGAGGTGCGGTGCAGGTTCAGGGAGCAGGATCTGGCAGAGAACAAAGATATCCAACTGAGTGAAAAAGGCAATAAATGCAAAAACGAGACATTGAGGACACACGGACGATCTGCCGCTGAGTGTCAGGTCCTCGGTCTCTTTGTCCTCCACAGGTGCAGCTTGATTGTGGATTAGTTGCAGGCGTGCACAGGAGGAGCCCGAATCTCCGCCCAGCTCCAGGCTCTGACACAGAAGGGAGGTGGAAAACAGCACAAAACACAGGGCAGACTGGGATCTCGACATTCGTGGGTATTGCGGGTTATTTTTAGAATGTAACCCCCGCGATAAACGAGGGACCACTGTAATTATAGTACAACATCAAGATAGCCAAGTTTTTAATTTGTATATGTGAAATTACAAATATTGTCACATATACACATATACCAGAAAAATACTGAGTTACTTTTCTGGTTGGGCTTTACTATCAGCTTGTCTCCATACAGGTGCTTTTTTTTTTTTTTTTTTTGGAGGCAATCGATAGTCCTCCTCTATGTTCTTCCCAAACTCTTGCCAACTTCAAGCTTTTGCCTCTGTGACCCGTCAGCTGCCTCAGGAGTCCCACAAACTCGACAGGACTCTTTCTTCAGCTCGTCCTCGTCCCTTACTTCAGGGGTTGCCGTAGCGACAGGCACCACAGCCCTTACGAGGGGCGAGTTTTGGGTAATGATGAAATGAATTATGCAAGTTTATGTAATAATATAAGTCTTGCACGTTAAAGTACAAAGTATTAAATTGTAAGCAGCAAATAGACCAATTAAGTCAATACAAGGTCCATGAATATTTTTAATAATCTTTTCCCTGTATTGCACCTATTATGCAGATAAGAACCAACTCCCACCATCAGTTACCATGAAATAATAAGAAACAATTATATGCAGACTATTCATGCATAAAAACTATTTTCTAGCCACACTCCCCAGACGCTTCTCCTTCCTCGTCGATCATCTGAGAGTGAGGGGGGGGAGAAAGGAAACATCTGGAGTCTAAGCGATAAGGAGGGGTGACTTCAGAGGGAATTTCACCTACTATCACCACAGCTAAGCGCTGACAGTTTGCCTTAACATTTCCTCATTCCCCAGCTAGAGAAGTCAGGTGATCACTGGGATCTGAGCGAAGAGGGCACCAGGGGGTCTCTGAGGGATTAGTCTGTAGTGAGGATAGAAGACTGGTAAGAAGGGATATTAATGTATATTTATTGTGGGTCAAGACACTTTTGCATTCGTAACTTAAGTGTACCTCTAGAGCAGGGGTGTCCAAACTGCGGCCCTCCGACCAATTTTTACTGGCCCTCAGGCCTTTAGTTGAACTGGCCCAATTGATCATAATCAGTACTTTTTACATCAAATTTGAGTTGTCCTACCAATATAACTTAAATAACAGTAAGAGTTTTACTTTAAATTTAGGAAACATGGCCTTTCCGTGTCCCGTGATACAAGGCGTTCAAATCAAACATAGTTTTTTTTTTTTAAATATATAACTTATATTTTATTGTTTTCAAAAGACATTACAATAGAGCATAACGCAAATTTCTTCCACAATGTCCTTCCAGTTGCCAAGCATCGGGGGGTCTTCTTTATGCCATTTGAGTGCAATGGCTTTTTTGATGCTGCCAATAATATCTTGATTAAATAATAGTTGTTTTTTAGGATGTGTGAGTCAGTGGTTTGCCCAAAATACATTGCTATGCTTGTTCTTGGTAGTGTGTACCCAAATATTTAAATATAATAATACAAGGTGATCAAATCAAATATAGCTTTGACTGATAATAACTGTAGTGCTGATGTAGGATTTTGCCTCTCAAGATGATTATCCAATCAGAAAGCAAACCAAAAAGTCCTTTCTCTAATCTAAATTGTCACTACCCCAGCACCTCAATCATGAATCAGTGCTAGTGCAGCCTCTGCAGCTCAGTGAGTGGATTCTGGAGGTTCTGAGCTTTCACATGAGGCACGGCCTGTACATATACTGCAGTGTTGATAACATAGGTAGAGATATTACATCTGCTACTTTCCTACTCAACTCTTTTCCACAAACTGCCACTTAGCTGATCTAAAAATGTTATAGATTTTTGACTTATTTTATTATTGTGTCTTGCATACAAAAAATGCCGAGCCCTTTAATGGCCGTATAAGACACCATTAACAAAATACAATAGGCCAGTTGTTATAAATATTAACACAGGTACTATCACACCAAAACAAGTAATTAAAAAAAGAAAAAAAAAGAAAAGAAAAAACTGTCATATGCACTTATTTGCAATTCATGATTATCAGAACAGAACTAATAATAATACTTAAATATATTCCCATTTCTAACCCAAAAAAGTTACATATTCTTTTGTTTATTTCTTTTCTTCCATCGCTCCTACTACTACATAACTTTCCTGCGTAATACTGTATCTGATTTCTTATTCAGATAGTCACAGACGCATTCTTACATTCACCTTGGCTAGCACCGCGCGTCCATATCCCCCCCATATCTCTCCACATGCATTTGGCTCGCCCTGTAGATGTTGTGGATGAAGGCATGGCAGTGGCAGATTAATGCAGGGAGGGGGGTCGGCAAAGGGGGATACGGAGTGACGATTTATCTGTGCAACGACACACACACACACACACATACACGAGTCTACCCCTATACAGCTGTACGGTGGGCCCCCATGTGCAAGACGAGTTGTTATTGCCGCATTGCTTTGGAAGAGAAAGCAGAGAGGCGTTTGATGGATAGAGGAGAAGAGAGGAAGAATGTAAAGGATGATGCGAGAGGGAGGGAAAGCAGATGAATTGAATTGTAAAGTAAGAGAGAGGGTGTGGATGCAGTAAAGCAGACTCAAAGAACTGGAGTTACACACAAAAGGTTGCGTAGAAGTATAAAGGCGAGTATGGAACCGTAATTGGGATTTATCAAGATGTTTCAGGTATGAGTGGCTAAATTGAGGAACAGGTCTTATGACAATGCATGTGATAAATGTTAATTGTTGCTTGCAGTGGGTTGTTCCAAAAATAACTTTAAAAAACATCTTTTAAAAATTATAATGTGCTCCTCTTTTACGAACAACTAGAAAATAAGATTGCATAGTGGTACAGTGGCATTGTGGTTATACTTCTTGCCTCACTGCTAAACGGTCACATGGTTTGATTCACATACCTCGTTAGACCTTTTTTTTTTTAAGGGATTTGCATGTTCTTCCTGTGTCTGGGCACTAAAGTTTACCCCATCAACAAAATGCAGGTACATGATAGATAATCCATCTGCCCGTAGAGAACACATTTCAGTAACACTTTAAAGCTGAGATTAAGTTTTTTTTCTGATCTGTTATAGTGTTATTTTCCTCATCAAAAAACATACCTGGAGTTTGTTTTTTCGAGTTCTTCTCTCAAACTGAAAACACTCTGTTACACCTTGTGATGTCATGTGGTAATATTTGTGGTAATATTTTGAGCTTTGGAGATGTAGACAAAGGTTATTCAGACATGAGGGAATGACATATAACAACTCCAGGTCTGTTTTAAGCCACAAAAATTTACTTTTTGCACAATATAGGACCTTTAAACTAAGTACACTTATAGCAGGGGTGTCCAAACTATGGCTCAGGGGCCAAATGAGGCCCTCAGACCAATTTTTATTGGCCCTCAGGCCTTCAGTTGAACTGGTCCAATTGATTATAATCAGTACTTTTGACAGCAAATTTGAGTAATCCTACTGATATAACCTAAATAACATCATAATTCACTGTCATATCTAAAGTATGTGAAGTGCACCATCTGAATTATCCACTGTATTGACCACTGGTCTGTGGCCCTCCGTGTCGAATATTTTTCAAGATATGGCCCTCGGTGAAAAAAGTTTGGGCACCCCTGACCTATATCCTTAATAAACTTGAAGAAAGACTTAATCATAATGAACAAATAGTTTATTAAGAATTATTCAGGCTTAGTGATAGAATAGAATTAATATCCTATCTCCTAACTCTTGCTTAGAAGTTTCTAAGCTTGAATCAATCATAATACAATCTATTTTATTATTAATTAAGACTGTCATGGTTTATTAAGGTGTTAAGTATAACCCACATTTACTCTAAGGGACAAAAAAAAAAAAACTTTTTCCATTGCGTGTAGAAAAGTACATGTATGCAACTTGGACAGATCATATTCAGAATTTTCAGCATGTACTCACAGTCTCATAAAACAAGCAGTGGAACAAGGCTTCTCTTGTTTTACAAAAGATAAACTGCAAGTTAAAACACGATGAACATCACAGTAGAAGCACCAGTAAATGAGTTGTCGTTGTACACAAATCAAGCGCTCCTCCTGCTCCAGTACCGTATTCCTTCAGGGAGGAGGTTTCTCTTTCTTTGTAGCCTCTTTCCCCGCCCGGCCCGTTCCGCTTGGTTCCGAAGCGCAGCTGTCATCCCGGCTCCTCTTCACTCGTCACTTTAGCGGTGCCTAATGAGATAGCGAGTCGTGCCGGTTAAGCTAGGCCCGTCATGCGTTTGATTAGAACACAAGGGCGCCCGATCTTGCTGTCTGAATTTGCGGACAAAAAGCTGTTTGACTGTTTTGGCACGCAAGCAGTCTCTTGGGAGCTTGCGCCGCGTGTTTGTCGAGAAGGTCGTCATTTCCACATCAAACAGTCTGTGTGGGGATTGCGAGGCCCGTTAGATGTACCCAAACATTTATGCTTCTGGTGCTGCTGCTGTCGGAGGGTAGAAAAAGAGAAGTGTACTGGCAACCACGGGAGGGGCGGTATTCCCCATTGTGATTAAAGGTAAAGAGTGGGATTCATGTCGAAAACAGTGCGCCTCGGGCAAAGAGTCACTCATCGGCAATTGTGCATTTAAGGTTTTACAAATATGCTCTCCGGTGAGAAAACACAATCCAAATCCATGTTGTTTGGAGTAGTGTCTACTAGAGTGAAATAATAATTATCTGAACGACAGCTTTTTTCTTTTGCTTTTTGGAAATAATTGTAGGCGTTGTAAATATTGCATGTAACGGATTAGACTCACTTCTGTCCAACAAACATCCATCCATCCATGTTTTCTTCCGCTTTATCCGGTGCCGGGTCGCAGGGGCAGCAGTCTAAGCAGGGACTCTCAGACTTCCTTCCCACACCCCAGACACGTCCTCCAGCTCCTCCGGTGGGACCCCAAGATGTTCCCAGGCCAGCTGAGAGACATAGTCCCTCCGGCGTGTCCTGGGTCTTCCCCTGGGGCCTCCTCCTCTAGGGAGGCGTCCAGGAGGCATCCTGAGCAGATGCCCGAGCCACCATAGCTGCTCCTCTCAACGTGTAGGAGCAGCGGCTCTACTCCGAGCTCCTCACGTGTGACTGAACTCCTCACCCTGTCTCTAAGAGAGCACCCAGCCACCGGGCCGGAGGAAACCCATTTCAGCCACTTGTCTTGTCGAGGGTAGGAATGTAGATTGACTGTTAAATTGAGAGCTTTGCCTTTTGGCTCAGCTCCTTCTTCAGGAGCAGGTTTCGAACCTCCAACTTCGGCTGAAAAAAGGCAAAGCAAGGCAAGTTTCACAATTCGTACACAAAGCTCTTTACAGAATAAGAAAGACATGAAACTCACAATACAAACAAATGAAAACATAAATAACCATCACAAAATTAACATTAAAAGAGAAAAGTGCAGAAACCTTTCAGTCACATACACAGCTAAACAGAACTGTTTTGAGCCTGGATTTAAACTGTTCCAGGTTTTAGCTGCATAAAACAGAAACGCTGATTCTCCATGTTTAGTCCTGACTCTGGGCACCAGCAGGAAGCCGGTCCCTGAAGTCCTCAGAGTGTGGAGATGGCAAGATATTAGATTGTTATCGTCCAAATGAAGGAAGCATTCCACATGGGAAGTATAGGTTCCTTTAATGTCTGCTTACACTATCAGTACTGCATTCAATTTGATGAGTAAAGTGAAAATGTGTTACGAGCTTGCAAGATGTTGTCAAGGTTACTGGCTCCAAACAGACTACTTTTATAATCTTTACATGATTTTACCAATAGCCAACACCCAAACAAATTGCTGCATTTCTAAGATGTTTAATAACAGTTTGGTTTGCTTTTAATAGACCTTTTATTATTGTTGTTCACTCCTGACCTGACCAGCCAATAATACTCCAATACTTATGAAGATGTGGAATCTGGACAACACTTTTATCTCCCCGAATTCAGATGGGCATGATTGACAGGTGGATTAGCCAATCAGGGACAAGCATGATCCACCCATATGATGAAAACAAATATGTCTGCTTACCGAGAAAAAAATATCACAGGACTAAAAATGATCATGAGTTCTGCAGAATAAATGAGCAAAGTTTAGAAAAATTAGATTTTTATTTTGCTCGGCTCTGTCTGTCTTGACCTGAGACGCAGCGGAGGAGGTGGTTATCTGACTGAGAGATTTTCTGTAGAGAATATACAGAAAAGTGTAGATCCCGGGCTAATCCAATCCTACACCTTACATGTATTCTAGCTCCTAAAACAGAAATGCAACTTTTTAAGATCTCAGCTAAAGCTATCAAAAACAGTCCACTTGAGGACTCTACAGCAGATAGATTTTGCGCATGTATAATATCCCAAATGTATAGGCTAACATTGCATTCATTTCTGAGGGCATGTCAGACAGATGCTCCCAACCAAAGCTACACCTTTTAGGCAGATGTTATGCATAATTAAAAACCAAGATGGTGGCAGGCGCACATTAGGTATTCACTTATTCTTAACATTACATGGCACCAGAGAATTTAGAATTACTGCGTCGGCACAAATAAGACGGCTTTTTATGCAAGTAAAGATGATAGTGAATAAACTGTAGCCCATTTCAAATTCAGATGTAAAGGTGCAACTTTTTTGGTAGGGAGTAGGGGGTTTTGTTGTTGTGCCTGGAAGTGGGAGCAAGAATTGAACTGCCAACCTGGGGGTCAGTGGATTCAAACCAGCGACCTTAAGACTGGTAGACAAACACTCTACTAACTGAGCTACTGCCACCCCTAACCTGTCATATGCACTTTCTGAGGTGATATTTGTGTGTATCTGACAGATGAAGGAGGTAGGAAATCTTCACTGAAACAACACTTCAATGCTAATATGTATTTACACTCCCCAAAGTTAAACAGTGATGCTTAGTAAAATATAACACGTATTCCTTTTAACCATGTTATAGTTGTTTCCCCTCACCACTTACTCACCTGAAGTTGTATTTGGAGTGATTCATGCATGTTTGAGCAATCGTTAATCGCATATTTTCAAGACGCCATATTGCCGATCAGTCCCTGTTTTTATCGCCACCAACATATGCCACTGCTCTTTACTTCGTTCTTCAGTTTTATTTTCTTAATCAGTGATATGTGCAGGATTCGGCAGAGTCACGCCGTCATTTTGTTCGAATTTTTTTTTTTATAAATCAGCTACTCACTAGCATAATCTACAGCTGTTCATTGGCGGTGCGGACTCTATGTTGTGTGATGATGACCCATTGCGGCGACGTCAGCTCCCATTGTGCACCGCAGTTTTGTACGCAGAAGTAGGCAGACTTGTTTCCTGTATTAACTAGTGATGGGCAAATGAGACGGAGCTCCGGAGCACGTCTCGTTCTTTCTGAAACAAATTGCTCCGAAGCTCTGCCTCGGAGCTTGTCTCGCAGCAGCCGCTCACGTGACCAAAGTGTCAAAGTGTCGGTCTCTCCTCCTCCTGCTTCGCTCTGCGTGTCAGTCGCTTCAGTGAATCGCAGCATTTCATTGGCTCAGCGAATGTTCCCCTATGTGATTGGTTCAGAGCTTCAGAGTGTTCAGCGCACTTCCGTGGTTTGACAAGCGCTAAACTGCTACAGTATAAAAGATGCACCAATATTTCTGAAAAATGTTGGGTAGTGAGGAGTATTGTGTGAGTGGTGATTTTGGTGACTTTTGGCATTTGTTTCATTTGCAGTGGCATAGAAGAAAATACAGTTTTGATTATGATTTCCAAATCATGGGTTGTGTGCTGCTTTGCAATGGTTACATTTGTCCTCTGGAGGTCAGTGTTTCTTCGAGGCCTCAGACACGTCGAACCATTTGAGAGAATATTGCGATTGACGTGTCAATGCTTCACGAGGCTCCATTCGCCCATCACTAGTATTAAGTCATTTTAGATCAATATTGCAATATAAAATGTGCAAATTATATCATAATGATCCACGGGTGTCATAGATTACATACAGCTATATATAGCACACACAAGCACAGTATGTCTTCTTTAACACCACATTTTACTCTAGTTTTGATCGTTGTTCCAGTCCACCATCTCTCCTGTCATCCCAACCTTTCAATTTAACAGACAGGGTTCAAATCCATACAATATTTGACCATAAAGCACAAATAATCCTTGTGAGACTCCAGTGTCCCATTTTGAATTATTCAGAGATCACAAGAAGAGGATTTGGTTAGCGTCAAGATGTTTTCTTATCCCCCGAAGTCCCAAAGTAAACAATATGTTCATTAGAATGTTCGCTGTGTTGACATCTCTATTACTTATCCTATTTCCATGCCCCAGTGGTGAACAACTCTTTTGTTCTATAACTTTAATACCCAAAAGCAGTTATCACACTTTCTATTCCATCGAGCCGCATAACGTTAGAGGCGATGTGGATGAAGTGTCTGGCCACGGGCAAATGCCAACTGCAGCGTTAACTCATAGGTTGAAAAGATTTGAAACAGGTACATGCTAGTTAGGTGGCAAAAGCTTAACCCACTGAAGCAAGTTCTAAAGATATGAATGCCTGCAGTATAGTGGTTGTGATGGACCCCATATGCTTACACAGACTCCTAGGGTGCCCATGTTTTTCACAGCATCACTTACAAATCTGCACACGTATGTAAATGAAAAATGTATTGTAAAATGTAATTGAATTGAGTAGTTTTTAAATAACATCACTTAATATTTTGCTCCATGGAAAGATCTATTAAGGGCAATCTGGCTTAGTAGCAGGTGGCTCACAGTAAGAGGATCTTGGGTAGAGATAGACTATAGACTAGATACATCAAGCCGATATTTAGACTTTTCAGCCTTAAATATCCAGCACAGGCCAATATTTAGTTTTGGCTGATTTGCTGCCTCGAACATACACATAAAGCTTTGTATTAACACTTTAATATGAAGAGACAACTTCACTAAATGTGATACACTGCTCTCTTGTAGTTTTGTGGTAAAAAAGGACTGTGAGTGAGTGTGTAGTTAATTTAAATTACATAATTTGAGAAAAATAATCAAAATCTGTCTATATATATCGGCTCAAAAATATCAGCAGAGCTTATGTGCCATCGGTTGCTCTGGATTCTAAAAAGCGGTATCAGCATCGACCATGAGAAAAAAACACATATCGGTCGATTTCTAGTCTTTGGTTGGATTACCAAACATATTAGGGAGTTTCTTCGTTAAATAAAGGTTAATAAAAATGATACAACCAAATTACAGCTAAACTCTATTTTTAAAAGCCATTGTGAACTAAGCAGCTGTAATGTTTCTTGTGCTCAGTTTTAAGAAAGGTATTTAAAGTCTCAGTAAACCTGGATTGCTTACGCCTTCTCAGTATTCTTATATGGACAAGCTGTGCCCCATGTGAACGCCCAGAACCTCCAGAATTCACTCACTGCAGGTGCTGGGGTTCAGGTGGTAACGATTCAGATATGCTTTTTGATTGGATAGTAAAGAAACATCTATACTATAAAAAAAAAAAAAATGGGATATCGCCAATGTTTTTGTAAATGAGAATAAATCTACTTGGAAGCACATTTACCTCATATATATATATGGGGACACAGTTTTATCAATTTTATGTAATTTAAAATCCAAAATCTTACTTACAATTTGTTTAAATATGATATCGCAAAAACAGCAAATTCACAATGCGTTGTGCTCTAAACCTCTGCTTGGGAACCTCGATGCCATCCCTTTCCGTCTAGACCTCCAGTGACTCTTCTGTTATTCTGGGCAGACTTTTAGACTTTCTGGATTAATGACATCTTGCTGGCCCATGCCCCTCTCCGTGGCACAGTCTTTGGCCACATTGCCAGCAGATTAATTATTGGAACCACGGAGCCTACAGCTTTCTCAACACAAGAACAGATAGAGCCCGAACGCCATAAGATAAATCATCTCTCGCAAACTTTTTGGCCAACAACTCAGACCTAGATTGATGAGGATCCACAAAGGGTAATGTTGTCCGGGACTGCGCTTGTGTTTTAAGTTAATAAGATACTCTTCCATCCTTCTCATTCATATTAATAAAATGCGATGGGTACAGGGGTAGACAATTTGGACATTGCACTAAGGGAATGAGCTTTCCATACTAATTGGCTATGACTGGTTGGAAAGCTGTCTCAGAGGCGTCCCCCATCTGGAGCCAATGTACAAATGTGGCCTATGTGTAAAATGGTATGTGTTGTTTCATGTATATATTTATTTATCTCCAATGAGAGTCAAATGAGAGCCCTCAGACTCTCCTTTCCTTTTCATGGGCACCTAATGCAAATGCAGATGAAATACAAAAGCAAATAGTGATACATAAGTCCATTTAAAACATTAAAACAGGAGCAGGTGGGAGTAGAAATGTTCATCACTAGATGTATCACTAGATTATTAAATTGCTTTTGTGGCACCAAAGTATCCAATTTTGCTTGTCCTTGAAATATATTCCATTTTCAGGAAGCAAACCAGCCAAAAGCCCTTTTTTTCGTCTCACTTTTGGTGTGGCCAGATCACAGTCATGTGATCTTGTACCAATGATTAACAAGCAAGTGAGATATTCAGGCAGTCTGTGAAGTAGTCAACTACATTTCATACTGTGTTGTTCTCTTCTGACAGATACCGATGGCCAACCTAATTTTTTATAGAGTGTACAGTGATAGGTTTTAAATTCATCCCTTGTTATGAAACGAAGGGCTGAGTCAAAGAGTATATCAAAAGGTTTCAGAGTAGAGGCTGAAGTCTGCTTGTATATTATATCTCCATAATCCTGATCAGGTAATCAGTGTAAGGTGTTACATAGTTTAAATTAAGGCTGGCACAATAATAAAACATGGAACAAATTACACTGCCTGGCCAAAAAAGTAGTCGCCACCAAAAAAGAAAAAAGGTCACACAGTCTAATATTCCGTTGGACCGACTTTAGCTTTGATTACGGCTCACATTTGCTGTGGCATTGTTTCAATAAGCTTCTCCATCTAGCAAAAATATGCTGTCTTTCTTTAATTTAAATGTGTTTTGAAATGAAAAGACAATATATTTTCCAGAATAAGTCCTAAATTAGCGTTAATTTCCTCTTTGCGTGTGTCTGTTAAGATGTATTTTTCACTTGCAAAATAAGGCATGCACATATTAACTTATAACTTATTATTGTCTATATATTCAAATTATAATCTCAATATTGCAGGTCTTAGCAGTCATAATCGTACTTTTTTTTCCAAGCCTAGTTTAAATATGTAAGGCTAGTGTTCTTGTGCATTATTTAGGAACGGTTATGTCCTAAATCCAATCAGAAAAGGTTGCTGTGCTGTGCCAAGATGGAGGAGGACGTTTCCAAGCTGAGACTCCCTCATGTTTGTTCCAAAAACCAAGGTCTTTTGTAGCTCTAAACCACTCAGACGGCAGATTACAACTTATGAATATCTCCTCTGTCATATGCTGCACCCTCATTCTAAAAGAAGTCAGGAGAAAATCAAGAATACTTTATATCAGTGGTTCGCAACCTTTTTCTCACAGTGACCCCAATTATACCCATGGATATTTTGGTGATGCAAACATCCTTCTACTACCTGAGAAGTTATTGTCTTACAACCAAAGTATAATTATTTAATCGATTTAGGTTTTTAGACCATTAAGATGTCTGTGTAATCCCTCAGTCGTCCAGGTATGGTCCATAGTAAAAGAAAAATTAAAATCTGTTAACTGGGTAAAACGTTGTAGGAGTAAAGACGTTTCGCTGCTCATCCAAGCCGCTTCTTCAGTTCTGGTCAAATTACTGGTGGACACTGCCTTATATCTTTCTGAAGGGAGGAGTTTCAGTGTAGTTGGCACCTCCCCCCCAAGCAAAATGTCTTCACTCCTAGATGTTTCACTGCTAATCCAAGCCACTTCTTTAGCTCTGATCAAACTGTAGTGGATACTGTCTTCAGTGTAGCTAGCTCCTCCTTCATCCTTCAGACAGATACACTGCCAAAAAAAAGTCACCAACTGGATTTAACTAAGCAAATAGGTACGAGCCTCCTCCAGTTGGTCAGGTCTAGGTTCATCGACAGTCTGTGCTCAAAAAATGAGGTCAGCTGACTACCTGAATAGACTGAATGACCAGGTTATTCCATCAGTGGATTTTTTTCTTCCCTGATGTCACGGGCATATTCCAAGATGACAATGCCAGGATTCATCGGGCTCAAATTATGAAAGAGTGGTTCAGGAGCATGAGACATCATTTTCACACATGGATTGTCCACCACAGAGTCCAGACCTTAACCCCATTGAGAATCTTTGGGATGTGCTGGAGAAGCTTTGTGCAGCGTCAGACTCGACCATCATCAATGCAAGATCTTGGTGAAATATAAATGCAACACTGGATGGAAATAAATCTCGTGATATTGCAGAAGCTTATCCAAACAATGCCACAGTGAATGCGAGCCGTAATCAAAGCTAAAGGTGGTCCAACGAAATATTAGAGTGTGACTTTTTTTTTTAGTGGTGACTTTTTTTTTTGGCCAGGCAGCGTCCAGTTTACAGATATGAATGCTTCTTTTACTATAGATCATTAAGATCCACACGCACACCACCATCTAGTTTGGACCTCTTTTCTAAGATCCCCTGTGAACCCCCCTTAGTATTGTTTATTAAATTTGGGTGTAAAAGCGTTAACCACTATAGCTCCATTAAAGCTTAAGATCAGCACTTGCTGGACAAACTTGTGCACTACAGGTACACAGTCTTATATGTTCACATGTAGACCCCATATGGCATTCGATAAACTATTGTAATTAAGCACGTTACTTATTTACGAATAACATACACATCCTCCATATGATGTCAAAAGGTAAAAAACAAAGACCTCTGTCATTCTGTTCAAACATCTGACAGGCGTTCCTCTACCCACAATGCTGTCGGGTCACATAATATTGGTAATGCATTCCGCTGTGTTTGCTCAGAGGCAACATTCCAGCACAACAGTCTGCTAATGCTAGTGTAACCACAGAACAGCTGTGGGCCAAGGCGAAAAACAGCTCTATATGTAATAATACTCAATTAGCACAAACGAGGTTACGGCGCGCGGCGCACATGAGCTGTCAGTCACAGCTGTCAGACGCCCACTCGGCTAACGCTACAGAAAGCTAAAATATATAAATGAGATGGGTTTCTACAATCTAATGAAGTTTTAAATGAAAAGAAATTGACCCAATCGCAGTGCAGTTATTGTCAATCATGTTTAATATGTCGGATATGCATTCAGCTCAATACTGGAACGGGTATTATTCAAAAGATACTCAGATTTTCAGAACAATAAAGTGTATTTTTGTAACGTTTGTAGTCACTATGGAGCTAAAAAAATAATTGTATATTAAAAGTTCAAAAGCTTCCTCTGGGATAATCAGCTACGTGGTAATCAGCTACACATCATTTAATTTAAAATCTGTTTCTAGTTATTTAAACATTAAGTTACTAAAACATTTCACAGAATCTTACATTTTAAACCTAGCATTTTTCGATAATAAAAGAAAAATTCAAATCTGTCAACTGGGCTAAAAAAGTTGTAGCAGTGAAGACATTTCTCTTTAGTTCTTGTCAAATTACTGCTGGACACTGTCTTATATCTATCTGATGGGAGGAGTTTCAGTGTCGCTAGCTCCTCCCCCCCAGCGAAACATCTTCACTTCTACCACTTTCTGTCCAGTTGAGAGATTTGAATGTTTCTTTTACTATCAGTCAAACCTGGATAACTGAGGGATTACACAGACTTACCTTTTTGGACTTAAAACAACCGCTCATGGATATTACTTCACATGTAGCTGGTTAGCCTCCGTGATGTCTTTGAACTCTTAATACAAAGTGGCCCAAAAGTCACTGACAGCTGAAAAAAATATTTGTATTCCCCCCCCCCCCCCCCCCCCCCCCCCCCAGCACTCTTTTGACATGAAAACCCAGTGGTGTTACCGTCAACATTTTAATACCAGAGATGCCCCGAGTGTAAATGCCATTAAAGGAATAATAAGTGGTTTTCAAAGACAGGGGGCAGTATGTGATCTCCACAGACCTGACTAGTCCCGATTTCTTCCTGTGGGTCTATCTTAAAGAAAAGGTGTTTGTGAATAAACCTCAGACAATAAACGACTTAAAACGTAATATCGAGGATCAAATAAGAGCCATAAGCCCGGAAATACTTTTAAATGTTATGTAAAGTGTGTTGGATATTCAGTGCCAAACCGAAAATGGTGGACACTTAGGTCATTTTTACTTCCCCTAGTTTAAGTAGTGATAAGTTCAAGTGTAAGTGAACAATTATAACCATATATATTGCCAAAATCTTGGAAGGTTCAGTTTACCTACTGCTAAAATTTTGTGAGTATAACTTAAGAATTATAGGAGCTACTGAAGATTTAAAAGTGTCAGTGACTTTGTATATATATCAAATTTCCCAAAAAGTTTATGGGAAAAAATTATGGAAAATTTACTTCTGGAACCTGAGCGAGCTTTCATTGTTGAACTCCATTGGATTTGCTTCAGAAACAAAGCAGTGACGTAGAAAAGGCACATGTTAATAAGGCGCATAGGCTGCAGCACAGCGGGAGAGGAGCCGCTTCTGTCACTGTCTCCTTCAAACTTTCCAGTCTAGTCTCGACCCACGCGGCCCTCTGCCTCTGTCCCTTTTACTTTCGCTTTCACGGCACAGACACAAGCTGCCAGCCAATATCCAGCCTCATTGTCCCCTATGTGAGAATGGTCAGTGCGCTTTTGTCCATCACAGCGTCTCATGTGAACGAATGAGCCAGAGACGGGGGAAGCAGACGGGGAGAGAGGACGTCCGGCCGAGGCATCGGTCTGTTGTTACCCGGTTGTCTCCATGGAGATGTTTTTTGTGTATATATGTGCGTGTCTGAAATCCCACAGCATGGCGTTCAACTTATGAGTCAGATGATGGAGGTATGCATTCTTGTTGAGATAAATATTCTTTTTTTTTCGTGTGGTAAAAGCTACTAAAGAAGAAAGAATTAAGATTGTGAAATATAATCAGTCGTGGATGAAGTACTCAGTTTTGTTACTAGTGAAAATACAGTTACTCAATTAAAAGTAAAAGTATCACATGAAAAAATCTACTTAAGTGTAAAAAAAGTGTAAAAAGTATGTATTTAAGTACCTGTTTAAAAATGTAAACTTATGTCACACACTTGTTAATTTGTTAAGTGTTAAATGTAGTGATATAGATTAAAAAAAAAAAAAAAAAAAAATGCATATTTTGGTCAGCAGGAACAATACGAATCCGTTTCCTAATATTTCTCATGAATTTTCTGTATTTATTTTTGTTTGATCAAAGCCTCGAAAAGTTTAGTCAGGATGTTACCACGAACATGGTAAAAATAACTCCTCCAATCATACGAAATGCGGCTTTTTATTTTTCAGTCTAGTTTTCCAGTCTACCTGCTCTCAAATGTAGTGAAGTAAAAGTAAAAAAATAGCCACTGTAAAAAGTACAAACACCTAAAAAATCGACCTTCCACCACTGAATATAATCATTACTCATTACTTGTTACTAAGAATCATGGGAAACCGACAGCTTAACTCTATCCCAGACTCCTGATTCTCTATGACGGCGCATAGTAAGGGGCTAAAAGTTCAAACTAAAACATGTTCCCGACTCTTGGTTTGAAATCCGGTACAAGCCCTTTAACATGGAAACACGGCTGAACGCACATGTCAACTCCGAACTTTCTCACAGCGGTTTCCCTGTTGCGTGTCGGGATAGAGGACGGTTAGGTAAGCTCTCCGCGGGTTACCGAGCGAACAACAAACAAAATGGCTGACCCCGACAGACCTCCCATGGGCTAGAGAAGACATGATAGGAGCGCGATACGTGGAGCGTGTGATGGTTAGCTCTACGGGGGGTAAGAGATGACACACTGTTAGCTGTTCAAGTGTCTGCTGTGATGGAGGTGAGTTACAGAGCACAGAACACACGAGGCTTTGTCTCACATCAAAATGAGCCACCGGTGGCTTTTTAGTGCTGAGTGGATTAGGTTATTTCAGGATGATGTGATTGTTTGATCAGATATTTTGGTATTATTGAAACGCGCCCCTTAGAGCTGCACGATATATCGCAAAATCAACGAAATAATCGATATTCCAAGAAAATACATCGCAACAACACAAAGTTCCCGATTTTACACAAGTGCACTGTGTTTGGAAAGTAAGGCAGATTTTATTCATGGTTTTCCTTATTAAGAGTTGGGTTGGTCTTTGTTTTATCTTTGTTATTTCTTTTATTTTAACCCAGTTTGACTCGTAAATGAAAGCATGTTTTAATTTTTTTCATTAAGTGAATGGCTCGGCAAAAAATCTGTTAAATCAATGAATTGAATTTGAAGTTAAAATCAATTTGTTGGGATGAGTCGATTTTTATTTTCCCCACTTTCTTCGGATATTGCACTGAAAATACAAGAAAGGCTCTTCACTCCACGCGCTGGGAGGCCGCACACAGGGCCGTGCAGCACTAACGGCTTTGAAATCATTGATGTCAAATGAAATGTTGGGGCTACGCGTTTAATGTGTTTGTTTTATCTCATTCATAAAAGATTTCCCCCAAAGCCAATTGGTTAATTATGATCACCAAATACAGTCTTTTCAGTTTTGACCATTTTCTGTGATCTGCAGAACACAAGAAATTTCTCAAAATCACCCCACATCATGTCTGAGCACCCCCCACAGTGGAGTGTAGTCTTAAGACTCTCTTTTATTCTCTAGCTTTAAACACAGCAATTTGTGTGGTCCTCTTTGATTTTTTTTTTTCTTAATTTTAACTTAATTTAATTTAATTTCCTTTTTTTTTTGGTATTTGCTATAGCCTTGAATATACTGGTTTTATTGCTTTAAGATTAGTAAAAATTAAGCTTATCATGTTTTGTTTTTTTTTTTTTTTGTTTTTTTCTCTGTGCAGCACTTGCAGATCTGTGCTATACAAATAAAAGGGAATGGATTGTGACTTTTGTGACTTTCAGATGTTCCTTATGAGTGTACAAAATAATCAAGAGTGAAAACTGACTCAAGCCCTAAGACTGTAATCACTTTGAGCGTATTTTATGTAGGGATGGTTTAATTTGCTGTTGTGGCTGATAACCCATATCTGCTGATGAAACTTTTTTTTTAATTAAATCATGGTTTGGTACAATTGCCTGGGATCCAAAGTACACTCTTCTCCAATACTACAAAGATGTGAGTCTGGTCACCGTCTCCCAGAGTTCAGGTGGGCGTGATTGACAGGTGGATTAACCAATCAGGGACACACATGGTCCATCCATATCAAAACAAATGTGGCTGCTTATGAGGAAACATAATAATGCCTTACACTTGTTACACTTAATGCGCTTTACAGGCTTGTCAGAGCCTCTCAAAGCGCTACACTATAGTCATTATTCGTTCATTCCACACTTGGTAAGCTACTATTGTAGCCACAGCTGCCCCGGGACTGACAGAAGTGAGGCTGCCAGTTTGCACCATCGCCCCCTCTGACCACCACCGATCATTCACGCACACACCACTTTCATACCAGGCAATGTGTGTGTGAAGTATTTTGCCTAAGGACACAACGACAGAACTTAGTCCATGTGGGACTCAATCCTCCAACCTTTGGGTTGGGGGACGAACACTCTAACCACTGAGCCGCTGTCGCCCCAAATACATCTCAAGGGACTGAAAAACACTGCTGATTTGTGCGGAATCAATGAGCGAAGCACTAAACTCTATTAATCTGAGGTCAAAAAAATGGAGCTAGCGTAAATTCAGCCTGGAAGACCTACTAAACTCCTCTCCCATCTATTTTGCCTCTTCTCCAGAGTTTACTCGCTCCTCAACCTTCATCATCTCCTCCGCTGCTTGCTGCATCTCCTCTTCATCCAACCAGTGCCCTGTCTGCCCAATTTTACCCCCCCATCGCAGACACAAGGCCACTTCTTCGCAGTGTCTTCTGCCGGGGTCTGAGCACCAAAGAGAACTCATTTGATAAAACTTACTAATACTTTTCTTTGTCTGTCTGAGTCTTGACAGGTTGAAATGTCAGTCTGTTTAAAAAACATGGCTGATCAGTGAGCTAGTTCATTGAGCAGGTGTTGCTGAAAAAAACTTGAGATGCGAGGGAGGATGTGGCGAACAGACTGATATCCCTATGTATGAAAAAACACAGAGATATCATTCTGGATTTGGTACACAATCTGAAGCAAGTTGTGAAGTCCCATAATGACTAATTCACTTTTTGTCTTTGTTAAAATCTTTTTTTCATGTATTTTTCCATGTAGTTTAATTTGTAGTACCTTTTACGATGATTATATAAACATACAGCAGCTCTTTTAGTTTTCTTGCTCATTTATTTGAATTAGAAATGGGGAAAAAAACATCAGCTGGGTGTATATATTAGAAAAAGCTGAGTTAATTATGGCTGCATTGTGTGAGTATTTAAGACTTTTACATTTATAAATAATATAATTTTAGTCTTGTCATTTTCATTTCGCTCTTTTCGCAAAAGGTAGATTTAGAAATGTTTACTATGAGACGTGGAAGTGATATCCTAATGGAGAAAAAGGCGGCCAGAGAATTCAAACATCTGGCAACGCAGGTAATGAGACATCAAGCAATCTGGGATACGCAGTTGCACTAGGAATAAAAATAAGTCATTTTCAGCAATATGTTAAAATATTTGTCCAACATGGCAGGGACAAAAAGAGAAGTGCAGTTGCAGATCTCTGATATTCTAAAGTAAACTAATGGGTTTTGGTTCAATTTCATACACAGTGTATTCTGCACATATTATTAATTATTATGCTAAAATGACCTTTTGGGGCTTTTAATGGTGTTATACTGTTGTCCCCTCATCAAAAACGTGAGTTGATTGTAGTTTCATTCATGCTTGTTTCATTAATCCATTAATTAATCCAAAGTTGTCCTCTCTGAACACTTGAATTTGCCTGTTTAGTTGCGTCATAGATAAATATCTGGGCATCTCTTACACAGTTTTTTAGCCCATAAACCATCACCGGATACATGCCGTGGTCAAATCGTGTTCACAATAAACGTATGACTCTATTTGCACAAGGGGATAAGGACTCGATTGGTTTATTTTGCTAAATGTTCATTCCCGTTGCTAACAGTAGAGGGAGCTCCAATGTCTAAATGCCACGTTGGGAACAGAGGTTATAAAGTACATTTTCCAAGTGCAGACATTATTTTAAGTAAGAAAATCTGTAATACTTAACCCAAGGTGGCCAAAAGTATGTTTAAAAGCAGATTTAAAGAGTGAGACATTAAGCGGGAGTCTTCTTAAAACCTGCCAGTCAAGTTCCTCTCGTCCAACGCACCTGTCGCTCATTCAGGTGTGCAGAGTCCACACAGAAATGATGTGAAAGAGAATTAAAGCCACAAGATTGCATAGTGTGTGTCCTTTACGACTCACCATAGTCATCAAGACGAGGACTAAGAGCAAGAATTTAAATAAATCTTAGAGTCTTAAAAGTAACTGACAATTTAGTTTGAAGGCCATAGATTAGACAAGTTTATTACATTTATTAGGATAATTTAATTCAATTTATTTTTGTAAAGCCTAAAGTCACAACAGCAGGTGCCTCTAAACATGAGAATTGATTTAACGAACAGAATGTTAGAAAATCAACAATGAAACAGAAACAGACAAGCAAATGAATCAATAGAAGGAAGATGGTGATACTTCTGTTTGTTACCGCTAATATTAATAATAAAGGGGTGCACTAAATATGAGGTTTCAATTGCAGTGTGAATAAAAATATTAGGAAAAAAAATCACAAATTTATTTTAAAATGCATGTAACAAGATTAAAAGGAAATATTGAAAAGACAATAATAAAAAGTCGGATTATTTCACCTTGTTGTGGCCAGTTAAAATTATTACTGAATGAAAATTGTGACTGTGGGAGTGATAAAAAGTAGGTGTGGACAATAAAACTAGGGGAAAAACAATTAAACAGTTACACAATTTATTAAGTTCTACGATAAAATGAATCAGTAATAGACTAAAAATACTAAAATGCTAAAAGCTAAAAGTGGCAGTCAGTGTACCAGTGTTCCAATGTTCCTCTGGTCTCGGGCGACTGGGCTTGGCTCTTCCGACTCCTCCGATACCGCTCCCAGGTGAGGTTCCATGTGCCATCTGAATCCTCCACCGGACCGTCACCACCGCCTCCTTCCGCATGTACCACACAAACAAAGCCAGCACATCCCCAAAGCGACACGACGGCTTGGACCATAGGACTTTTAACTAGAGCGCCACTTCACAAGTACTGACTAACACACCCTCTGGTGTTTCGCGCCATGGTGGCCTCTCCAGCCAAGTCGTGCGTGGGTCCTCATTTCGTGTGTTCAGCTTGGGCAGCTTCTATTCTGTCTGGGGACCTTTCAGTCTCTTCATTCACATCGTCACTAGCACTCGCACCATCTGCAGGTCCACTTGCTAGCTACCCTGCCTCCATCACTGCCACCAACCCTGTTCCTGTTGCCCTCCAAGATCCCCTGTGAGTCTGATCCTCTCCACTTTTGTTTTTGTGTTTCGCACTAACATCCAAGTGTGCTTATTGCCGGGCGCACGGCATTTGAATTGGAGAGTCATGTGGCCCGTTGTCAGGGAAACAAACCGGAATGTGGGCTACAGCCACGCAGTCCCCCGTGTCCCCATTCACCAAATGCATACCTTTCGAAGTACCGTTTGATGTACCCGGCCGGAGAAGTATATTCCTCAGTATAGCCGCTATCATGCTGAAATGGGACAGGCCTACACCACGGACCAGACTTCAACCACTGTCTGAAGTCTGGTCCGTCAATAGAAGAAGTGTCAAGGTTATTTCTATTTAGATTGAATGAAGTAAGGAATTAATATTTCTCTTTGAATATCAACAGGCAAATATAAGGTTTGAGATTATTTTATTTTATTTTTTTCCCAGTTGTAGCTACTACATAACTTTAAGAAAATATACCTTGTTAAAACGTTATAACATTCATAGTCTATAAACCAGAGAACACTTAATAGTTGTACATAAATTGGCGTATTGCAGTTTAACATTTTGGTATTTGGACCAGGTTTAATTTGATCTGTGGCCAGTGTGACCAGTAGAGGGCGCTGGAGACGCAGGGGACATTTGTCTGGCGGATTTGTCGGGTTCATTGAAATGGGACAGCCCTTGTCGCGACGGAAATTACATAAATACCCTTCAACACACACTTCAAATGGTGCATCTAAGGGCAGTTTGGCGAATTGAGACACGGCCAATTAAAGCAATACATAAAAGAATAAAAGAATACATATGATAAAATGGTCAAGCAATTCCCAAGTCCTTAGGCAAGACACTTCGCTACCACTTTGTGTGAATATAGTGTATGGATGTGACTCTGTGTTATAGTATGTGGAGAGCAGGTTAAAGTACTCATTTTATTAGTATAGTTAACACAATTATATTTAAGACTTTGCAAATATCTTGGCTATTTTTTTTTTTTTTTGCTGATTTTCTGGTTGGAGAAGGCCAGCAGATGTGACGTACATAGAGGTAAACTCATAGCTTTTATCTAGCAACCATAGGTACAATCCCACCAAACCAAGTCATAATTTAAAAAAACACAAAAACTTTTAATACCCCACTACTGTTTGTCAGACTTTTTGCACAAAATAGAAAACTAATATTTGCCGGTAGTTGTTGTAAATAATTTTTTAATGTACGAAAAACCTCATAGAAAGCCCACTTGTTTTTGTACTTGAGATATAATAGAAGTGCAGTTGAAAAATATGCCTGTACGCAAATGTTCGTGATGACAAAACCTTTCGCATTTTTCCATCGAGCACCTCTCACTCGAAGTATTTCCATTTTCAGGTCTTTATTTTGTTAAACTATTGCTAACATTCTTGTGTATTTCGCAGTGAATCGGGTGACCTTCAGTTATAACTATGGTGGTAATCTTTTCACATTTTCCCCCCATTTAGTTTGTTTCATTTTGCACTAAACAAGACCATTATCACACAAGCAATTCGATTTATCTTGTGGTTTTGTGTTGTTTTTTTTCCCCTTAGGAGTCTTTGAACACAAACTGAGTGGTTCTCTTAACATGTTTTGCCTTGAAAAAGTTTTCTCTTTGGACTCTATAACCTAACATAGAAAATCAAAGAGCATTACAGATTGCAGACAGCAACTTAATCTTCTTTCCAATAATCTTGTCCGTGCAGTTGAAAGAGGCGTATTATGGTTTCTGAAACACCTTGGGCAACTTTTGCATTGCTATTTCATGTTTTGTAACTCAAAGGTTTTATAATTGATTTGTTGTAAACAGATTTTTTTTTAGTTATGCTCCTTTGGCTCATTCATGTTTGCTGGTATATTTTTTATGGCATATTCAGGTTGCAGGTCTGTTATGATAATACATCTTGAAGTGCAGTATATTGCCATAGAATATCTAACCTTGCTCTCGCCAGATTGATAAGTGTAGCCCTCTGAGTTGAGTTCTACACATAAATCTGGAACAGCTCTCCCTGAATCAGAGCCAATGATCGGAACGTACAAACAAATCAAACTTCAGTTAAATCCAGTTGAGAGAAAAGCACAGACGTCTTACCCATCCACAAATGCACAAACCGCTTCCCTCTGCATGTTTTTCAAATACAAAATAGTCCTTATTTCTGCTCAAATAGGCCGAAGTACGTTTTTATCGGCATCGCCATGTTTGCTTTGGCCCGATGCTGGTTTCTGCCCAAACCACGATGCTGCCCAGTGATTGGTCAGTGGTGCAGGACACACAATCACACACCAGACTCTCCTGACAAGATAGATCCTCAAGAGTTTGTGAACTTACAAAAACTGAATTCATCTTGCTGGCACAGTTACAGAATATCACCATAAACTATAATATGGAAACTAATTTATGCCACTGACGCAATAACTCTGAAGCCAGATAATCCCAGTAAGTTTCCAATTGTTCAATATCAATACAAAACAGGAGCTGCTTTAAATAAATGGCAGAAACACTGAGGTCATCATAGAAGTTCATTTTATAATGGTCTTTGCACCATTACAGTGTGCTCTTAAGTCGTTTTTAAACTGTACAGCGTGAAATACTAAAGAAGCGGTTTCCAAATGTATTTTAGATCTCAGGAAGATAATGCAGAGTGTAGGGCCTATAAAATTCCTCAATTTCTTATTCAGTCTGTGTCCGGCGTCCTCTTCTGGCAGCAATGAGGAATAAATATGAAAAAGCATCGCAATGGATAGTAATAGTCACAAAACTATATTAAAAGCACATGTTAGTTTGCAGTTAGTATATTTAATTTTTGGAATTTTGTTCCATAGTATCTCAGGGACATTATTTTTTTGTCCTATCACTCAGGTTCATTAAGAAGTAGCTGATACATATGTTATAATACATACCTCTATACACAGGCCACGATATATATCTAACTTCATATGGTGCACTTTTGATTTGATATAATATATTTCAAATCCCTTCAATACGCTTCAGTAAAAAAAGTAAGACCTTCTGTCCTTTACTTAATGATCAACGCCATTTTCACAAAAAAAGAAATTAATGGTGCTTCTATCTTCCATTTATTAAAGATGAATGAACATAAAAGTGCATTTTCTTTAGACCATGTTACTAACTTGAAAGTGTTGCAAAGGTCGTTTCATATTCATTCCTTCCATTTCTTATACGAGCTCAACATTTACTTGTACAAAGGGACATATGCAATTTATCTGCTCTAAAGACTTTATTAAACCATTACCTCTGCATAGTTCATATAAAATACGTCAAAACAGTACGTTGGATATATTTCATAAAAAAGTTTTTTCTAACAATGCAACAAAATTGTAGTGCTTTCAGAAAATATTTTGGTAAATATTTAAAAAAAAAAAACTCTCTGGAGTATATCAGTATAGCAACCCACCATGGATCATCAAATTAAAGATACATTATATTAATTGGTGGAGATTAAAAATAAAAATAAGATTGCTGTGTGCTGTCTGCATCTACTTACAGAGCGATTTATCATTCAAGAACCAGGAAGTGCAGTGTGTTCACATGTTGTTAGCTTTACTGTGTCGACAAAACTCAGATCTGTCCTCTAAAAGTTGTGAAAAGTGCTTATAAACTCATTGCAGTGAATAATTTGCAAAGAAATGCATTAGGAAAGTGAGGAGTGCTTCGGACCGCCGCAAACAGTTTAAAATGAGCTGCTCAGGACAGCGCTTTCGAGCTATCGGACGAACATTGACGCAATCTGCCAGGCGTCGCTCGACCTTGCCCCGGTACAGTGCTGCTGTGGGGGTAGCGGTGGGAGGAGTGGTGGTGGAGGAGGGGGACGGGGAAAGCTTTGATTGAACAGGAGGTCAGATATGGAGACAGTGGCCAACACAGCGATGATCTACTGCCCAAGATGCTGCTGACCAAACCAGTAAATGACCTCCATCCATCAACAACGAAAAACCTTACAGCAAATTGCCAAACAAGCCTGGCCAACCCCACGGAAAAACACAGAATAGTTTGAGCCATTTTGTAACATATTGGATTTTTTGGTAAAAGCTAAATTGGAAACACATGATTGATTTAGAAGTTTTTGGGGCGATATAGCTTCTTCATAGACTTGGCAGAAAATGGCCAAAACCTGTTCGCGAATCATTTCCAAAACCCGCGACAGGCCAATTCATTTATGTGATCTAGAGCCAGCGTTTAAACAACCAAGATGGCACATTTAGCTAGGAAACAATCCAATAAGTATGCCATAGTATTGTGATGCGGTGCTAGGATGTAGTAAAATACAGAAGCTGATAGGGGGCACTAGCAGTTTGATCGTTGACCTGTATGAGAAGGTTAATAATTCAAATCCCATTAAGTGGCAAGACAAAAAAAAGTTTGGGTTTGTGTTTGGATGGGTGTCCCTGAAGCTAGTCAAGAAATTAGTAGAAGAGTGAATCAGTAATGGTCAGAATCACTAGCTTTAGGGTGCAATAAGTAACTTTTACATGTTTGTATTGCTCAAAAATGCATTGAAAAGCTTGCTTTCTTATCGAATAGTGTCGCTTCTACACAAATCTGACCCGAAACCTGGGCTGGTGCAGTCCCCTTCTTCACCTTCATGGATGTTGATAACTTTAATAATGTCATAACTGAGCAAAGCGATCAAATCTCAGTGGATACAAGCTGAAAAATGACATAGTGCACCTTTTTTTTTTTTTTTTTTTTTTTTTTTTTTTAACTTAAATTTTGTAGTTTTTACAATAAAGAATGGATGCATGCGTATATTAATAATAATAATACAATATAGAAACGAAAAAGAAAAAAGAAAAGGAAAAAAATAAATATACACTTAATACACACGTATACACAATATGCACACAAGGGGGGCGTCATTATTACCCACGGGAGATAAAGTCACATTATATTCATAGGACAGATAAATAACAAAAAATAAGTTTAATGTCATACTGAGCAAAGCGATCAAATCTCAGTCTATACAAGCAGAAAAATTACATGGTGCACCTTTAAAAAAAATGACAGATTACATTTGTATATGTACCCAAGCCTCACCAGGTGTCAAGGTAAAAAAAAAATCCAGATTAAAAAATGACTAAGAAAAGGTACTTCACGGAGCTCTCATTTGTCTCTTATATAATACTACCATTCCACATTGGTTTCAGAATGAGGACAAATTTGCAGCGTTCCCATAGTTATACAAAATTTAAAACAGAACATCTATTGAATGGGAAAAAGTCTTCTAAATGTTGCATGTAACAGGAAGCTGAGACCCACCTACACCACCTGACATCTTGGGTTAGCAAACCAAATCCATACTGAATAATCCCATACTTCCACTAAGCATATCGCCAAAAAACACGTCCATTTGGCATTAAAGTGACAGATGCTGCAGTAACTATATTATTTACGCCATTCACAGATCCACCATTAAAACCAGGATGCTTTGTTTATTCCGCACTTAAGTTGAACGCTCTATAAAAATCGCTCTTAGGATAACAATTTCTATTTAGCATTTTCTACCTGCGCCCAGACCTCACCAATCCGCGTGAGGCGTCAGGGCCGACGATTTATATAACGAAGGCCTGCCTGCGACTTAATCAAGTGAATGCCCGAGTATTCGCCAATTACAGCTGCAATAAACACATCCATTAGGGAGAAGGCTCGACTTGACACCTGGCGAACTGTTATCACACCAATTTACAAGCCAGGAGATCAGCGGCGGTTAGCTAACTTTAGCACCATTATCGTGACGACCTTTGTGTGGCGGGAGGGGGGGGGGGGGGGGGCGGAAAAGTCTGTGAATGGGAATGCGCTAATAGGCCACTTGGATTCCAGTCACTATGCGGCACAATCGATGCAAGGCCGGTCTGGGTTGTGCATCATTCAACGCAAGGAGCAGATTGGAGATTTGTGGAAGGAGTAATTGTGGCAGGTGAAAGGAAGGGGCGGGGCTCGGGTATCGACAGAAGATAAGAGGTTGACATAGTGTTGACAATGCTCCCCTGAATATTATCAGAATGGTTGTTGTTGCGGTTGTTGTTATTTCAGTGTGTTAAATGGCGTAAAAGACTGAATTAGGATTCAAACTCCAGGATTAGCGGTATGTTGCCTTAACAAAAAGTTGAAATTGCATGTTGGCAGTTATTTGATTTCTGTTTTAGGCAAGGCAAGGCAAGTTTGTATAGCACAATTCGTACACAAGGTAATTCAAAGTGCTTTACAGAATAAGAAAGACATTAAAATCACACAAATCAAACATGAATAATCACAAATAATCATCATAAAATTAACATTAAAACATTAAAACAAAAGAGTGCAGAATAAAAATAAAAACCTTTCAGTCATATGCACAGATAAATAGAACCGTTTTGAGCCTGGATTTAAACATTGACAAAGTCGAGGCCTGTCTCACATCTTCATGAAGACTGTTCCAGGTTTTAGCGGCATAAAACTGAAACGCAGATTCTCCATGTTTAGTCCTGACTCTGGGCACCAGCAGGAGGCTGGTCCCTGAAGTCCTCAGAGTGTGAGATGGTTCATATGGCACTAACATGTCAGAGATGTACTTTGGACCTAAGCCATGAATAGACTTGTTCACAAGCAGAGCTTCTTTAAAGTCTATTCTTTGAGCTACAGGAAGCCAGTGCAGAGACCTGAGCACAGGACTTATGTGCTCGTACTTCCTGGTTCTGGTCAGGACCCGAGCAGCAGCGTTCTGGATGTACTGCAGCAGACTTAACGGATGTTTAGAGAGGCCAGTGAGCAGGCCGTTACAGTAGTCTAACCTACTGGAGACAAATCCAAGTCTGGCTTTGACAGTATACCTTTGATTTTTGCAATGTTTTTTAGATGGTAAAAAGCTGTAGACGTTATTGATTTGATGTGGCTGTTAAAGTTCAAGTCTGAGTCCATTATTACCCCTAAATTTCTAGCCTGATTTGAAGGTTTTAGAGAAAGAGACTGGAGGTGACTGCTGACACTTTCTCTATGTTTCTGTGGGCCGAAGACTTTGACTTCAGTCTTGTCTGAGTTTAGCTGAAGAAAGTTGTTTTGCACCCACACTGATCTGTTGGATGCAGTGGCAGAGTGAATCCACTGGTCCATATTCACCTGCTGCCAGTGAGACATAGATCTGAGAGTCATCTGCAGAGTTGTGATAGGACACAGTGTTGCTGCGTATTAACTGACCTAGCGGCAGCATGTACAGATTGAACAGCAGGGGTCCCAAAATTGATCCCTGGGGCACCCCACAGGTCAGGTACATTTTATCTCTGTTTTAAGTCATATCTTAATTCCCTGTGGCATGAAACATTTTTAAATTGAATATAAACAATATTATTTTTCAGGAAAAATTACAATAAAAATTAGGACTACTGTTATTTAAATTAAAACATGAAAGCAAAATATATCTTTTGAATTATGAAAGTTCTCAAAATATTGCCTTCAAACAGGAATGTATAAGTATAAATGGACATAGCCAACCTGCCTGCTGCCGCTTTCCAAATAGGTGAGTGACCAATGTGCACGCTTCCAGTTCCATCGACTGTGGCTCCAATTCACTTTCTATTGAAAAACCCATCTGTAACTGCTGCTGTCAGGCTCGACATTTTGGTCTTAAAAATGTTTGTATCGTAAATCAAAATATGCACATTCTTCTTTCCCTTTGTTTGCCCCCGCTAACGTTAGCAACTGGTTTGACTGACTGTGTTCCTAAGCGCCCACTCCCTGCTAAACCAGTGGTGCGAGTGGGAAGGGGCATTAACTTCAACAGACTTGCTCTGGAATGGCTCTTTGGTTGCTATGATACTCGCGGTCAGAATTCCAAATGTGGAACTCAGCTCTAAATTCGCCTTTATAACGGCCTCAACGAGCTTCATTTGGCTGGAGCCGAATGTTATGGGTGACGTCACACTCCCTTTGTCCACGTCTTTATACAGACCATGGATGTACTTCAATCTTAATCTTAGCTGAAACCCAAGTACTACATGTGCATCCGCTGGAATACAAAGCAAAATTTCTTCACAAATCTTGACCATGATCATATTATATTGCAACAAACTGGCACCTCATGGTTTCTTTCAGACACCATCCTTGTAAATCTGTTGTTTGCTAGCTGGTTGGTTTCTTAGACAAAGTAATTCACTTGTACTGACTTGAAAATGTCTAGTGTAGTGAATAGTATAGTGTAATTTCTAGAAATCATTTACTCTTAAAGTAAAATAAGAATATATATACAAAATTTAGAAGGTTATTTTATTATCCTAAGTCATCAATTCATCCATCTTCAACTTGAGGCATTGGGGCGACAGTAGCTCAGTCCGTCCACTGATCCAAAGGTTGCCAGTTCCCAATCCCGCTCTTGCCTTAAACATAAATGATAGAATGGTCAGATTCACTGACTCATGGTGCGATTCCAGCTCCCCCAGATGAGTACGGTTGCTGTGTCCTTGGGCAAGACACTTAATCCCTCTCACCCCCAGTGTCTGCGTAAACTGGTGTGTGGATGGGTGAGTGGTTCCTTGATGTAAAGCGCTTTGAGTGCCTTGAAGGTGGAAAAACGTTAAATAAAAATGTGATCGTTTAAAATGGCGTGACTTCCCTTAAAACACAACCACAGTGATAAGAGTCAAGATGGAACCAGCAATCTTTGGATTTATGGGATTACACTCTCCCACTAGCATTTCGCTGTAATTTATTGTGATGACTTCTATTTTTACACAAAGCTGTTATGTCCAGTCTATTGTGCGATCAGTATTGTCACTATTTCCATATCCGGAATGTGTCGATAAATATGACAGCACCATTAGCCTCAAATCAATATGTTTCAGGGTTGGTATTATTAATCTGACATATATGGATAATTAGTCCAAACACGTATGGGTCATTGGAGGCAGGCAGGAGTCAGTGCCGCAATTGTAGCCATCTGGAATATGCCAATACGTGTTTGCTCGGTGTTACTAGGACGCGATCAATGTTTAATTATTATGGGGATATGGCATGAATGATACCAGGAAACAATAAGAATATGTCCAGCAGGAGCAATAGATAAAGAGCGGACCAATAAGTATCGACTACGCTAGTGTTCTGGCAAAGCAGCGGAAATGAGGGGTGAATAAGACAAGACAAGTGCAAATTGTATCAATTTGTGCTTTGTATTTATGAATTTTTGATTCACAAATACAAAGTCGTAGTCGTAACTGATGTATGTATGTATGTATATGTATATCAATTCATTAGACAAGCCCCTGCAGTTTGTGAAAGAGTGACACAATAACAATTATAGCAAATTATAAAAAAAATGTGAAATTATTTAAAGCTATTGTAAACTGGATTTATGTATAAAAAATTAGATAAATAAAAATAAAATAAAACGTTAATTTGTGTAACATATATAATTTAACACCTTACTGATCCAGCTGCAGCTCCGGTGTCAGACCATACTGTGTGGCATCAAGTCTCACGTTATTTTAAAATAATATGGAATACTTGCAGCCTCACATAAGTCCATCAGCAGGGCCGGCCCTAGCTTTCAGGAGGCCCTAAGCAGAATGTGTCTCTGGTCCCCACGGCAGCGGATGTACCAGGGTTCAGCTATTGAACATTTGACAACATTATGACCATGTTCTCATCACCCTGTCCAATTGTGTTTCTATTTATATGAACAAAAGACTGATTTTTTTAACATCTAAATTGTAAAACAGCCATTTAAAAGTACCTCAGCGGCCTCCTGAAACAAAAAATGTTATCCTTATAGAGGGATATTTAAGCTGCTGTAAACACTGAGCAGTGTTTCTAGTATAACTTTACACATTATATTATTTTCAATACAAATGCTCTTGGGGGCCCTCTGGTGGCCTTGGGGCCCTGAGCAGCTGCTTAGTCTGCTTATAGACTGGGCCGGCCCTGACTATCAGCACTGAACCAAGGACCAAACTAGGAATAGACAAGCCTAAATAACAGATCTATTATTTAAGTAAACTATGTCTAAAAAAAAATTGTAAAAGATGGATAGTAGGACTCTAGGTGCACCTGCAGTGGAGGTAGGTGTAACAGTTTTGAGCACAGGAATATGCAAGATTACTGAAAAACAACAAATAATTTATAAAAACAGAATGAAAAATATCCATAACATATTGATGAGGCAACAATGTTAAAAGAGGTAGTCAGTTTAGCATAATATAGGCCCTTTGAACTACTGGCTGTGTCTGCATTAGCTGGCGGTATGTTATAAATCAGAGCCATCAGCACGTATTATTGAGAACAGAGCCATTTTTAGACTCAAGAGTAGCTGACCGCTTATGAACTCTGACAATATTTTGCGGCTGATATGTTTGTTCTCTCAAAAAAAAAGTATTTTAACTCAATTTTTCTTGCCCCAGTCCAGATAGTATTGTATTGGTGGTTTTGTGACGACGTTATACTCTCAGATGGAGGGGCAAGAGCCAGATTTCTCTATTGATTAAATTGTACTTTGCCATGAAATATCCTGTATATACTTTCACACATATTGAACCAGATCATTTCTATTAGTGACTACACCCTAGAACTCACTATTTAACTACAATAAACTTCATTTGAGCAATATTCATATTAGCTGTCCCCCATCTTATGAAGCATTTTGTTATCTGATAATCAGGAAGTGTGCATTAGCATGATATTTGGTATTAGCTTTACCTTTGTAGCAAAACTGAAGGAAATTTGGAATGCATAAGGCATGTATGTAAGGAATAATGTTGGACCACTGCAAACCATTTAAAATGAACTAGTTCTGTTTAACATGTTTTTAATGACAGTAAAAAAACAGGTACTGCACCTTTAAATCTTCTGCTTTGTACATGTGAGAGAAAGTCCATGAAATACGGCTATATTTTGGTATACAGATTTGATTTGGAGGATAAAAAGTGTTGTAGATGTAGTCAACAAAATTTGCATTTTATTGAGTGAAAAGAGCACTACTCCTGTTTGCCATTTTATTTGACCTTTATTTTATCTGGAAACTCCAATCATCACTTTAATCCAAATACCTCGACTATAACCAAATCTGAAATGGTCATTGAAATGAACATAAACTGCCACCGCCTTTACATTTTCAAAATACTATAAATCAAAGGCCATGTACCTGATTTTTTCCTGTCTTGCAAACTTAAACGAAGCTAGTTTGCGGTTAACTTGCACCTGCATTCCGAACATCCTCATTATTCACCATGATGAGTTTATAAGAGCTTTTCACAGCTTTCAGAGACCAGAGCGGAGTTTTCTCAAATAAAACGCTTTATAATTAGATGCGGACAGCACGCAGTGAACATATTTTGACCTCCAGAGCTGCTTACAAAATCGATCTGTGCAGCGGCAGGACAGATTTTGCTCAGATATATGTGGAAAAAGCCGGTACAGGGCCTTTAAATGCTCAAATATACTCAGCATCTCAACCACGCAGTTACCAGCAACACAAGCTGTTTATCAGATGGCCACCTTGTCAAATGAGTTTCTTCACCGACACCAGGCAGGTATCGCGTATGCGCTCAATTCATGTGGACCAGGCGTCGGAATCTCGAAAAACATCTGATTATGTTCACTGGGCGCGCTCCACCTGGTGACACCGGCCGCTTCCCGTCTGCGCTCTTATCAACGTTCCGTATTGATTCATCGCAGCTTGTCAAAAACATGGACTCCATTCTTCTTTCCTGCCATGAAAGCCCATCGTATCAGGTCTCCAAATCTTTTTCAGGGCAGCGTATGTTTATTATTGTCTGCGGGATCTGCAGAGGAAAGAGAAACACTTGAGGGGCTTTTGTCAGAAGAAACCTCGGGCGTTTGATGTGCGGAGAATAGGGTGTAGGGCTCAGTTGTGCTATATCCGAGCGCGGTTACAGAAATCCAATGTATTGATGTATTTCTGGAAAAGAGCATGACGGAAATATAAAGGCTGTAGAGGAAATAGATGGATCAGATTGTGACACAGATGTATTCTTAGATGCATTTTTGAGCTGTTGTTCCAAGAAAACGCTTTGGTAGTATCAAAACAAGATCTGAAGGCGGTTTTGGTGGTTGTAAATGTGTTATATAAATAAATGTGACCTTGAGATGATCTTATGGGACAAAAACCTAAAGAATGCTTTTAGTTGCCTATAGATTCAGCCGACAGCATTTAGCACAAATGATGCTTTGAACACCGTCTTTGTTGCTAAAGGCATTCTGTACCGACATACTGACGGCGTTAACGTAAACTCATCACACAAAAGATGCTCAACATCTTTAGTGATGTCTGTGTAAACCCTCAGTCGTCCAGGTCTGATCCATAGCAAAAGACGAAGTTTAAATCTGTGAACTGGACTGAATCTGTGAAGACCTTTGCTGCCGCTGTTCTGGTCAGACTGGTGGACTCTGCCTTATATCTATCTGAAGGGAGGGGCTACCTACACTGGAACTGTAAACATCTATTGTCTCCAGTTTCAGCTGAAGCTACCAATAGTCAGCCCTTAACAACCCTGCTATTGTTCTCATTGTTCTGGGTCTGAGGATGGGGTTATAGATGGGGGAGAGATTTTGTCTCAAGGCCCCCATTTCTGTTTAAAAAAAGATTCTCTTTCCTAACAAAAATAGCTTATTTAACTCCCCTCTCAAACCATTTATTTTCTCTGGCTATGATCTGAACCTCACTATCTTCAAAGGAGTGGTTAGTGGCTTTGAGATGGAGATGTACGGCAGACTGGGGTCCAGAGGAGCTCTCACGTTGGTGTTGGTACATCCTCTTATGGAGTAGCTGTTAAGTTTCTCTAATATAACGCTCACTGCACTCTTCACTACACTGAATGGAGTAGACTACATTATTTTGTTTATGGCTCAGGATTTTGTCTGAAGAACAAAACTGAAGAAGCCGATTGGATGAGCAGCGAAACGTCTTTACTCCTACAACGATTTGTCCAGTTGACAGATTTAAACTTCGTCTTTTGCTATATCTCTAGTGATGGACTTGACCATCCTGTGCACAGCTGACTCTTAAAGCTCCCATTGCTTCTGCTCTTTGCCAGTGTCCTTCCCTGCATTCTATACTATTCTGTCGAGCTTGTTTTTGTCAGCTACTGTCAGAAAACCAAAGCAAACAGAGATGTTAAAAACAAGAAGATTTTCACCCAGGCTCATAGACCCTGTCCAGGATCTGTGAGCTCACTCCAAACCCCATGAGCTTTCTTATCATGTAAAAAGTCCCTGGTTACATTTTTTATAGATCTCATCCCCAGTGTGAAGTTGGCTTGTCGTCTTGTAGAAGTGTTAAGTTTGTCCACTTGCATATTTATTTATATTTCTCATCAATGTAAAAAGTAGGGCTGGACATGTTAACGCATTTTATTGCAGAGAGCGCGCCAGAGGCAAGTCAAAGCCTCGTCTGAGTTTTTAAACTATTCAAAAAAAGTCCGTGATCAGGGAGAAAAGTTTATTTAAATGTAGACACTGGAAAAATAGATAAACAACTTGGTCCCAGATACAATGAAAAAAACATATCAGAGTCAAAATAGCACAACACTGGGTGAATACTACATTACCTTTAGGCCTAAATGGTAAAATAAAGAGAGATTTAGGAGCCAGAAAAGCTAATTATATTGTTTTTTTACCTTTGCACCCGACATGCAATTAAAAATGTATTTTAAAAAGTTAGATTTCTTGCCTTGTGACACTTTGACACATCAAATTCAAATATTTCTTATGTTAGCCAGGTTAGTATGGTACAGAATGCTGAAAATTTTTTAGCATGTTTTGATAGTACCATGGTGCTATAAGAGTACTGTTTTCTGAATACATTCACACTGAGTTGCATTATCTTATAGTGTAAAAAAAAAACATGACCTAGGATTAAAAAGCTTTATGTTTGTTCTACCACCAAATGAAACAGTAACAGCACCGAAATACAGCTACTCAAAATGTTCTGAATACGTCCTTTGGGCACATGCATGTAGTTACTTCCCAACACTGCATAATGACAGTACAATACAGTCAAATCTGCATACTGTACTTTTCCCCAGAGCAGGTAGACATATCCTGTCTGACGCTTTACACTATGTCACCATTAAGCTCACCTGTGATACTTTGTGATGCCATTGAAGAAATCTGACAAGGTGATCACCCTGTATTTTTGTGGGAGGAGGTGTCAGGGGAGGGGGAAGGCAGACAGCGGAGTGACAGGGACAGGGAGAACATCAAGAGGAGGGATCCGCGGAGAGCTCGCTGTCTGGTCAGGTTTTTAGGGGGGAGCGTGAGGAGGAGGAGGGAGTGACAGGCGAGTGATGGGAGTCAGCACAAGTGCCACTGAGACGCACACGGGGCTGATAGATTGACAGCGAGGAGGTCAGGGCACACGCCAGGTCTGTACTCAGGGGAGCTTTGTACTGTAAGCTCAGTTTCAAATTTAAAGCCACAGCGTGTAATGTTTTAGCCAAAAATAGGTTGTGTTTTAATGCACTTTTGAAAAATCACGCGGCTTGCTTCTCCATAATCCTCTGCATTATGACATAAATGCTCAAGGAGATTGTTACGAGGTGCCGTTTTAATTTTTTTATTTACAGGGAATCGCGCAGGTGACGTGCCACCTCCAGAAAGTTACATACTGAACCTTTAAAAAACAAATTCTAATACTTTTTCTAATGCTGAATATAAGCAAAAATGTAAAACAGGAAATGGCTAGGCATTAAAAGGTTGTAGCCACAGACTTTATATATAAATTAACATAGCTAACATGCGTTCCAAATAGGAAGTGCTCATCTAGCTCCGGCTCCAATTCACTTTACATTGGAATACTCTCGCCCCTCTCTCCATAACTGCTGCGGTCAGGCTCATCATTTTAGTCTTAAAATGTTGGTATTGACCCTATTGACCCGCCATTGTGTCTGTAACTCAAGATATGAACATTAATAAGAGACAAATCAGGCGCCTTCTTTCCCTGAGGTCGCTCCCACTAGCGTTAGCAACAGGTTCGATTGACCAGCGGTGTGTGCAGGAAGCGGCGTTACCTTCAGCAGCCTCTCTCTCTCGGATTGGCTCTTTGGTTGCTATGATACTGGAGGTCAGAATTCCCAATACGGAAACTTGCTCAAAATTCGCCCCTATAACCGCCAGCCTCGTGAGCGTCGTTTGACTGGAGTCGAACGCTATGGGTGACGTCACACTCACGTTGTAGCGCAGGTAACGTGTGATATGGCAGAATACTGTGCTGTTTTTTGTGTTGTGTTGTTATTGATCTACCCCCCTGATTTCCCGTCAGCTGCCAACTTTCAATTAACTTGTCTTCTGCGTGTTCTTCTCAGTATTCGTGCCGGCTCAGGAACGTGCTCTACTACAGTTCTGCGCTCATCTTTGCTTAACCAATGAACATTAAACTGGCGATATACTGAACTTTGAGGCAGTGTTGTGGTTTGTAGCTAAAGCAGAGCAGGAGATTGGGCTCACGTGACCCTTCTGACCAATCAGCGTGGGAGCGGGTTAGAGCGAAGCTAGAAGTAGAAGAATCAAAGAAAGCTATTTTCTCAACAACTGAAGGATTTTGAACAATCAGTCTCCCAAAACCCGACCTTTTCGAACATCACTGTGGATATTACACATATCTTTTGAATATACCATTTCAGTCTGAGAACGTTTGAATCGATTAAAGCACTCGCGTTTGTTGTGTTTTATTCAGAGTCGGTCTTGAGAGGCTGTGGAATTATCCATTTACATTCCATCCTTTTCACAGAACTGTTTCCTCTCGGCACTCGTGACTCTTGACTGCGTTGTTGGGTGAAAAAGAAGAAGGTGAACAAAAGAGACATTTTATCATAATGACAAGAGAATTAGACAAGGCCGAGCTTTTTTGTATCCCATTAGAACAGATGGGACATTTTCTTTTTAGTAATAGTTATTTTAGATAAGCAAATATGATGTAAATTCATAGCAAATTAGAAAAAAAACAGTTATACAAAGTCCACGTTTTTTAGCAGGTAAAAGTGGTCAGGGTTCATTCCTGTGTCTTTACTTTAGACTTTGTGAAATGATGTGAATATTTTTTTAAATAATGATCTGATGATGTGGTTGTTTATATTTTAGAATTATCTCACCTTTAAAGCAGAAGTAACATTTTACCTCATTAACCCTGAGAACCCGAGAATCCTTTTCTTCTTTTGAAAATTACGAACATTGCATTAAATTACTGCAGTAAGTTCACTGAACACTGAAATATCCACATTTTCAATTTTACTCCCTAATTTAGGGTCAGGGTCAAATTTGATCTATTCGGCTCACAAATGTATCCAAAAAGAATATAAAACGTACATTTAGACATTCTGCAAGCTATTACTAAAAACATTAACAAAAAAACCCACAATTTTACCAAGCGCTGGTTTGCTGAGAAAATGATTTTGTTTGGGTAGTTTTCCAGCTCAACAGGTCAGTCATCTTGTCACTACCACTCTGGCTCATTTTAGTTCAATATTAATCCACTAGGTGTCTCTATGCAGGGGCCAGAAGTGGCACTCTGGGCTTTTTGAATTTTTTTTATTGAAATTTGACTTTTTTTGTTTGTTTGTTCATTTTGCGTAGCAGCAATTAACTTTGGCCAAATTTGACCCTGTGGGTTCTCCAGGGTTAAACGTCCCTGTGATAGTTAAATATGTATTTTCAGCATGTTAGAAGTGCTCATCGTCTCTCTTCGTTGTCGCTGTGCAGACAACCAGCCTTGCAATATGGCCGACACTGACCCGAAACTCTGTTTTGTTTTGTTTTTTATTTGGCAATGTTGTATGTTTTTGTATGTGATTATACTGCATCATTTCAATAAAGAGGGAAAAAGAAGAAGCCTGTTCTCTGACAGTGCATTCTCATAAGGGGCGGGGAGAATGAACCACGCCCAAGCACAGAAAGCCCTAAAGTGTGATCTATTTGTCCAGTGTAAGTGCAAACATTTCATGCTCCAGAACGGCACATTTTGGACTTTGGAGGAGGTGGGCCAAACACAAGATGGTAGCTTGTGTACACGGAGGCCTGTCACAATAACTACTAATTACTATCAGTCATAGTTATAATATATGAAAGCTGGAACAATATTGCGTGTACATTTTCTTTGCACTACTGGGACATTGGCTGTATGAGCAGATTTGAGCTGTAGAAGCCATTGAATTAATAACTTCCGTGAGTCATTATAGAGGCAAACTAAGTACCAAAGTGTTGCACCCTGACATTTATTTATTGGAGCTCATGATTTTTAACAGTATTGTAGTGGCATAAATGAATTTCAGTATCATCGTTTACGTACTTCAAAATGTGTTAACCTGAACAGGCCTATGCACACGCTCACACAGGGCATGTCCAGGATGGTTTGTGAGGGAGCTCATAGTCAGGTGGGTGAGAGACCCCCCCACTCCTGCGCACACCATCAAGGCAGGACTCATATCTCCCTCATGTTCTTCTACCTTAAAGCAGACCTATAATGTAAAATTGACTTTTCAGAGCTTTTAACCACGTTATAGTTGCTTCTCCTTCTCAGTTGTATTTGGAGTGATTTGTGCAATTTTGAGCGATCTTTATTTGCTTATTTTCAAGATGCCATATTGTTGGTCAACCTCCATTTTTATCGCCGTATTCTCCCACTGCTCTGCACGCACTTAGTTCTTCTATTTTATTTTCTTAATAGGTGATATGCGTAGGACTCAGCAGCATTGCGTAGTCATTTTGGTAAAAAGGGAAAAAAAAGTGATACTTGCTAGTGTGACAACTATCCATCGGAGGTGCTAACAACTTCATGCCCCACGTTATAGGGGTTTCATTAAGTTGTTTTAGGTGAATATTGCGATCTAAAATGTGCAAATTATAACATAATGATTCGCGGGTGTCTGCTTTAACCTGTTTTGTTTTTCGTGTTCTCCTCAGATGGGCCAAAGGGGGCAGCGTGATCCCGGATGTGACTGGAGAAACTTATGAGGCGGTGGTGGATCACTCTTTCTTCACGGAGCCTGTTTCCTGTGAGGTCACCAACGCTCTGGGCCACACCAACATCAGCCGCAACGTGGACGTCTACTGTGAGTACTACATAACTCACATATTTCATGGTTTTGTAATTGGTGTTATTTTTGACTGATCATTATTACCGCCAAGAATATGCTACTTTATCATCGAGTAAGAGGGGTGGGTAGGCTACCTTAAGCTGTGCCAGTCTAAGATATGAACATTAATAACTGACAAATTAGGCACCTTCTTGGTCTGAGGTCGCTCCAGCTAGCAGCTGTTTGACTGACAGTATTGCTAAGCGCTTGCTCCCTGTTAAACCAGCAGTGCGGGCAGGAAGGGGCGTTACCTTCAACAGCTTTGCTCCGGATTGGCTCTTTGGTTGCTATGATACTCGCTGCTATGATACTTTGGAATTCCAAATATGGAACTTGGCTCGAGATTCGCCGCTATAACCGCTGTCACACTCACTTAGTCCACTTCTTCTTATAGCCTATGTCTCCAAGTAGCTCCACCAGGAAAAAAACTAAATAGTGCACCTTTAAAAACAAGCCTGTTTTTATTTATTTATTTTTAAATTAGAAAAACGTGTTTGCGTAAAGAAAATCAAATAATATGTAAGTAATCAACATATTTCCCAATATGGTAACACATTATAAAAACTATAGCCTATTTAGCCTTAATAAAGCATGAAGAAAGACCTAATTAATAGTGAACAAACACTTAATTAATATTGATTTATGCTTAATAACGACTTAATTCTAACCTTAATTAACACTTAATTAGCCATTAATTGGCCTGTGTTGTATATAGTTACTCATATTTATTGGCTATAGTTATTATAATTAAAAAATAGTTATTATAAGTATTACAATAAATACATTTTCCAAATTCACAAATGTTCTGAAAAAATTTAACCTATTTTGAGAAGCATAAATATTATCTGCAATGTTAAACATCATATGATACTGTCAGAAAGTAGCTGGCCAAATCCCAAATACCAAACAGGGTAGAATAAAATTCATAACATAACAAAATTCTCAAAGGATTCCAGTCTTGTGCCATTTTGAATTTTACACCAAACGGAAAACTTTGAAACAGCAGCATGGTATCTTAAACCCAAATGAAGACGTGCTGTGTCAGGGTGTAATTATTTCTCTTCACAATCCAAATCAACCTCAAATGAACTGTGTCATACGCTTGTGCGTTTGTGCGTTTGACAAATGAGACACTTCCTCCTGCCACAACTGCAGAGCTAAAGCTGCTCCTGTCAGCTCTCCACATGGGACCTGCACCTGTCAACGTCTGAAGATAAAGAAATGTTCCAAATCAATGAGTCATAAAAACGAGAACGTGTTTATTTACGTGTGGGTCTGTTTCAGTTACAGTGATGATAGTTAAGGTTTCAAAAGGCGCCTAAGAGGATCCGCCATCTTATTACAAAGGGCTTCTTCGACTATATATCACATATAATGGTAAATAGTCACATTTATAAAGCGCTTTTCCACCTTCAAGGCACTTTACCTTTACCTCAAGGAACCACTCACCCATTCACACACACATTCACACACCAGTGTACGCAGACACTGAGTGAGGAGGTGAAGTGTTTTGCCCAAGGACACAACAACAGTATACATCTGTGAGAGCTTTACCAACTGCGCTATTAAGGCCCAGTTACGTTATATAGATGCATAACCTTATCTTGGCTAAAAATAGGCTAACACAAAAAAAAAAAAAACAATGCAACTTTTTTTTTTTTTTTTTTAACCATATTAATGTGTGCACTACGTAGCTTCTCTGCTTGGAATGTTCCACTGCAGTGACATTAAACTTTGTCTTAAAAACATAAAAAACGACATTTTAAAAGACTTGCAGGGATCCAAACATATGATTCATTTACTTCGTGTATTCTGAGCATCCTAATTATTCACTGCGATGGGTTTACGATCACTTTTCACAACTCTGAGAGACCAGAGCGGAGGTAAAGCTAACAACAACTAGCATGCTAACGAGCACTTCCTGATTATCGGACAATAAAACGCTTTATACTTAGATGCTTTGTTTGACCTCGAGACCGGCTTATACAATATTTCGAAGACAAATTTGAGCTGAAATATATGGGAATAAAATATGTACAGAGCCTTAACTTGTATATTTAATTAAAAACATGTTGATTTTTTTCTTTTTTACTCGTCCAGTTGGTCCCAGGATGGCGGCCGAACCCCAGTCTCTGCAGGTGGACCTGGGCTCTGACGCAGTCTTCAGCTGTGCCTGGTCTGGGAACCCCTCGCTCACTATAGTGTGGATGAAGAAGGGCTCAGGAGTGGTGAGTTTATCGCTCTTACCCACAATGCAATGGGCACAATAGCATGTTTTAGGGCTGAATGATTTGGGGAAACACAAGAATCACATTTCAGAGCATGTTTGTACAGATCTGAACTACAGGGCAGAAGTTTTTATGCAGAAAAACTGGATATTGTTTGTGTTTTTGTGTATTGTCTATATTGTGTGTGGGGGAAATAATGATACTTTAAAATGTTGCGTCCATTCAAATCGCAATTTTGTTTAGATTCCGATGAATCTTGCAGCCTTGCTTTGCCGATGTGACGTCAGTTAAATGGAGAAATACTTTCCTCATTGCATTGCATTTCTTTTCTCATATTTAAAGTCAAGACTTAGGAAATTTGTCAATAAATGATCCCATAACCTCACCAAGTCAGCAAACTCAACTCAATGTCCTTGCACTGTTTATGCACCAACATTCAAACCCAGTAGAGCACTTCTCAAACTTTTTTTTTTTTTTTGGAAACCCACTTTAAAGAACTGGTCACCTCTCGCGACCTAATATTTTTTTTAATATAGACAGGGGCTACTAAAAATAGACCTGTATAAATAATTAAATATTTTGTGGTTTTTTTTTTTTTTTTTGGGGGGGGGTTGCACATTTAAGTCACTCTCATGCTCTTAGTTGTAGGTGAGTGTTTGACTTTGTGCGGGTCTCGTGAGTTACCCCCGGGTCTAGGCCTGTCACAAGAATTACTATATTGACTTATTGTTCAAAACCTGAAAGCTAGAACAATGTATTTTTGGGGTCAATATTAATGATGGGTACATTTTCTTTGCACTGCTGGGAGATCTTTGGTTATTGCTTTGGATATATGATTAGATTTAAGCAGTAGAAGGTTGAATTAATAACTTCTCTGACTAATTATAGATACAAACTAAGTACTAAGTGTCTCATTCTGCTATTTACATATTGCAGCTCATGATTTTCTAACAATATTACACATTTAGAATAGTTTTTGTGGTTTAAATCTGCGCTTGGGTTATTGTGTCAGTGGCATAAATTAGTTTTGGTATTAGGGGTATCTAACACTTCAAATTTATGATCGTGACAGGCCAAGAAATGATCAGTAGCCGACATAGCGGGGCGGCAGCGGTGGAAGAAGTACTCAATTAAAAGAAGCACTTAATTAAAAGTACAAATACCATAGCAAAAAATACTCAAAAAAGTTCAAAGTATCACATGAAAAACTCTATTTAAGTATCTGTTTAAAAATGTATTTAAAGAGTAAAAAGTAAAAGTATTTTGCGCAGATTTTGAGATTTAATAAAATTTCAAATGTAGTGATTTTGAGCAGTTTTGTGCTGAATTTTGTTCAACAGAAAAAACTGAATCAATATTTTTTTCTAGCTGTTTTTAATTGTCTATTTCTTGCTATATTTGTTTGCTAAAAAAAAAAAAAAAAAACAGACTTTTCAGCAGGTCTCAGACAATTATAAGAAATACTTTTACTTTTCAGTCATCTTCAAAATGTAGTAGAGTAGAAAGTACAGATACCTTCTCTCAAATGTAGTTAAGTAAAAGTAAAAAGTATCCTTCTTAAAATGCACTTATGCACTGTATCTTTGCATTTAGGCACGTCAGAATTCATTTCCTCATTAGGCTCATTGGATATAAAACACACATCATTTTACAGCTTAACAAGTATCTCTGCAATCATCTCTGTCCCCTCTGTCCTCGATCTGAATTACCTGTGTCTGCTCTGCTCCTGGGCCTGCTCCTCTGTGTGAGATCGATCGACGGAGATAGGATCAGAAGGAAAACTCCCAGTTGATTTTAAATGATTACGTATTAGTCTCTTAGGTGAATTTGTTTCTTAAAAAGCACCAGTTTAAGCAGGCTTACTTTCAGAAACTTTTGATACTGAATCAAACCCATAACCACAAAGCGCCCACAAATTTGAAGTCGTGAATGTGAGGGGTGGGCAAGAGAGGGGAGGTAACGGGGAGCGTGTGTACTGGGCCTCTACTGAGACTTTCTGCATTAACAGTTTTGAGAGTAGGCATTGTATCTGGATGCAGAGCACAGACTGTATAAAGATTTGGACTAAGTGAGTGTGGCATCACCCGTATCGTTCGACTCCAGTCAAATGAAGCTCATCGAGACTAGAGCAGTTATGGGGCGAATTCGGAGCTGACTTCCCATATTCGAAATTCCGACCGCGAGTATCATCAGAGTATCATTATCAGTAGCAGGAGCATCCTCAGGGGAAGAAGGTGCCTGATTTGTCTGTTATTAATGTTCATACACTGCCTAGCCAAAAAAAAGTCACCACCAAAAAAAAAAAAGGTCACACATTGTAATATTTTGTTGGACCTTTAGCTTTGATTACAGCTCGCATTCTCTGTGGCATTGTTTCGATAAACTTCTCATATGTCAGAAGATTTATTTCCATCCAGTGTTGCATTGATTTTTCACCAAGATCTTGCATTGATGATGGTCGAGTCTGACGCTGCACAAAGCTTCTCCAGCACATCCCAAAGATTCTCAATGGGGGTAAAGGTCTGGACTCTGTGGTGGACAATCCATGTGTGAAAATGATGTCTCATGCTCCCTGACCACTCTTTCACAATTTGAGCCAGATGAATCCTGGCATTGTCATCTTGGAATATGCCCGTGTCATCAAGGAAGAAAAAAATCCATTGATGGAATAACCTGGTCATTCAGTATATTCAGGGAGTCAGCTGACCTCATTCTTTGAGCACAGACTGTTTCTGAACCTGGACCTGACCAACTGGAGGAGGCTCGTACCTATTTGCTTAGCTAAATCCAGATAGTGACTTTTTTTTTTGGCCAGGCAGGGTAACTTGATTTACAAACACAATAGCGAAATAATCACAGATCATGTAGAGCAGGTTAAAATGAACGTTTTAAGACCAAAATGACGAGGCTCACTGCAGCAGTTACAGAGAGAGGTGTGACAACTTTTCAATGTAAAGTTAACTGGAGCCAGAGTCGATGGAGCTGGAAGCGCTTTCTATTTGGAACGAGGCTGGTAGCATGTTAGCTATGTCCATTTATATATATATAGTCTATGAAAAGGAAAAGGTCAGTTTTTTAGCATCAGGCAGCTCCAGACGCTCATTCACTTGGGAAACTTCACGCGACCGAACAAAAATCTCTCTTGACTCACCTTTGTGTTGCGACCCCAAGGTTGAGGACCATTCCGATAGAGTACAGAAACAGAGTATGCAATTATTTAGTTGTTGGTTTGTTTACGCCTTCTGGGACTCAAATAGCATTACAACAAGACAGGTCTATATGGGTCTATATCTCTATATATTTCAGTATTAAAACCAGAAAAAGAAAACTAGTTCGTTTTAAGTAGTTTGCAGCTGTCCAAACATATTCCTCACTTTCCTAACACATTCCAAGCATCTTAATTATTCACCACGGTGAGTCTATAAGCACTTTTCACAACTTTCAGAGCCCAGGGCAGAGTTTTGCCGTCACAGTGCAACAACTAACAACTAACATGCTAACAGCGCACCATTATTACTTCCTGGGTTGTTGATGAAAAGTGTGCTTTATAATTAGATTGATCACACGGCAGCCTCTCTTTTGTACCTTAAGAGCTGCATTTCCAATATATCTGTACTACATCGTAACAAATGAGACTTTGTAAACTGAAAATTGGCTACAAGTGATTTAAGATAAAAGACAGACATCAGCACATAGTTATATTATTGTATTATGACTTCTGTCCCTTTTATATAGTGTCTATTTCATTAGCCAAAACCACAAAAGAGAAAAATGCAGAATAAAAACCTTTCAGTCATATGCACAGCTTAACAGAACCGTTTTCAGCCTGGATTTAAACATTGTCAAAATAGATTCCTGGTCTCACATCTTCAGGACGACTGTTCCAGGTTTTAGCTGCATAAAACTGAAACACTGATTCCCCGTGTTTAGTCCTGACTCTGAGGACTTCAGGGACCAGCCTCCTGTTGGTGCCCAGAGAGCGAGATGGTTCATACGCACTAACATGTGGGAGATGTAGTTTATTGAGGATGGTTCAGGCTTAGTAACTTCCTAACTAAGAGGTTAGGAATTAGCATATTCATTTATTAAGTAGTATTAATTAAGTAGTTACTAAGACTAAATCATTCTTAATAAACAATTTGTTCATTACGAATTAGTTCTTGTTTTATTATGGCTATTAGTGCTGGATATGAAAAAATCATATATCACGATAACAAAACAAAACCAAATCACAGACGTACCTGATCTTTTCGGTAAAAGTACTTCTTCTTGGGCTGCCTGCGTAGCTGTCTCTGTCTTTTACAACTCCAGGCATGAAACTTCAACCTGTTGCGCCTTCATCGTTCAACACTCATGAGTTAAGTAAGGAAAAGCATGTCGCAAACCACCGTGAGAGTCAAAAAACGTAAACCAGCCTAATGTTGCAAAACCACAAGACAGTTTCTTTGCAAAAAATCTCTTTTTTATTTTCACTTATATAAACTTAGAGTATGCATAGTGACAAGACAACACGAATACAATCGTCGCAGGCCATTTAATTATATATACTTGCTGTAATAATTTCTACAATTTGGTTTGAAACAATAGAAGAGAAATGGCACGATAGACACTTTCTATTACGCTATTAAGTGTATTATTTTATTATGAAGTATAATCCATCATCCAAAAAGTTCCACCATTTTCTCGATATACTGATCACATTTCAAATCCATCCATCAAATCCGGAAACAATATTGTCTTCCATAGCCAATATCTTCTGGAACAAAAGTTAAGTATCTCTGCAGGGGTCCATACATCTCCAGTAGCTTTCAAACATGACTCACAGAATACAGTGGTGTCTTTTCTGCCACATACAGATATAGACACTGTCAGTTTGAAAATCCCCAAACTTTCTGAGCATCGCTGGTAAAGAATGTTTCACGAAGAATTCACCGTTGATCACTTGTTCGGTGTCCGTACTGTCAGCTACGTTATACAGTCCTGTAGTGTCCACTGTGAGGGTCCAACTCTTCCAAAAGTTGAAATAAAAAAAGTTGGGGGAAAAAGTTATTGAATTGAATGTCAGTGATTCTTTAGAGTCTGGTCAAAACGTGTTCTCTCCACAGCAATTTATACAATTATTTGTAAAACGCCTGAATAAAATAAGACCCAATTCAAACTGAATCTATGTCTGAAGCCTCTGGAGTGAAGACAAATGACTGGGCTCTTTGTGAAACTGAGAGTTTGTAGTTCTGGCTGATTTGTCTGATTTTTCTCTGCACAGATTTTTGGATAAATATAGGAGTACGTATAGCTGATGTCTGGGGGGATCGACTGATAGACGGCAGATTGAACATTTGTTGGATTCTGACAACGTCAAAGCTGAAGCATACAGCACTGAAAATCAGATTTAAGGACTAAAAAAAAAAAAAAAAAGTCGAAAAGCGAAATTGGGCATACTTTTATCAAACAGAACTGCATATACTTGAGGTATATACAGTTTTACTTGAAATTACTACAGAAAAAATATAGACAATTGTTGGTAAAGCAGAGATTAAAGTCTTAACGTCATTAGTTTTACCTTTTTGCATCATTTTCCTTGTCAAAACCTGCACCGGTGAGAAAAAAGGAAAAAAAAAAAGATTAGTCACGTTAAATGTAACTGTTTACATCATATTTCAATAATCTGATCAGAAATCTGTGAGCTGTTTTTGGTGATGCATGTATTATATTGCCAGTGACATGTAGCTAGTGTCATTTCATTAAACATGATTCCCTTTGTGTTTGATCTAACATCATTTGGCTTGAATTTCAGCTGTGGATATCTCTAATGGCATTTTCCTATTACTAACTTCATTATGATACAATCTAATTACATTACCCCATTGTTGATTACATGATTATTGTTAAATACTCTGCTCTCTGTCTCTGCTCTGAGACTGTCACTGCCCTCTGCTGTGAACCTTGTAGCTCCGTCAGTCTGTAATTCAGTCTTTGAGTGTTTTGAGCCAGTATCTCTCTCAACAACTGAAAAATTGAAAGCCTTCCTTTTGTCCCCTAGATATAATTCTTCTGTTCAAGGATGTTTTTTGATTCTATTGTACTTTATATTGTTAATGTTCTGAACTTTCCTACTGTCCTGAAACATGTTCTGGTCCAGCCAATCATCAAATACCCAAATCTTGACCCAAATATTCTTTCTAACTTTAGACCCATCTCATAGCTGCCCTCTTGTTTTAGAAAAGGTTGCATATGACTTATCTTAATCTTAACGAAATCTGGTTTTAAATCCCAGCACAGTACCGAAACAGCTCTTGTAATACTTTTGAATGACCTGCTTTTAACTGTTGACCTTGGAAAATCTGCAGTTCTTTTGCTTTTAAACTTATCAGCTGCCGGTGGATCACAGCGTCCTTCTGTCCCGCCTGGAGACACATGTGGCATTAAGGGTGCACCACTGTGTTGGTTTCGATGCTATCTGTCAGACAGGAGTTTTTCAGTGAACCTAGGACAGTACACCTCCTCTGTGTGTCCCTTAGAGTACGGTGTGCCCCAGGGTTCTACATTAGCTCCAGCCCTCTTCGCTCTGTACATGCTTCCCCTGGGTGATGTTTTTTAGAAAGCGCTGTGTCACATTTCATTCTCATATCTGTCAGTGACCGCCAATGACGGCCAGACCTCAGTCAAATCTCTGCAGGACTGTCTCAGGGATGTGCAGACCTGGCTGAGCACAAACTTCATGAACTTAAATCTAAATAAAACTGAAATTGTGGTGGCATGACAGGGTGATTAGTCCTCTGTCCTATTATTGTCGTCCTGCAGTGAGGAGTCTCGGGGTGATTGTGGACTCTATGTTCAAACTGGAGCCCTACCTCCCACAGGCTGATTTTAAAAAAAAAAGCAATCCACACATTTGTAAAGTTGCATCTGGATTATTGTAATAGTTTGTATGTAGGGCAGGACCAGGGCTTCCTGCAGAATTTACAGAATGTCCAGAAGCTCCTTTGGCCCCTATTTCATCCATCCATTTTCTTCCGCTTATCCGGGGGGCAGTAGTTTAAGCAGGGACTCCTAGACTTACCTAACCCCAGACACATCCTCCAGCTCCTCCGGTGGGCGGTTCTTCTTCCCCTATTTCAGATCAAGTGCAATTCAAAATGTTATTTATTCTGTTTGTGTCTGCACTCTATGGGTCCTCTTTATTTGAGGGAGTTACTGCAGCCCGATACTCCACCCAGAGCTCTGACATCAGCTGACCCGCTCCTGCAGGCTGTGCCCAAAGCCAGGCTCAAGACCAGAGGTGACAGAGCCTTTTCTGTGGCAGTGCCTGGAGTATGGAACAGCCTCCCTCTGCCTGTCAGATCCTCTCAGTCTTTAATGCGACTTCCCTGGCATTTAATACTATCTAGACAGTACATCTTGGTGTGTTATTGCTCTTTGCCTATGAATCGTATTATCTCTATATTTGTTTTTTGTTGACTTATATGTGAAGCATTCCGGGCAGCTGAAATAGTTTTAAATGTGCTAAATAAATAAACTCAAATTGAATTGAACTGAACTGAAAGTACATGCGTGCAAATAGTTTAAAGTCTTTTACTTACGGAAACAAAGGCAGTATGTCATGCCAGTTGTGAGAATCAGTCCACCAGTTTGCAACGCTTTGTAGATTTTACACTGATAATATATTACATTTTTAATTCAGTTGTACTGTTTCAAGGCTATCCGTGCAACAATACAGCAAAAACGTGTGTTTCCTTAAGCCTGGAATTCACTGAGAATGTACTGTGTAGAAATAATGCTACTTTCAAAAGGTGAATCTCAGGCTTTTCCCATCAGTGCAAACTATGTGCAGCTATCTCTCCTTAACAATGCCCATTTGCTACTATGCTTCACCGTGGAACGCACTGCACCATGGACACATACCTGAACAACTGCACGCCCTGCTATTGTCCCTCAAAGAGAACAGAATTAAAGGCGCCTTTGTAGACGTGGATTGAAGACAAAAATTGAAAAAAGAAAATAATCTTGCTCTCATCTGCCTATTCACTCCACTCTCAGCTATGCAACAAAGTCTGCAGCGCTCGGTAATGACGCACAGCCTTTGTGTGCCTCTGACTGCTTTGGAATTAGTTAGAAAAATTATGATTCCGAGCTGTTTTCTTTTGTGGTCTTGGACAGGTGCTTTGCAACAAGAACACACCTTATATCTTTTGTTGTAGTTATGTTAAAGGTGGTGTACCAGATTGTACTGTCTTAAAAATGTGAAAATCAAAAGTAGTTCATTTTATCCCTCCCTTTGTTAGCGCATTTTTAAGATCCTAATTTTGCACTGTGATGAGTTTATAAGCGCTTTTCACAACTTCCAGAGGCCAAAATGGAGTATTTCTGTCGTAGTAATGCTAACAACTTGCATGGTAACAGCGCACTTCCTGGTTCTTAGCGATTAAAGCTGCAGACGGTACACAACGGTCTCCTTTTTACCCAAAGACGGTACACAACGGTCTCCTTTTTACCCAGGAGAAGACAAATTGTACTTCTTACATGAAAAAAACGGCTCTGTAGCAATGATAACAGCGCACTTCCTGGTTCTCGCAGATAAAACAGACACACAGCAGCTTAATTTTGACCATAAGAGCAGCTCGCCAGATGAATACTGTCGTTGTGTGCTTGGGCAAGGCACTTAAGCCACCTCGCCCTCAGTGTCTGTGTACACTGGTGTATGAATGTGTGTGTGAATGGGTGAGTGGTAGAAAAGTGATATATAAAAATGTGTTTGTACAATATATCTGTACTGGGACAAGACAAATTTCGCTCAAAAACATGAAAAAAATGGAGTACAGGCCTTTAAAGACACAAACAGAAAAAAAAATCGTGCTCTCATGCAAGAAACTCTGCAGTGTTTGGTAATAACGCCAAGCCTTTGTGTGCTTCTAATTGCTTCTGAACTAGTTAGAAAAATGATGATTCTGAGATATTTTCTCTTTTGTGGTCCTGGACAGGTGCTTAGCAACAAGAACACACTGACCCTGAAAGCGGTGAAGCAAGAGGACGCCGGGAAGTACTTGTGCCGGGCGGTGGTCCCCAGAGTGGGAGCAGCGGAGAAGGAAGTGTCCCTCACCGTCAATGGTCAGTATGATGTACAGTCAGTGGGGGAATGGGGAAGTGTGATGTGGTCAGGGCTAGTGTTTGGAAAACTGTGGAGGTCAAGGAAGTCCCACGGGGATATAACAGTGTTCAAATCTCATGATGTGATGTTTATTTATTGTGATATAGCACTCAAAAATACTATGCCTCTTGCAGTCAGTGGTACCAGATTTCAAAAGTATAAATATACAGTACAGTACAGTATACATAAATATACAGTTAGCTTCTTTGAAAGAGAGCAAAGGACATAACTGCAACTCGCACCAATATTGTTAGATATTGCTGTATTCGAATATTCGTAAAAATGTCTAGAGCAAGAGTGTCCAAACTACGGCCCGGGGGCCAAATGCGGCCCTCAGACCAATTTTTATTGGCCCTCAGGTCTTCAGTTGAACTGGCCCAATTGATCATAATCAGTACTTTTTATGGCAAATTTGAGTAATCCTACCAGTATAACCTAAATAACATCACACTGCATTGTCATACAGACCTAATATTAATATTTCAAGCCTTATGTAAAGTATGAGGTCAAAACTATGTTAAATGATTGAATAATCTACTGTATTCAAGATATGGCCCTCGGTGAAAAGAGTTTGGGTACCCCTGGTCTAGAGAGTAGGCCTGTCATAACACATGAATGATACTACTGAAATCAAATAATCATACATGAAGGAGAATTATCCCCCAAAAAGTAATTATCCCCCAAAAAGTATTCTATATTTTATTAAATATGAACTGCAATAAATAAATGCCAGAATATAACATCTACATAGTTAGTTTGTGTCTGTAATGAGTCGTTCAAGTTCATACTCCAAACTCCTACAATTCAAATTATATCATATTACAGAAAAATAACCAAAAATATCAAATTCGAACAAAGACGGCTGCATTTTCACATCTCATCAAACTTTTAAATGTATAAATAGAAACCCATAGGCCCCGCAGCAAGTCATTACTGAAAGGCGCTGTGCCTGATTTCTACTGTCTTAAAAACTTTTTTTTTTTTTTAAACTGAACTAATTCATTTTAAACAGTTTGCAGCAGTCCAAAGTTATTCCTCACTTACTTTATGCATCCCGAGCATTCTAATCATAATCACTGTGATGAGCTTTTCATAACTTTCAGAGTCCAGACCACAGTTTTGTCGTCATAGTAAGGCTAACAACTGGTATCCTAATCCTGCACTTTTTGCTTCTCAGATAATATAAGTTTTTAATTAGATGCAGGCACAGCGAACATATTTTGACCTCAAGAGCTGCTTATACAATATATCTGAACTGTGGCTGGACTAATTTTGCTCAAATATATGAAAAAAGATCAGGTACAGCCCTTTTAAAGAGAGGTAGAGAAATCATTATAATTTGTAGTACTACTTTGGGCAACAAGGTGGTTCTTATAGTGTGTTTTATAGAGTTGGAGTGGAAGACATTATGAATAGAATTTGATAGAATGAAAAAGTCACTTAAAGAGCACATATTACAGTATTTTTGATCTATGTTATAATGTTTCCTCATCACAAACATACCTGGAGTTGTGTTTTGTTTCATTCACACACGTTTAACTCACACACCCTGCATATTTAGTCCAAAATGTCCTCTCAAACAGAAAAAAAACTCTGTTCCACCTTGTGATGTCATAATACAGGAAGTGCTTTCCTTCGCTAGAATCATTTGGATGATTTCAACCACATGCGCCACTTAACTAAACTTCTCATTTGTGTTAAGGTTGACTTTATTATCCCCTTTATTAAGCTGCGTTCTTTTCTCAAACTGAAAACACTCAGTTCCACCTTGTGATGTCATGTGGTAATACAGGAAGTGCTTCACTGTGTTTTTAAACTCCACCTTCACGAGAATCATGTGGATTTTTTCAGATATGGACTTTCCAATGTGAATGAACAAAAGATAAAAGGCAGCTGCGAACTTGAAAACTACCACTTCATGACATCACAAAGTGGAACAGAGCATTTTGAGCTTTGGAGATGTAGGCAGAGTCACTCAAACACAACTCCGGGTATGTTTTTGATGAGGTAACAAAAGCTAACAAGAGTCTATTTTGCGTAATGACCTTTAATGCGTTTAACTGCTTTACACGCGCAAATGTAACGGTGTCTTGACTTCACGCCAAATCACACCGCTCGCTTTATCCCCGTCATCGTCCAACAGTGTCAGATGAAAGGCGACATTAAAGCCCGCGCCGACTTTAAACCTTCCCCGCGACTGTCAGTGGAAGTTAATAAGGAGCATATCATCGATTCCTAATGGCCGGCGGCACGCCTTTATTCGCGCCGTGGATGATAGGCGTAGTTCAATGAAAAATGATCCACGGCCCTTCTGAATTAATCAGCGAGAGGGAAATAAATGGACAGCTGTTTATTGGAAAGACGTTTTAAGGTCATGCTGAAATGTGGCTGCGAGATGACACATTTTTTGAAGGGAGGCTTTGGTACTGGGCTCAATAACATTTGGGATGGATTAGGCGAGGATGGAAGTGCATGCTAGGGCCGCGAGCTTCAAGGTTATAGCGGCCATATGTTTAGTCTTTCTGATACCCATCAACATTCCGTATACTGTTATTGATGGAGTTATTAAAGGAACTATGTAGCCTGCTCTAGTTTTTAAAAAAAAGAAACAAAAACTGAACCTGGGTTAGAGGACAAGTACAAGTTTTTCTCATTCTCAGTTGCCATGGGCGCTGCCATCGTCATTCGGGTTGTATTATTCACATGGGGCTGCCGATCTTGACAGCAAATAAGTTCTATAGGGACACGGAGCCGTTTTAAAGCCTCCCAGAGAATCAGTGCAGTGTGACTTGTTGGTCACATGGACAGAATGAAAACAAATTAAAACGTCTTTATATAAGATTTTAGTGGCGAAATTTTTCCCAAATTCTCCATTGAAATGAATGGGATTCCCGCTTAACCGGAAGTGCCACCACCGCAAAGAAAGAGCGGTTTGGAGCGTTTACGGCACAAGTGGGGAGATTAAGGTAGCAAGGCAGCGGCAAAGCACTGATTAAGGATTGGCTGTCGGTGCTGGGGTTTAGGTAGTGACCATTCAGATCAGAGAGAGTCCTTTTAGCTTTAAACCAACTGGATTTCAGCATTGAAACTGGCAACCCAAATGAGAGACTTATGTGAAGCTCATTCTGGTGTCTGATGAACCTAAACACCAAATTAAAACAGCTTGGTCATCATGTCCATGTCCATGTCCAATCATGTTTTATAATTAAGAATAAATCAGCATTACAGTTGTTATCAGTAAAAGCTGTATTTGATTTTAATCTACCTCATATTTGGCCACACAGATACTTCATGGAGTTTATGGAGTTTAAAGTTAAAACCTTGCATACAGTTCCTTTTAACAATTATTGACAAATGCCAAAAAAAAAAGCAAATATAAACTAAATCTAAAATCCGCTTATATTGTGGCTTCTCTATCCTATAGCAACTTTAAATTGTATTCACCCTTTTATCTGCCGTGATGCCTCTCGCGCTGTTTCTCTATTCCACTGATGGGTTTAGTGTGTGAGTGCTGGCCAGCCTCTCTTCCCCCGGGGCCACTGGGAAAAAAGGAAAAAATGGTGCGCACTTGAGCAGGGAATAGGAAATATTTGATTTCTCCCGGTCAGCACTTTCTCAATCTGCAGCGGGCCTCTCCAGTGTCAGCCCTGTCACTCTGCCCCGTCCTGCGTCTTACCCAAACAACACGGGCCCTAGATTTATGAAAAACACTGACCCCTCTGTAGCTCAAAGTCTGTTTGACCCGCCATCCGCCAGCACTTCCATCTAGTTCGTATGCAGCGCCCAGTCTGACCTGTCATATGCAGTGAAACGGCTATAAAAATGTGCTTTTTCCCAGCACATAGGTTATGTCTTAGTGAAATTGAGTTGTTCAGATTTGCCGGAGTAAAAATAATACTTTTGGATGGCCTATGGTGAGTTGAAGCAGGGAGTTGATGAAGCCACTTAAATAGAAGGCTGCGTAAAGAAACCAGAGTGCAGTTTTGCAGTTTTTTTTAGTAAAACAAGCCATACATTTCAAGATTTAACATAACATGTAAACTGTTCTGTAGATAGCATAAACCAGTGACTTAAATGCAAAATCGACTTTTTGGAGCCCTATACCATGTTATAACATTTTGCCTAATCAAACACATGCTAGAGATGTTTTATATGTCATCCATGCATGTTTGAGTAATCTAGCGATCTCTCCCGGGCCCTTTTTGAACCCTCCTTATGGTTAGCACATAGACCAGGGGTGGGAAAACTTTTTGACACACGGGCCACGATGGGTTCTAAAATTTGACAGAGGGACTCATTGTACAAATTGTTTTCCAAATGCGTTATTTTAGCAATCAATCAATTAATTAAATTTCAGTTAAATAAACACAGCAGCAGTTTTATCAAGTGCCAAAAGATCAACAACTTGCTGAAAAAGGTAAATTGAAGAGCGTATCATAGCAACCAAAGAGCCAATCTGGAGCGAGGCTGTTGAAAGTAACGCCCCTTCCCACCTGCACCACTGGTTTAGCAGGGAGCAGGCACTTTGCAAAGCTGTCAATCAAATCTGTTGGGGGGGCGACCTCTGGGAATGAAGACGTCTGATTGGTCCGTTATTAATATTCATATCTTTATTTACAGATGCAATAGTGAAATAAAAATAGCAGGATCATGTAGAACTTGCATTGTACTAGGTTTTGCATAATGATTGATAATAAAATAACTGTATGCATGAAAATAATACCTTTAATTTGTTAACTAGATTCATCAAACTATATCTAGCCTTGAGGCACTAAATTGTCAATCATTGCGTGACTTAACATGGCAATTCATTAATATTTATTGGCGAGTTTAATAATTCAAACTTGCTGGAAAGTGAATGACAACCACTGCTAGCTGCTGTTCCTTACATATTGATCACAAATGTCACATAGTTTTACAATTACAGCTATTTTATTTTTTATTTATGTTTTTTTCCCTGATTCCCAGTCAATATCACTTTTTAATTAGATGCAGGTACAGCGGACATATTGTGACCTCAAAGGCATATTCTGTAATATATCTGAACTGGGGCGAGACTAATTTTGCTCAGATACATGGAAAAAGATCAGATACAGGCCCTGAGAAACAATGGTATAGAAACAATTATAATTTATAGTACTACTTCGGTCAGAAAGGTGGTTCTTATAGTGTGTTTTATAGAGTTGCAGTGGAAGACATTATGAATAGAATTTGAATCCTATAGAACAAAAAAGTAACTTAAAGGGCACATATTACAGTATTTTTGATCTATGTTATAATGTTTCCTCATCACAAACAGACCTGGAGTTGTGTTTTGTTTCATTCACACATGTTTAACTCACAAATCTTGCATATTTAGGCCAAAATGTTCTCTCAAACAAAAAAAAAACCCACTCTGTTCCACCTTGTGATGTCGTGTGATAATACAGGAAGTGCTTCACTGTGTTTTTAAACTCCATACACCTTCACGAGAATCATTTGGATTATTTCAGATATGGAATTTCCAATGTGAATAAACAAAAGGCAAAAGGCAGCTGCTAACTTGAAAACTACCACTTCATGACATCACAAAGTGGAACAGAGCATTTTGAGCTTTAGATGATACAGATACTAATAATAAAGAGTCACTCAAACATGGATAAAAGAAAACACAACTCTGGGTAAGTTTTTCATATGCGTTAGACTGATGCATGTTTAACACACAAACTCTGCATATTTAGGCCAAAATGTCCTCTCAAACAGAAAAAAACACTCTGTTCCACCTTGTGATGTCATGTGGTAATACAGGAACTAACTAAACTTCTCATTTGTGTTAACTTTATTATCTCGGTAGGAAAATGTGTTCTCCTTGAAACCAGCATTACCAGAATCTTGGTCAGGAGTACGTAGCTTGAGAATTAGACAATATTGTGCGTGTTTTAGGTCAGGCATGCTCAAACTGTGGCCCGGGTGCCAAATGCGGCCCTCAGACTAAGTTTTCTTGGCCCATATTACTTTAATCAGTACTTTTTACTTTACATTTATGAAAATCTACTTTAACAAACCAACATATGAAATAGTTAATGTGCCCCAGTGAGGATGTAAGCATGAATAAAGGTCTAGTGGCTCAGTCTAACTTGTAATAAACACAGATTTGAAGTATTCACTGTATTAGTGACCAGTCTATGGCCCTCAATTGGCCCCATACATACAAATTTGTCTTCTGGTATCGCCCCACATTCATACTCACTTATCAATACCCTTTATTTGACACAATATTCTATGGACCAATTATATTTAATACAGATAGAGGTAGCTAAAATGGACGTTGTCAAAATGCAGATTTGTGTTGTAGTACTATGAGTTTAAGGGTCTAGCCAATTATAGAAACCAGAATTATGAAAACCACCTCCCATTGGTAGGTTTCAGATGACATCACAACATCCTGTAGGCCAATAATATTATATACAGATGGGCAGAAGCTGAGATGAATATTGTTAAAATACAGCTTTTTGTTGTAGTACAGTGAGCTCTTGGGTCTCACAGATAAAATAATAAGGTTCAACATTTGTGCATTTACCTTTTTGGATATTTCATAGCGAAGTACAGCGTAATCTATAGGCTAAAACCGTCTCTTGGGCCACATCTGGCAGCACGACATCAACACATTATCGAATCCGACAACCTCCTCCCGTCCGAGTTGTTTGCGTTGGAAACCGTCGCCATGGTAACCGCGCTCGATCCTAGCTACGCCTTATTTCACATTACAAGCCCTCTTTGAGTGATTATAATATTTAAACCGTCTACGCGCACGCCTTCTACCATAAATCGCCGGGCTTTATAACAGCCAGTCCCTTAACGCGATCTACAGTTCTGATTTACATCCCGAGAAGCGGCCATAAAGAGCCCCCAAAGTCTATCTGTGAGGTAGATTGGATTAAGGCACGGTTTATTTTACGCTCAAAGCCAATTAAAAGCAGCAAATAAATAATGCCAGGGATTTTTTTTTTTTTTTTATTTCTTTACAGTGCATGGTTTTGCCCTTGGAGCCCGGCCTCTCCTCTCTTGGTTAATATATGAGGAGCGATTGCCAAGAAGACATATAGCCAAGTTTTTTTTTTATTTATATATATTTTTTTTACTTTTTTATGGTTGATGATTGAGTGTCTTTGCCTTGGCTGTGCTGTCCGCAGGTCCTCCCACTATCTCCAGCACGCAGACCCAGCAGGCACTCTACGGAGAGAGGGGCCAGATCAAGTGCTTCATTCGCAGCACCCCTCCGCCGGACCGCATCGTGAGTCATGGACACCCAACACCCAACACACCCATGTCTTAGCACCCGAAGGATCCGCTGTGCATTATGGGGGATGGGGCTGGGAATCGGTTCATAGAGAAAATAACAAACAAAAAAAATTCTGAAATCGTCTTGTGATTTGATTAGTATTTCAAACACACATTATCTGATCATTGTAGAGAAGGTTTCAATCGTGGTTATCTGGACACGGTTTTTGCAAGCAAGATATTTAGACTCCCATCCTGAAGTCATTTTCAGTTTGATAGTACAGGTCAGTTTCCCTCACTATAACGAGGTTCACCTTTCGCGGCCTCGCTGTTTCGCAGATTTTTTATTGCAATGTTCTGCGTCCTGATTGGTTAAGGGACTGTAGACCATTGTCAGTCAAACTCCTCTGCGCCATGTCTCCAGTACAGCACACAATGCATTTAGCTTTTAAGTTTTCTCGCCGATGTCGATGAAATGTTGCAAAACACGAAGTTTAAATCTCTCAACTGGACAAATCGTTGTAAGAGTGAAGACGTTTCGCTGCTCATCCAACCCGCTTCTTCAGTTCTGGTCAGATTACTGTTGGCCACTGCCTTATATCTAGCTATGGATCAGACGACTGAGGGTTTACACAGACATCGATGAAATGTTCTGCACCGACAAAGGAAAGTTTGAACTTTGAGAGTGTTTAAACAAGAGAGAAATGTGCGAAAATGTCAATGCCTGTCTGAGAAAAGTGTATAAAGTGTGTGGTGAGGCATTTACAGCCTTAAAACAACTATAATAATTGTAAAGAAATCTGTGTAAACCCTCAATCGTCCAGGTCTGATCCATAGCAAAAGACGAAGTTCAGTTGTCCAGTTGACAGATTTGAACTTCGTCTTTTGCTATAATAATTGTAAAAAATAACGCTGACGTCTTTGTGGATTTCGCCAATCACTGGTTATTTTTAGAACATAACTCCCAGGAGGGACCACTGTATTAGCTTGAGACACTAGGGTTAATACTACCTTGACTTAACTATATCTAGCCCCAAAGTGACAGTGGTGGAAGAAGTACTCAATTTTGTTACTTAAGTAAAAGTACATATACAAGAGCAAAAAAAAAATACTCAAGTAAAAGTATCACATGAAAAAATCTACTTAAGTAAAACAGATTTTGAGGTCTTATATGGCTTCAAATATATTGATTTTGATTAACATTTGTGCTGAATTTTGTTCAATCAAAACAATCTTTTTTTAAGCTGTTTTTATTTGTATAATTTTCTTTGTTCAAACTATAAAAATGTTAAAAACCCTCAGACTTTTCAGCATTTCTCAAAAAAAAAAAAACTTCAGTCCAGTTCAGAAATGTAGTGGAGTAGAAAGTACAGATACACCTGCTCTCAAAAGTAGTGAAATAAAAGTAAAAAGTACCCAGTGTAAAATGTACTTAAGTAAAACGCCTAAAGATACCTAAAATGTAAAGTTATACTTTACTACTTTTACTTTGTTATGCTCCACCACTGCAAAGAGAGGGGTTTTAGAGTGAAACCTGATTAGCTAATCAGTTCCTTAACTACGCTGAAGGTGAGATGGCCGATGTACAAGAGGAGCATAACGACCCATAATGATGTTAGTTAGTGAACAAGGGCAGGGCATTTTCACTCAAACTCTTCCCTGGGCACTGGACGTAGTTATCTCAGAATAGGATCAACCCTAATGTCTCAAGCCAGTACCATCAAATTGAATAAAAGCAGATGTGTCCAGATGTCACCTTTGAAACCTTCTCTACACTGAACCACGCCTGGATTACGCAGACATCTAGTAAAAAATAAAGTTAAGAGGGCAAAAATCAGATCCATGAATGTAAAATGGCATTTGTATAGCAAAAAAAGAAATAAAATCTGTCAACTGGACAAATCATTGTAGGAGTGAAGACATTTCGCTGCTCATCTAAGCCGCTTCTTCAGTTCTGGTCAGATTACTGTTGGACACTGTCTATATCTAGCTGAAGGGAGGAGCTAACTACTCTAAAACTCAAAACCCTATTGTTTTACAGTTTCTGTTTGTAGGCTAGGTCTATTGTGCTACCCTAAGCGTGCACTGTGCCTGTGTCCTACTTAGCATAGTCATTCAAGCCCCTAATGAGTGGTTTCACACCTACCAGCTTGGATGAGTAGCAAAACGTCTTCACTCCTACAACGATTTGTCCTGTTGGCAGATTTTATTTGTCTTTTGCTATGGACTCAGGGATTACACAGATGTAGCATTTTTACTTCTACATTCAGTAAAAATCCATGGAGTTACCCAAAAACTCCTTAAGGAAAATTTAGTGTGGTATTGGATTAGTGATTTACTTTTAAAGGTGCACTATGTAACTTTTTTTGTGGCACCACCTACTTGTCTTTCTTTCTTATTTGTTGGGGACCATGTGCAAATTCATGAATCTTACTTAAGGAAAAGATGATTTGTAGCAGTTTTAGCTACTGCTACTTTCCATCTGCCGTCCTGGGCAGGTGAACACACACTAAAAATACTCATTTCATTACAACGACATTATAAGAATAAGAAGTTCATCATTAACATTACCAATAAAATGTCACAATTTCCAACACAGCATGTCTCCTACGGTTCACACAAAAAATTATTATGCGCAAGTTTTTATATTGAATACAGAACAAATTAACTACACTGATATAGACCGGTTTATTGAAAATGTGCTTTTTAAATTTCTAGTCAAATTATTAAGATCTATAGGCAACTTCAGAGTGTCTGAAGCTGATTACACTGTCTGATGGTTTGAAAAAAAAAAAGGAAAAGGCCGAGGATCTTTTTAGTACTGTGGAATTTGGGTTCACAGACGACAAAGTGGACCGGGTAGTTTGTTTGGAACAGAGTTAAATACATTTTTTCAATGGAGATGGAGCTGCATTATTAATCCTTTTGAATAGGGTTCTTAGATTTGAATACAGAATGACACTGAGCATTGTGTATTTACTTAGGATATTATAACAGTGAGGGTTTTTTTATGGTGCCCTTAATGCCTGATTATAGATGGATTTGAGACCAGCAGGACAGTTTTCTGGACAAATACTGGACAAATCTTCAAAGCTCAACAAGCTTTGTTCCACCTTGTGATGTCATGAAGCGGTATTTTTCAGGATAACTGCTTCATTTTACCTTCTGTTTTGTGGAGATTCCAAGGCTGAAATTATCCAAATGATTCTGGTGAAAGTGTATGGAGTTTAAAAACCATTGGAGCACTTCCTGTATTACCACATGACATCACAAGGTGGAGTAATTTTTGTATAACATAAATCAGAAAATGGCGTAATACAGGCCCTTTAACCTGCTGATAGAGCAGATAATAATAATACAGTATATACTTTACAGAAATGTATTTATAAGCATTTGTTTTATTAGATTTGATTAATGTATTTGAAAGGCAGCAGTGCAATTTCATAAAACATATGATTAAAACAGCAGGTCATGTGTGGAATAATCATGGCATTTAACTATGTGAAAGTGGCCTCGACTGTGAAGCTGTTCCTCATTTATCTTATGGAACAGAGGTTGTATCGGATTGTGTTGATTTAGTCTTCCGTGTAGATGTTAGTCCTTTGTCTGGAATGTCCCACAGTGGCATTAAGGCATTCTTGTCACATTTATTCAAATTTCAGGTGCTTTAACTGCTAAATCATTCCTTGCAAATCAATAACATCTCAATGGAAACAAGCTGGTAGCAGTTCCTCCATTTGAAAAGTCACACAGTACGCACCTTTAAGTACTCGCTGATACTAACTGTGATGTATCAGCATCGCCATCGGAATAACACTGTAGCTGGCAGCGAGTTAAAAGACATACAAACAGCAGTAGTGAGAAAAAATACACTCCAATTTAATACTTTGTAATGAAAAAAACTACACAAGATTTTGTCCACGTACTACATCGATCCACTTTCCCTCTAGTCTTCACCATTAGAGTCCACACAGCCAGGCGCCAGCTCAGATGATCTTCAAATTAACTCGAATTCTGAAGTTTTAGCCATTTTTGAGTTTCATAATAGTTAAACTTTAGTCTAATGAAAACAGAAGGGAGCCCGGACCGGCGAGACTATATAAGCATCAATAATTAGTGTGGGCCAATCCGTCTCGTTCTCCTGGTGAAATGAGAACGTTTGATTTGCCCACATTAGGAGATAATTAGGGAACATTAAAGGATGATTCAAAGTGGGCCGCCATGAGTGAGTTATAGCCTAAATGTGTGTAGGAACGTCCCTCAAGTCTTTATGGAGATGCTTGGTTCATTTGAGGTAAGGGTGCAGTTATGGACAAATTTGTTCATATTCAAAAACAAGAGGCGTTGCGTACTGTTGTTGTTGTTTCCTTAGGCAGGACACTCTTGTTTTTTAAGTCACGATGATTCAAGCAACAAACTATAATAAAAACTACAATACATATCAACTGAAGAAAAGAAAAGAGACTGAGTACATGACTAAGTGTAACTCTTCGGACTGCATTTTTTACCCCTCAAAAAGGCGACATTGATCAGTAAGTATCAGTAAATCAAAGAAAAACTAGCATGCTAACGCACACTTCCTGGTTATCGGACAATTAAAGGGTTTATAATTAAAAGCAGACAGCACGCCACAGACATATTTTAACCTCAAGAGCTGCTATCTTTGTACTAGGGGTAAATTTTTGCTCAAATACAGGCACAGGCTCTTTTAATATTAATATAGGTATCTGTGTAATCCCTCAGTCGCCCAGGGCTGATTCATAGTAAAAGCCGAAGTTAAATCTGTCAACTGGACATTAATATAGGTACTCGTATCACTTTGGCTTGCCAGATCGTAAAATTCAGCCAAAATGTGTACTAAAGTAAGAGTAATGTTACTTTAATATAAATATACTTCATAAAGAAGTATAAAGAACGAGTTAAGAAGTATTTGGAGAAACTGCAACTTGAACTGTGTAATCCCTCAGCCGTCTGTATGAACCACAGTACAAGACCAAGACACTTCTTCAGTTCTGGTCATTGCTGGTGACCACTGCCTTATATCTATCTGAAAGGAGGGGCTAATTACACTGACATTAACCTATTTATTTACAGTTTCTATTTGTTAGCTATGTCTATTTAGCATGTTTTATTTTATTTTATTTATTTTATTATTATTATTATTTATTTATTATTTTTGTACAATAATATAAATAAAAAATAAATTATAAATAAATAGAATAGAAATATAAAATAAATTAATATAAATAAATGTGTATAATAATAATAACCACATAGTCGGGTATTAAAAAAAAAAATAATTAAAAAATTATAATAATAAGAAGAGAAGAAGAAGAAGAAGAAGAAAATACAAGAATTACAAAAATAAATCATATCTGAAGATAAGGTGAAGTGTAAATGTTCAAATGAGCTAATGTTCATGTGACACTATAGCCACTGTGAAATTACTGACAGTGAAAAGGCTAACCAAAAGTTTAAGGAGTAAAAGTATGGCATAAGGAAAGTAAAATTTCTACAAAAAGTTTCTCCAGTAAATGTAACTGAGTACCACCCAAGTCTCATGTACATGTTTTTTCCCCACTAACTTTTTTATATTTGTTTGTCCAGGCATGGTCGTGGAAGGAGACCGTTCTGGAGTCGGGCACATCGGGCCGGTACACAGTGGAGACGGTGAGCACAGACGACGGGGTCATCTCCACTTTGAACCATGAGCAACATCGTCCCTGCAGACTTTCAGACCATCTACAACTGCACCGCCTGGAACAGCTTCGGCTCAGACACGGAAATCATCCGCCTCAAAGAGCAAGGTAACACAGAGATGACACCCAAATTGTGTTTTTGGTTTTTTTTTAACTATTGGATTAATATGTTTTTTTTTAGGAATTACTTCAGTAAATCAAACATACAAAGTTCATCTTGTGAAAAAAGAAAAGTTGAAAAATCTTAAGTGCTAGTGCAAGTTTTTGCGTGCCTCTGTGCTGCGCTTTAGAAACAGTTTCCTTTACTTTTGAATCGGTCTAGTTCACACCAGAATAGAAAACTTACTTTCACCCTTTTTTTTTTTGGTATTTTAAGTACATTCTTGGGTCTTGGTTCTTGATTTCGATACTAAGGAATTGACCCAATACTCAAAAAAGAATCCGGCACTACAACGATAATAATAAAAAACACTCTTTAGACAATAAAACTCAATTTTCCCCCCAACTTTTTCCAGACAAAGGTTAAGTTTGCGGTCCAACTTCTTCAGAGCAGTATCCCAGGTGTGTGAGAGTAAAAAAAAGCCCCCTCGTCCCGATTTATCATAGTGAGACAGTGTAATGCCTTATTCCTTATTAAAATGTAGTACTTTCTTTCATATTACCTTACATCTGTATAGTCTCTCAGTCGTCCAGGTATGTTCCATAGTGGTCCACGGGTGAATACGAGTCTATGTGTCTTATACTTGTTCTGAAGGAAGAACAGGACATCGAGGAATGTGCTCAGAAGTGATATGGTAACAGGCTTTGGGGTGGCTGACAGATTACAGAACAAAGAAAAAGAAGTTGTGTACTCTTTTAAAGGTTAACATTGTGCTGAAATTTGCTCTATTCATACAGCAACCATGTCTTTAAACCTCTGGGGTCAGTTTGGAGTGAAGTGGACATTTATGCGCGTTGCTTTTACAGACTGTGTAAGCTGACCTTCAGTGGTGGGATGGGTGGAGCACATTTCTAATAAATGATCACAAGTGTCATTCCTTTAGCGAGCGCGCCCCATTACTCTTCACATCTCCAAAGGTCGCTTGTCAGGCAAATGTTAACAGAAATGTTCAGAGTCTAAAAGCAATTGACTGGAGCTGTTGGATGTTCGGTGATTCTTATAGAGTTATTTCACTTAGGATTATTGGAACATATAGAACACGGGTAAGTCTACGCTTTGCATGAAAATAAGCTAGCTGTGCGCGAGTTTTTGGGGAGGGTCTGCCACTGGGAGGTCTGCATAGAAACGCTATTACTCTGCCTGAAATGTTCCATAGTACAATGACCATATCTGTCTTGCATAAATTCCATTATATGTATTTTTATTGCTAGAAAGTATCACAAAAACATGCAGTCTTACAGTGAGCGGGGTCCCGTGTTCACAGAGTTGACCCTGGTGATGTCGCCTGCTTGTCTCCATGGCGATGGATGCATTTATTGCCATACTTTTGAACATTATAGGCAAAACAAAAACATCTCAAAGTTACATAGTGGACCTTTAATTTGAGTTTTTGCGTAAATGATAATAATATAAAAATAATTCTCATCTGGATAATTTTCAAGTAATTGTTTCTCAGATGCTTCTTTTGGTTGTGGAAAATTTTTAAATTGTGGAATTGCTTTGCAGGGGCTAAACCAGGACGAAACTAGAGTTAAACATGCAAAAAAAAAAAAAAAAAAAACAGGACTTAGTTAGAAGCAATGTAATATGTGTGAGCAAATCAGCATTCCACCTGTATGAAGGCTTCATATTTGTTTAATTTGTTCATAATATTTCTGGAACTCAAATTCTGCATCAAAAAATTGTAGACTGAACTTGGCCAACAAAAGCCATAAAGCAGGACTACACAAAACGACACAAAAAGTAAAGTATTCAAACAGGACTTGGCCTACCCTGAAAACCAGGACAAAACCAAGGTCAAGGTTTTAGTCTTAAAGATTAAAAGGACTAAACCACGGCAATATAAGACAAAACCTGGGTCTAAACCAGATGGCAACCATGATTGAAACCAGGTAAAACAAAGATTATTGGTTATAGGTTAATATGTTAATGCCATACTGTGGACTGTTTAAAACGCAGTAACATCTCCATGGAGACAAGCAGGTGGCAGTCAGACAAAGTGATATAGTAAACCTTTAAGGACTAAAGCAGATCAAACATGTGTTTAACTAGCCCTCTGCTCCACTGTGACATCAGACATGGCTCACAAAGACATCTCTCTCCCGTTTGACATTCTGTAGCATGTAACGGCTAATAGGCCAGATAATAAGCTGTTTTGAACATACCTGGGGCTTAGTGGTGCAGTAAAATGATCACTTTGCAGTTTTAATAAGCCATTCGTGCACTGTGACTGCTGCTAGCTCTGTGTACCCCCGTCTGAATGTTAACAAGAAGCTGTCGGAGGTGTTCGAACTGTAGACTTTTAAAGAGAAGAAATGGGAGTAATCAACATTAACCATATATTGCCATGACAGTATTATAGTGGTAAAGCAATGAGTTGTTTTTAGCTGGAGATATGGTACCTACCTAACTTTGTCAAATCCAGTAGGATGATTATAGAATGGTCATCAAGGTCATTATGTCCCCCAGAGAAAGAGGTGAGCTGACTACCTGAATATACCTGACCCAGCTATAATATGCATGAATCACTCAAGAGTATATTTATGATGCAGGAACACCATTCACAATAGTTCAGTTTTTAGAGTGTTGCTGGTTCGAATCCAACTCTCGAAGTAAACACCATTGGTCAAATCCACTGACCCACAGTTTGTCAGTGGATTCCACAGATAAAGGCAGGACACTTGACCCCCTCGCCCCCAGCGTCTGCGTACACTGGTGGGTGAGTGGTTCCTTGAAGTGCCTTGAAGGTGGAAAAGCACTATATAAAAATGTGACCATTTACCATAATAAGGAGGGGGAGGGGTTTATTTCTGTGGGGCATTCACCATGTTACCTTTTATTGTTTGGAAATTGAATTACAGAAACGAAACTGTTCAAGCAACCTTTCTTTCTGTACTAGATTATGGAGATATAATATAAATGCAGACTTCAGCCTCTACTTTGAAACCTTCAGATACTCTTTCACTCAGATAAACACACTTTCACTCAGTCTTTTGTTTCATAACAGGTGATGAATTTAAGACTACTGTACAGAGTAGGCTGTCAGAAGAGAACAACACTGTATGAAATGTATTTATAAGGGACTTAATATACTTGACACTAGGGATGGGACAATATATGGCAATATCACTAATTGTGATCAAAAACTTCAATTGTTTGTGGCATTTTTTAATCATCGTGATCATCGCACACGATTATAATCGCCTTTACGGCACCAGACTGTCTCGTGTTTCCAGTTTCAATACAATGTTTAGATGTTAGTTCTGGTGTTTGCCCACAAGGGGGCCCTCATTTATATCCTCCACTCAAGAAGGTCTGATGTGTGGAATTATTATGGCTTTGAAAAACAAGACCAACAAGGCTATAAGCCACCAATCTACAGAGTCTGCCGAAAAAAAGTCACGGCTCTGAGGACAAACACGAGCAACTTAAGCACACATTTATGAGACATCCTGCACTGTGACAAACCTGAGCCGAAAATACCCATCGTAAGTAACAAGCCATGTGAACTGTTGAATGTAGTTAGCGTTAGTTTGTATTTGTTTGAATAATGGTACGTGTTTGTGTGGACTTTGCTATCGCTAGTTTAGCGCTAGCTAAATAGCATTTTGCACAGCTGATGGCTAAAATATCCTTTATCATATCCTTTTTCTCAGGACTTTCTCAGGTTGGTTCATGTGTTTTTTTTATAGTCAAGAGTTCTATAATTGATACATTCATTATTCATTCATTGTTAATTTCACTTGCAGCAAAAAAACAATAAAGGTGATCACTCAGACACCTGCATATTGTATGGTAATTGACGTTTTAGTGACCTTTAAAAAAAAAACTGTAAACCTTGGTTTAATAGTTAAAATAGTTAGAAAATATCATTAATCTAAATTTTAATATTGTCCCATTCCTACTTGATACACTGCCTGAATATCTCACTTGCTTGTTGAACTTTGATACGGAAACTTTTAATACAAGTCTAAAAACTGGCTGTACTAGAACTGAAATGGGAAAAAAAAAGTTATTTTGCTCCCCCAAAAAATTGAATACATTTCAAGGACATGCAAAATTGGAAACTTTGGTGCCACAAATGCACTTTAATAATCTGGTGATAAACATTTATAATCACACCTGCTCCTGCTTTCAGTGTTTTAAATGGGGTTATATACTTTATACTACTAATATGTTTGTATTTTTCAGAAATTTGAACTGAAAAGGAGAGTCTGAGTGCTCGCTCTGTTTAAATAAAGATAAATAAAAATGAAAAAACTGAAAATACAGGTATGTCCATAGTGCTCCATGGACATACACTAGTCTTTGTGGTTTTATACTTGTTCTGATGCAGCTCAAGATCATTCTAAAGCTATTCATAAGTTTCGATACTAGTTTTATTAATGATTAGTATTTGATTTTTGATACTTTGACAACCATATTCAATGCAGAAACTCAGACTACATAGAAGTCTGACTCCTTATAAAACCTTGTGTACTCCCGACATTATGGAGTACAGAAGAAGTGTAATACCCTCTCTTTAACTTAAATATTTTAGTTCTGCTGAATAAGCTCATATAGAACAACTTTCACCTCGCACCTTGAGGACTTTACAACTTTGTACAACAACCTCTTCAGGTTTTCGAAAAGCCCTCTTGCTCGGACTTACACTGTACAAACCAAAGAATAGTTCTGTATTAGTTCCCCTGGAGTTATTTCTTTCTCCAGACCAAGGTGTAGATTGAAGGGCATTTGATTTCACCGCAGTGATCAGAAACCATCTCATGATCGAAGCTCGCCCTGTTTATTTATCCTCCCCAAGGATTCTTATTTCGTTAGATATTTCTGCAAGACGCTCACCGTAGACTCAACTTATCCTCCTCCTCCTCTCTCCCTCTCTTTTTTATCGCTTCCCAATCTCTAAAGAAGGTCAAAGGAACTGCGGCTCTTTAAAGCGGCGCCGTTGAATTATGTCTCCTGACCGCGTTGTCTGAAACACTTAGAGCCGCGCCGTTTTCAGCTGGCAGGCGTCCAGAGCTCCTATCATGATAACGGTGGAGTTATATGGAAGAAAGGCCCGGCTCGGCTTGGCAGCGGCCGCCGTGTTGATGGTAATTGTTGGGAGCCTGTAAAGAGTAAACAGCGGGGTCCATAAATAATAAAACAAATGACGAGAGAGAGAGAGAGAAACAGAGAGAGTGGGTGGGGAGCGTAAAATGTGAGATTGACTATAGCAGACCACCGTGTAGGGTCAGTGTTGCAAAGACAGTCGAATGATTAAGTAGAAAACTATTGTAATTTATGTTGCCTGCTTAAAGGGCCTGTACCTGATTTTAATTCCTTCTTGTCAAGATAAATACTCTTTACATCATGTACGTTGTGTATTATGTGGTAAAAGCTGCCAAAACAAAAAAAGATCATAAAATGTAATCTATTCATTTTACATAGTGTTTTCTCAGGTGATAACTAATACAGGGTCACCTTTTTCATCCAATCAGGTGCATTGTTACTAAGAATAAATGGCAAAAGACAAAGTTTAAATCTGTCAACTGGACAAATCGTTGTAGGCGTGAAGACGTTTCGCTGCTCATCCAAGACGCTTCTTCAGTTCTGGTCAGATAGCGGGTGGACACTGCCTAATATCTATCTGAAGGGAGGAGCTAACTACACTGAAACTGTAAACATCTATTGTCTCATCTACATCTTTGAACATCTCTCTCTGAACATCTATTTACAGTTCCAGTGTGGTTAGCTCCTCCCTTCAGACAGATATAAGTCAGTGTCCACCAGCAATCTAACCAGAACTGAAGAAGTTGCTTGGATGAGCAGTGAAACGTCTTCACTCCTACAACGATTTGTCCAATTGACAGATTTAAACTTCGTCTTTTGCTATGGATCAGACCTGGACGACTGAGGGATTACACAGACACTAAGAATCATGGGAAACAACTGCCTGACACTATCCCAGACAGTTGTTTCTGTGTCATGGTCATAGATTTATAATAAGAACTGGATAACACATTCCACCTTTATGTTGTGGCGAGATCTACTTGTGGCCGCTCTGGGTACTGCAGCACCCAGGAGCTTGGGCCCAGAAAGAATTCTCCCATAGAGTACAATGCATTTTTTGGGAATTCACACCGCCCGTATTCGGCTGACACAGCATCCACAGCTTTCACAAAGGTCGGATTTTGTAGGGATTCTTCTCTATTTTCACAACACGTCCCTAAATGTTAGCTTTGTAAGATTTAGCCTAGCCCACTCTGAGCCCGTGCTAGCTCCGCTCTAGCAGCTATCGATCTGTTTCTAACGTCACATGGTGGGAAGCGATAGCCCGTATTGAGGAAGCGATGTGGAAGAGAAAATTATTTTTGGGCCCATGCGCCAGTGAGCGAAGGACATTGAAAACAATACGACGCCATCTTGGGTTCACCTTCCACATTTTATTATACCTCCATGGTCATGGTGCAATATCACAGTGGCAGAGAGGACTAAGTTTGTGGAGCTAAAAGTTCAAACTAAAGCATGCTCCTGACTTTGAAATCAGGTACAGGCTTTTTAATGCATAATGGCTCATTTCAACTATACAGATTTGTTGTGTGCTTATGTTGATTCTGTATTTTGGATTATTATACAACAAATCAAATCAATTCATCATTTTATTCCTCTAAATAATATGCTTTCACGACTTTTAGAGACCAGAGCGGAAAAAGCTAAGAACATCTTGCATGCTGGCACGCACTTCCTGATTATTGGACGATAAAATACTTCCTAATTGATGCAGACATATGTTGACCTGAAAAGCGGCTTATACAAAATATCTGCAATGGGGCAAGACAAATTTTCCTCAAGTACATGGTGTATTTCTACCCCCTAATGTTTTTGTCTTTATCTAAATATCAAAATCTGCGCCGTGTTGACATCTTTGTGTCTGTGTTGTGTTACAGAGACGCTGAGGCTGGCTGTGATCATCGGAGTGGCAGTGGGGGCTTTCCTGGCTCTGTCCATTCTGCTCGGGACGCTCGGGGCCTTCTGCTGCACCCGCTTTCAGAGAAGTAAGATGAACTAATGTGACTTTTACGATAATATACCCTATCAGTCAAAAGTTTGGACCCACTTATCTTCTCCCTGAATTTATGAATTAACACATATAGGATGTAGTGAACAAAATATTAACTCGAAATGACACAAAACTCATTTTAGATTCACAGCTGTGACGTGAAAACCATTTCAGGAAACTTCATCATGAGGTTTATTGAGAGAAGCCCAAGGGTTTGCAGAGCTGTCAACAAAACAAAGGGTGGATACTTAGGAATTTGAATATAAAATATAAGGAGTATTTAGCTGAGTTAGTTATGTATGCATCTAAAATGTAGAAAGTAGTAAATAAAGGGGAAAAAACATGAATGAGAACAACAAATTCTGACTTACAATTTACAATCTACTTAACTTAGTCTTATGAGACATGAACATAAACCACATACATTATGGAGTACACAGAAGAAAACATTTTGGTTCCTTTTACAATACCCTTTAACGTATATTTTACTTCTGTTAAAAACACAATATAGAGCGATATTTACCAGAATTCACTGCTCTGTGTACTCTCTCCTTGCACCTTGAGGATTATATAACTTGTACAACAACCGCTTTGAGTTTTCTAAAAGTCATCTTGCTCTGACTTATTCTGTATAAACCAACATCTGTTTTTTTTATATTAGTTTCATTGGAGTTAAGATTAGTTATAGATATATACAACAGACAAACATACAACCGTCCAGAGAAGAAATATCTCTTCTAATTGGTTATTTTCAGTTCTATAGTTACTCTATTTGACTTCAGTTATAGGTATAAGGATGTACATGAGACCATAGACTGTAAATATATATATAAATGGACATAGCTAACCTGCTAGCCGCCGCGCTACAAATAGGAAGTGATCATGGACGCACTTCCGGCTCCATTCACTCTGACTCCAATTCACTTTACATTAGAAAACTGTCGCACCTCTCTCCGTCGCTGCTGCTGTCAAACTTGTCATTTTGATCTTAAAATGTTCGTATTGACCCGCTCTACATGATCCTGATATTTTTATTTTGCTATATCAACATCTGAACATTAATAACAGACAAATCATACGCCTTCTTTCCCCCCGAGGTCACTCCTGCTAGCTTTAGCCAAAGGTTTGGTGGCAGCATTGCAAAGCGCCTGCTCCCTGCTAAGCCAGTGGTGCGGTTGGAAAGGGGCATTTCCTTCAATAGCCTCGCTCCGGATTGGCTCTTTGGTTGCTAAGATACTCACAACTTGGCTCCAAATTCGCCCCTATAACTACTAGCTTTGATGATCTTCATTTGACTGGAGCCAAACGCCGTGGGTGACGTCACACTCACTCAGTCCACTCCTTTATACAGTCTATGCACGAGACCAAATTCTAGTAAATATTAAATGTACTTACTATCATTCAAATTGTTTTATAAGCATGCATATCGTCCACCATTTTCCAGTTCCTTTTTGCATTAAGTACAGTAAATACCCGCCACTGTTGTGAAATGAGCCAAATATGCACCAATATGTATTTTGAGTTACATGGGTAAAAAAAAAATCAAAAAAAATCAAAGTTATAATCAAATTCAGAAATCTCCACTTTATGGCCTTTCACACTCTTGCTGACACCGCTGACAAACATAAATTTAACAAGTTAACCCTGAACAAGTATTAACACATGACAAAATATTCTAAAACTCACTTGTAATTCCATAGTTTTTGCCTTAACATTTTTCACATGTTTACCATTTTCCACCAGAACTTTTTTTTTTTAATGTCAAAAGTTTCATTGCCATCTCGCTATTACTGAAACATTTAACCTCTCCAGCCTTCCAGCTCGAATTACCAAAAACTGAACAGCGTGCGGTTATGAAAATCTATGTATTTGCATGGTCAATTTTGCAGAATCAAAGGTTACAGCACTACCACTGAAGGAAAAATCCATATTATTGATCCCTAACGCTGTGCCGAGTGCTATTCATGAGTAGTGCTAGCTGTAGTGTTATTTACTTGAGTTTCTTTTGAGCAGAGCCTTGGCCTTGCTTCCTGGCTCTGTATGAGTCTCTTGTGGTTTCATTCTGCCTTGGTTAAAGTGCATATGACAGGTTACACGACTCATTTCACTAAAACACAGTTAACATTATCTTTAGTTCAGAGTTGACTTAAAAAATAATAATCATAAAAATAAAAATAGCAAAAGCCTGGTTTTTTGAAGTTTTATGGAGTTTAGAGTTTGGACATAGCTAACCTGCTAGCCGCCACGTTCCAAATAGGAATGATCATGGGCGCACTTCGCTCTTCCGCTCCATCAAACTCTGGCTCCCCTCTCTCTGTAGCTGCTGCTGTCAGACCCGTCATTTTAGTCTTAAACTGTTCATATTAACTCGCTCTACATGATCCTGGTGTTTTTATTTCACTATTGTGTCTGCAAATCAACGTATGAACATTAATAACAGACAAATCAGACGCCTTCTTTCCCCGAGGTCGCTCCCGTTAGTTTTAGGAAATGGTTTGATTGGCAGTGCGTTGCTAAACGTATTACCTTCAACAGCCTGCTCTTGATTGGCTCTTTGGTTGCTATGATACTCGTCACAATTAAAAATGGGGAACTCAGCTCCAAATTCGCCCATGTAACCGTTAGCCTCAATGAGCTTCATTTGACTGGAGCCGAACGCTGTGGGCGACATCACACTCCCTTAGTTCACTTCTTTATGATAACTAAATTACACAATAGTTATGATTAGATTAATAAAAAAAAAATTGCAGCACCATTATAATACCTTCTTTGTGTGTAAATTGTCACTGCATTTTAGATGAAATTTCCTGTTGATGACATAGATAGAGGTATTCTGTTTTTTTTTTTTTTAATTCATCTCTATTTCCTGTATTTTTTGTACTTTTCTTTTCATCTTTTTTTTTTTTTTTTTTTTTTTTTTTTACACACACAATGACAAACTATAACAAAACCAAGTAATAGTCAGAAAAACATGAAAACCTGTCACAAAACAAATGTGTAGGCAATATTTTTCCTTTTGTTTTACTTTAGAAAGGCTTTTGTATATTTTCCAACTGTTTTTCCTTTTTTCTCAAAGTATATTTGGCATATATTTTCTAATGTAGTCTATATTATTTTGTCTATTTCATATACACTTTAAGTATTTCTCTAGCCTTCTCTGTCTAACTAGAATGTTTGCTGCTTTACAGAAGATGTCCACCTGGTGATGTCCTCCCTGCCTGTGTCCCTGTCGCGCCCGAGAGACGGGAAGACTGAGAGTAAGTTGTTGAGATTGTTTCTCTAAAAGTCTTAAAATTGCAAACAAATACGTAAAATATGTAGAGACGGGACAAGATCTCATCATCATCATCACAACAAAGAGCCGGCTCCTCTGAGGGATAGCTGCGGACATGCTAGCGAGCCCAATCCTACACATATCACTGATTAAGAAAATAAAATTGGAGATGGCCGTTAGTCCAGAGCAGTGGGTGTATAGCGGTGAAAACAGGGATTGATCGGCAAAATGCGTCTTTTGAAAATAACTGGTTAAAGATTGCTCAAACATGCACGAATGACTCCAAATACAACTTTGGGTGAGTAAATGGTGTGTGGAAACAGCTATCGCATGGTTAAAATCTCTGAAAAGTGGATTTTGCATCGTAGGTCTGCTTTAAGACAATAGTGGCCCTTCGGAAAATGAAAGTTACATACTGCAGCACATATAGTGAATTCAAATCCTGTTCCCCTGCACACGGGATATGTTTACATGCACACTGAAATCTGAATAATCTTATTTCTGGCGCTTTAATATTATTTAAATGACATGCAAATCGCAAAATCTGATGTGAGCAATCAGAGGGACCATATTCAGAAAGAAACGTGATTATTTTGCTGTTTACATGTCATTTTAATAGACTTTTATCTGATTTTGAGTGCGCTGCCACTATCAGTCTTCACTTCGTTCTATTCAGTCCTACATAAAGCCTTCAACAGCCAATATTTTCAAAATGCACCACAAAAGAGATACAAATAAGGCAAATGTGTTCAGTTTTGTTTACCACAAACTAATTAAAACTCAACAATGACCTTTTAAACTTACCGTGTTCTGCCTCCTCCATTCCCATCTTTACTCATCTAAAATGAAGAAATCGCTTAATTAATACCAAAACGTTTAAATGCCATCTACACATAATTTCTAGGGGACAAGGACCTATTGCAACTTTATTTTCTTTCTCAGTTCAAATAAATAAAAAATAGTAAAGTTGGTTCTTAACGCACACCAGAGACTTGTGATTCTGTTTGCTGGATCCGAACAAGAAATCTGACAGAGCAGAGGCGGAACAGCTCCTACAAGAAAAGCTGTATTCTAAGTCAGACCAGAGAACCATGGCGTTTTCTGGATACAGGCCAAACCACAAGATATTCTCTCTATGAAAGTTGGCAGCAACAGGGGAAATATGCAAAGAAGTGCACCTTGTTATGTATTAGCTGCATGGGCTAAAAGAGAAATAGAAAAATATGCTTTATAATAAACCCAGACACTTTGTTATTGGTATTTCAGGGTTTATAAATTGATGTCTGGGAGTTAAAGTTGCACTACGTAACTTATTTGGTGGAAGGTGAGTCACACTGCTGCAGGTCAATTGCTTGGCTAGATGATGGTACCCAGCGTAGCGTTAAGTTTTTGCAATTTAAATCTGGTCTTTTCACCAGTAACATGTAAAAAAAATACATCTTGTGGTCACTAGATGTTCACCAGATGCACATGTTTGTAAATCTCAAATGAAAGTTGGTTAGCTTTTAGCTTTGATGCCAGTTTCCTGCTTATTATCATGTAAAATAAAACACCGAAGGTTTACACACTCAACAGTGACTTTTAACAAGGCTTTGACCTCATGTAAATGTGGTGGATGGGTTGCTAACAGCTGACAACCTCTTCATTATTCATAATTTGTGATTTTTGCGAGCTAATGCTAATGGTTATTGGGAAAATACAAAGGACTGGCTCTGGTGTTTGAATCTATCTTCCCGTACTAGCCAAGTTGCTAAGTGGTTGATTGCATGAGTATTGAACGTGGCATCTACTAATTGTCTATGTATCTACCTATTTCCATGGAAACAAGCAAGTTACAGGCAGGGCCGGCCCAGCCTATAAGCAGACTAAGCAGCTGCTTAGGGTACCGAGGCCACCAGAGGGCCCCCAAGAGCCTATACATTTATACTGAAAATAGTATAATATATCAACTTTATAAACATGCATTCTTTTAGGAAGAATGCATGTTTATTAAGGTATTTCTGAGCAATAAAAACACCTGTAATTTATTAAATACAAGCTAGATATGTTTAATGCTATTCTCAACATGGAAACAAGCAGGTGCCTCCACCAGAAAAGCTACATAGGCCTAGCACACTGTTAACTTACCATGCATTAATTTAAATTTTAAAACATGAAATGCCAATACTAAGTTCAAATCCAAATAAAAAGTCTCAACAAACCAGATTTAGGTGCAACAACTTTTTAACACTAAAGCACCCTCGACCCTCGTCAGCGTTAAACAAAGTGTGGGCAGTGCGCTGTCTGCTATTGTTGTTGCCATTAGCATAGCACTCGATAGCCACTTTGCGCTAATAACAGACATGACTCAACGCAGAAAAAGCTTTGAAAACATGAAAAAAATAATTACCGTGAATTACATTGTTAATAATAGTATTTTTCATCCACAGACTTTGAACCCACAGTGACCCAAATAGGAATTGCATACATCTACTTAGCATTTTAATAGATTTTATGCTAGCATGGTCAAAAATGGGAATGACACGGGTAGATGTTGCTCTGTAGTGAAGGCACCTGCCGATAGCGTAGCATTGATTGGTTTGTTGGTAGGTGCGAGGTTGACGTTGGTGTTGGCATGTTGTCGATGTGACATGTGGCCATTTTGCACTTGAACGGAGAAGCAATAGACAGGTGGAAGAGTGTCCCTCCAGCTATGACGTGGGCGTCATTAGAAGAAGAAGATCTATGTGTCCAGCTAGCTTCATTGACTAATTTGCTAATTAGAGCTGTCCAGAGGTGGGTAGTAATTAGTTATATTTCCTCTGCTGCTGAAGACTGGTGAAATAAATCTCATTGCAAAACACAAGGAAGGGAATGAAATATTGTTATTGGCGGTAGATTGACCATAGAAGTGGACTAAGAGAGTGTGACATCACCCATAGCATTTGGCTCCAGTCAAATGAAGCTCATCGAGGCTAGCAGGTATATGGGCAAATTTTTTAGCCGAAATCCATATTTGGAATTCCGACCGCGAGTATCATAGCAACCAAAGAGCCAATCCAGAGTGAGGCTGTTGGAGGTAACGCCCCTTCCCACCCATACCGCTTTGTTAGCAGAGAGCGGGCTCTTAGCAACGCAGTCAATCACACCTGTTGCTAACTCTAGCGGGAGTTAATATTAATGTTCATATCTTGAGTTGCAGACAAAATAGTGAAATAAAACACTAGGATCATGTAGAGTGGTTTAATAAGAACATTTGAAGCCCAAACTGATGAGCTTGACTTTAGCAGTTACAAAGAGAGGGGCGACAATTTTTCAATGTAAAGTGAATTGGAGCCAGAGTCGATGGAGCCAGAAGCACGTACATACTCACTTCCTGTTAGGAACAAGGCGGCTAGCAGGTTAGCTTTGTCCATTCCTATTTATAGTCTGTTCACAACATAGGTCATTGTTGAATTAATAACACACAATTGTATCTAGCCATCTCCCTCTCCAGAGCTTGAACACTCTGTTACACCTTGTGACCCCAATGTTATTTATTTATAGTCTAATTTAAATTGCTGCACTTTTTCTTAGCGCACCAACTTTTGCTGGGGCTGTTTTAACTGTCAGATTATATTATTTGTTGACCTGTCTTATGGTTATTATCTCTGCAATTACTGGGCCTATCCACATGAAACATAAACTGGCAGTTGCAAAGTCTGTCAGTATAAATACACAAAGGTGATTTTCACAATAGCTTCAGAAACTGCTGAAAGACTTTAAGCCACAAGATTAATATGGCAAGTCTGTGGACCTAACTGCTAAAAAGTAATTATGAGGTTCAACGTTTTGGATTTTGTCTTTGGATGTTTCTTTGTAAAACTGTGAGTCTCTCATAGAATTATATAAGCCCCTTCCCCCTATCTGAAATTATGACATCATCCAATGAGCACTACCTTTTAACCCTCCCCCTGCAGCCTGACCTTATCTCACTCCGTCCGCACTCGCCTGAACTCCCCCGAGTTGCTGCTGCCTCTGATCCTGATCAATAGCTGCAATCTAATATTAACGTGGCTGTGTGTAGGCCTTCTGAGAGCATGCATATAAAACGCTCTGCCTGTCACCGTGATTAGTTTACTGTGTTCTCCGGTTCAACAACAAGAAAATGATCCCTAACATTGCAACTTGCCTCGTTTGCTGCTTTTTCGACCAAGAGGTTAGCATGCACTACCAGTCAAAAGTTTGGACACTTTATGTTTAATGCGTATACTTACAGAATAAAGCAAGATGTGTGAAATTTTGTAGTAAAATAGTTAAATAACTCAGCTACATACTGTTATATTATATATTCCGATTCCTCAAAGAAGCCGCCCTTTGCTTTGTCGACAACGATGCAAACACTTGGCGTTCTCTCAATGGGCGACATGGTAAAGTCTCCTGATATGGTTTTCAATTCACACGGGTGCCTAGTCAGGGTCACGAAATGCCAAAAGTGTGTCTATTTTTCTAAATATAAAACATGTTTTATCTTGAGTTTTTTCATGTTTTTGATGGCTTCAATGAGAATCTACAATTTGAATAGTGACCTGCGTTTACAGCGTTTTCATAGAGATTGGCCTTGAACAAAGTGTGCATCCAAGCACAATTCACGTATTGATATATCCCATCATGCACCGTGTGTGACTTCTTCTACAAGGTATATTTTCTTAAAGTTATGTAATACTAGCAACAATACAAATATTTGCCTATTGATATTCAAAGGAAAAGATTAATTCCTTACTTCATTCAATCTAAACAGAAATAAACACCTGCCACTACAATACCTTGACTCTTCTTCAAGATTTTGGTGTCCATTTTACACATTTAGGTCGTGAGTAAGCAGCCGTATAGCTCATTAGCAGCTGTTGCGGTTGCTAGGCGACGTAACATAAGTGACGTAATGTAAGCGCACAAACAGTGGTTGACGTACGTTCCGTGCCATAGGCCTGTCCCATATCGGCATGGACACTTTGCAGTCGAGGGAGGCTACAGGGAGGAGCACCCTTCGTCAGCCGGGTACTTTGAACTGTACTTTGAAGTGTGCAACCGTTGAACTGCGACACGGCCATAGTCATTGTCTTGTCCTGCTGTTCGTTCATTTTCTGTGATTCCTTGGGTTTGGACTATTTTGGAATGCTATTTTGTTGAATAAATTATTATTATTTAGCAGGCTCTTAAACAAGCATTGCACAACTCTTTTAAATTGGAGTTTTATCTGCCATGTACTTATAAAATGAGAGACATAGCACAAGGCCGTGAGAGGAGCGGAAAGGCGCTGGTTTGAGCAGGTTATAGCGAGTTGAGTGGGAGACGAGAGTTACCTGCACTGGGAGAAGCAGCAGAGGAGTCGGTGTTCTGCAGAGTTGAACACCGCTGCTTTCTCTGCCTTCGCTGCAGCTCTCGTGCCTCTTCTCAAAGTTTACAGCAGTGTTTCTGTCGGTCACAGAGTAGAGTCGCGTCTGTACTCACCAGAGAAATGCAAAGCTCTTGTTTTCATTCGACAAACTCCGATCGAGACACTGGAGCGTTGGCCATAAATCTGGACCACTGCAAACTGTTTAAGATGATCTAAACTAAGATGAAACTAAACTAAGTATAAATTAGATGTATCTTGAATCAGGCAACAAATCTAAACTGTCAAAATTCAAACTCATATAAACACTCTTGACTCTTGAAATAAAATCGAAGTCAAGGTAACTATGGCAACATTGGTTCTCCTACTACAATTTGAGAACCACAGACAACTCTCCTTTTGACATTTTGAAAGCACAAGCTGTTTCGGGCTGACTTGCAAGTGCTGGCTATGCAGTATGTTATAATCAAACAGGAGTTCCTTGTTACAGAGTTGGAGCGAGGAGCCGTTAAAGCCATGTGAGGGAATATTTTTGAAGAAGGGGGGAGAATGGGAAAGGTGAGATGAAAAGATGGTTCTAGACGGTACACAAAATCTCCAGGCAGGACTTTCATGTTGAGGCTTGGTACTATTTTTACTGTTTTTACATAGGGACAAAGCTGCTGGATCAGACTTTTCAAGTTCACTCCTTCAGAATTTTGAACATTGTACAAAGCGATGCCCAAAACTGTACCACCAGCCTATTTCAGCTGCTCGTGTCTCATAAATTGCCTCTGAGTCAGTAAGAAGTTAATGTTTTGTTTTTAATGGGTAACTGCAGACCAAAAATAGTTCTATAATGTTCCCATCTTATAATGTTTCCTCGTCAAAAATATCCATGGTTTTCAGTATGATAAAGGACCGTTGCCATAGTGACTAACAACTTAAAGGTGCTGTACCTGATTAGTCAAGAACATGCCTGCTCTGTCTGTCGACTATTTGGTTTTGGCATTCTTGAAAATGCCCCATTACAGAGAATCAAGAGTCAGGCAGTTGGTTTCCCATGATTCTTAGTAACGATGTGTCTGATTGGACGAAACTGTCAGTAGTTTCTGTATCTGCTCTGTCTGTAGTTAAGATAAGATAAGATATGCCTTTATTAGTCCCACAGTGGGGAAATTCCAGTTATCACTTGAGAAAATGCTATGTAAAATGAGTAAGATTATATTTTATAGTCTTGGTGTTTTTCTTGTTTAGCAGCTTTTACTGTGATGTAAAGAGCATTTATCTTGACAAGAATTAATTAAAATTGGGTACTAAACTAAATATTGTATCTTTTGAATGTGAAAAAGTCTTCAGAATGTCACATATATCTGGAAGCTGCTACTTGTAACATGTTATTTCACCTATTCAGTAATAAGTGTTGTTAAAAAACATATAAAAAAGTAATAACTGTTGTGTTTAAAGTTCATACACTTTTAACCACACAATTTTAACAGTTAAATTGCCTTCATTGCACATCTAACTCACTCCAGCAGCCATGTCACTTATCAGTCTCTGCATGTCTTCTCTCTAGATCTCAAAGGATCGGTTACGGCAAAAAACGACATCCGTGTGGAGATTGTTCACAAGGATCACAACGCAGCACGGGAGAATGAGGAGCACGCCAATATGAAGCAGATGATGGTAAGCTCTAGGGTCTCAGGTACGAAGTGTTCTTACAAACAAAAAGGTATTTAAGGCTTCATCAGAAGGTTCTGAAAATCTTTAGGAAAAACATGTCAAAAACAGGGAGGGCAGCACTTATGTATTGAAATTCTGATGTTTTTTTGTAGTGCTTATAACAAAGTATAGAAATTCTTCTACAGTCTGACAATAAACAGGAACAACATGTTTACAAAGTATTTTGTATAAAAAATCTATTTAATAGAATATTAGCCATCAATGCTTGTATTGTGCTGGGACAAGCCTAAAACAGGCGGCTCCTGCAGGTCTCTGCAGGGACCAATCATAGCCACTGTGGTCCCTCACACACCATATATGGACATTTAGAGGGCGTGTCTTTGGATGGTCCCTGTGTGCACTGTGCACTTATGCATTTCTGTGAGTGACACACTGTATGTGATTCTGCAGATCGACCGAGGAGAATTCCAACAAGAGCCTGTCCTGAAGCAGCTGGAGGTGCTCCCAGAGGAGGAGAAGGAGTTTCAACACATCAAGGTAACTATGGCAACATATGGTGACTGTGGGCTAAAGACAAGTCTGAAAAAAACATAAAACACTAACTTCTACTGAACCCATCCCCGTCATTATTCAAACCGACACCAACATGCCATTAACACGGGATGAACATACCTGCAGGTTTAGAAAATAAAACTGCACCAACAAGGGCCATTTATTTCCTCTGAAAGCTTTTGTCGTCTTGTTATATTGACGAAGTTCTTCCTGCTGCTGCCTCCAACGTCGCACCATCGGTTCATTGATGCCAAGCTCACGTGCAGAGGCTTTATTTCCTTCTTTGAGGCCAGATCCACTGCCTTTAACTTAAAAGCTGCATCATGTGCATTTCTTCGTGTGTTTTCCAAGATGAGGGTTTGTGCATGATGCGCAAAATGACAGTTAAAATCAAAACTAGTGTATTCTTCAGTGTATAATCTTTCCCCACATCTGTCTCACTTTTCACATTTATTGCTAGAGAGTGCCCCCCGGCCGTTAGCCAGTAAAAATCCATATAAATTAGCCACAGTGTTTAAACATGGGGAAAAAAGTAGCAGCTTATGGTCCAAAATTTGCGGTATGTCACAGCTACTGCTCATGTCCAACCAGGAAGTAAAATTATAAACTACCAAAATTAAAGTACTAGAAGGACATAGACAAGATTTTTATTAAAGTTCTTAATATATATGTTGAGTCTGTTGTGAAATGAGTATTCTAACCTGCCCTATGCACGTTTGGCAGTTTGATTATGTCATCAAGGCAGTGAATGGAGAGGCTGAGGAGGCTGATGGCTCTGCTCTTCTGGTGGATCGTGTTTTATTTGTGTGTAATAAGGAAAAAAAACTTGCCCTTATAAAATCGAATTCACTCAAAATGAGATTCAAGTTACTGCTTTTAGAGAGTGATTTGATGGAAATAAATGAATAAATGAAAATCAGCTGTGAGAAAATTAGACAAAAAAACTCTTTTGCCAATGTATTAATTACACAAAATAGTTTGACAGCAGCCGTATGTTAGCTCATTATCCACACAATGGCTACTTTATTGCTTACACCTGCTCCACTGGCACAACTAGGCTACTGTGTAATACCTGCCGACGTTCTGCTTGAGCTTGGAAAGAATTTGAAGAACTGAAGAGTAATTTCTAACAGAGAATTTCATAATTTGATACATTTTTAATTGATTCCTGGCTCTCAGAATTTACACCTGGAGTGGCAGTGACATGTAACATAGGCAAAGTTGTAGACACGTGTATTTAAATGCATCAATTTACACCAGAGGCATCAGAACTGCTCCTGCAACGCTGGCCTCTGTATATTCTCATGTTTAAACACCAAACTGTTTTGTACTGCTACATATTCATTGTTGATTAGATTTATGGACAAGAGGGACGATGCTTTACACAGCAATAACAGGCCATGGCTGCAGTGCTAATTAGGTTACTTAGTGGCGGTAATTAGGCTACTTAGCATCTAAGTGGCACATGCCTTTTCCTTTCTTAAGTTGTCCTTGTAAAATTGATGAGTCCCTCCCGAGATCCTGGATGCGATCCATGTTTACGCTACTGGTGTAAAAGAACTTATTTTGAAAGGGCATCAGAAGTTTGTTTTGATACAATGTGCTTATTTCTTCTCTTTCTTACTAAAAAGCCTGGAGACACTCTGTTGACACTGAAAAACTAGAACTCCAACCTAGGGATGGGATGATATAAAAATTTAGACTCATGATTTTCGTGGCCAAAATAAATCGTGATTCACGATATCACGAAAATTACTAATTTGTAAACGTTCCAGCGGCCGGGCCAACTTTACAACTCTACTGGAATGTACATGTACTTCTGCACCGACTTTGGCCGTGTCTCAATTCACCAAAAATTCACCAAAGTGCCCTTAAGGCACATTTAAGTCGGCGGTACTTCGACCTGCACCTCGAACAGAACATGGAACAGAGCATGTGACGAATTGGGACACGACCTTTGTTTCTCAGAGATAAACACACGTTTATCTCTGAGAAACGCTTCTGATTGACACCAGTGTTGTCTAATAAGGTGGAGGTTGTGGGACTGGAGCCGCAAACAGTGAATCAGTGCTACATGTGACTGAAAGTTTACGCCCCACTCTCCCCCGTGTAGAATCAACCAATCACATCACACACGTTTAGTGACGTTTTCTCCTCACAGCCAATGAGCAGCGGAGCACGTCTGTGACATGCCGAGATTTTCCGTAAACAGACGGACTTTACAGAGTAAACGAAGCGCGTTAATGCGGCGCATTGTAGGAGCTGTTGTTTTGCTTCTAAACATGATGAAACGGACAAAACAAAGGAAGTACGCGTCGAGGACACTGTGGATGTTTGTACAAGTTAAACTAGAGGCGTCTCTGACCCGGAGCGGTTCGTGTCAGAGTGAAGATGACTGTGGACTCAGGAGGAGAGGAGCTTATGTTTGATGGATTAGATGCTGTTCTCGATCGGTGAGCGTGGTTTATTCTGCTGTTGACATGATTGTAGGTAAATATATATTGTGTGTGTTTCTGTAAAATGCTGTTTAGCTACTACACACAACACAATCTACATTCAATAGTTTATCTCACTTACGATGGATATTTTCAGCTCAAGTTTGTCAAACAGTGCAGGATGTTTGTCTCGTAAATGTGCGTGCAAGTTGCTCATGTTTTGCCCTCGGACCCGCAACTTTTTTTTCGCCACCAGACTCTGCACCAGAACAGGCACAGACAAGTGTCATAGCTGTGACAGAGCGCCCCCTTGTGAGCAAACACCAAAACTAACATCTAAACGTTGTATTGAAACCTGAAACATGAGGCAGTCTGGCGCCGTAAAGATTATTATAATCGTTCGCGATTTTGGAAAAATGCCACAAACGATTTATCACAGACCGTTTCTATCGCGATTTACGATATTATTGTATATCATCCCATTCCTACTCCAACCTAATTAGAGCGTCGTGTAGCCTAATGACATGCCTGTGACATTGCTGGTGTAGATTGACCGATTAAAATGAAAAGTAATTTCTGCACTTATGCTGCACTTACATGCTGTTTGCTTTGGTGTAAATTGGAGGTTAGACTGTCCAATAAAGGCAGGCTGAATACAGTTAGCTCCTCCCTGCAGATATAAGTCAGTGTCCACCAGCAATCTGACCAGAACTGAAGAAGTGGCCTGGATGAGCAGCGAAACGTCTTCACTCCTACAACAATTTGTCCACTTGACAGATTTAAACTTCGTCTTTTGCTGCAGGCTCAATTCAGTAAATCTTATTAAAAAACTAACATTTTAAAATCTTTTCATGAAACAATAACTAGTTTAACTGATTGGGTATGATAACAATGGGAATGGGGACTGACAGAGAGAAAATTATAGTTTAAATACTATAAACTAATTTATTTAAGAATTTTTATTTTTTTAATGCTTCTTTTTTGCATCTTTTTTTATTGTATGCCTTTCCTTTCAAAACCAGTGGCTGGGATATGATATGTCAGTTTCAGTATTGGTGTGAAATGTGATATTATTTAGGTTATATCAGTAGGATTACTCAAATTTGCTGTAAAAAGTACTGCTTATGATCAATTGGGCCAGTTCACCTGAAGTCCTGAGGGCCAATAAAAATTGGTCTAAGGGCTGCATTTTGGACTTGGACACCCCTGCTGTTTGCCCTTTATGAACTAATGGCTCAAAATGGAAATAGAAGAGTGTTATATGTCTGTATGTTTGCACAGAAATGTAACAAGAGGTAAATATCGGTTATCGGCCACAGCATTAGGCCAAATAAGGTTATTGGCTCAAAAAAAATCCATATTTGCCCATCCCTACTAGTTACATCACCATCAGCTCAGGATCTTACCCAAGGACAACATTATACGCTGAGATCAGATTCAAACTGCCTACCATCTGGTTACTAAACATAACCCACCACACTACTGCCTCCATCATATCTTCTGTGTACGCACTAGAATAATAGCCCTTTAATACCATAATTACACCGTATACACAGGTAAATTGTGCTTAATGAAGCTTTACCTCTTGCATAATCAAATTACCCTCAGCGCATGAGTTGTGGGGGCTCTGGGGACGGACAAAGAGGGAGATAAATGGTCGCGTCCCTGGTCATTTTCCCATTGAACCCGGTGGGAAAATGAGCAGGGGAAACTAAGTGAGTGATTTTTTTTTTTACATGTAATTCTACATTAGCTCAATAGCGGCTTCAATGGGATGATTTAGACACTGTTATTAGTCTAAGCCGAGCGCTGCCTCCTGGTCAGGAAAGTCACACCGAACAATACGCCTTACATTTCGATTGTGTTAGATAGTAAATGTGTTGTAAATGTAAATTGAGGGGTATAGGCAAAAGTTTAGCCTGTAAAATAGGGCTGCAAAATTGATCAGCAGCTAATAGTTTTGAATGGGCACAATTAAGGATGTCATTTTTCAAGTACCATAATTTAACCCTTTGCAAACATGTTCTGAAATGTGATTCTGGTATTAGTCTGTCAGTTCATATATGAGTCTCTGTGTCAATTACTGTAAATCTGTTCAAAATGTGAAGTTTGAACAGAATCCTATTATTAAAAGAGAAATTACAAATCTATTGTCTTTTCCAGACTATATGTCACACCAGCGAAAAAATGCATAATAATGAAGGAAAAAAAAAACATGTATAAGTCGCACTGGACTATAAGTCGCATTCTGTGGGGAAATGTATTTTACAAAATCCGAGACCAAGAGCAGACATTTCATCTTTAAAGGCAAATTATAATAATAACAATAAAATAGAGAACAACAGGCTGAATAGCAGTACAGCACGCTAACACATTTACCAGTATATTTATTCAACTAAACCAGCAAACGGAATAAGTGGCTGGTATGTTAACGTAAGATATTAACAGTTAATCAGATAACTAAAGTATAAAACACAAGCTAACAAGTTTACTCTCGATCCCACTCCAAATCACTAAATCCATTCAATTATTCGTCCTTGGTGTCACTTCTGATCTCTGTCAACTCTGGAAGTAGATGAAGTACAACTTCTGCTTCTGCTTCTACTTCTACTTCTACTTCTGCTTCTACTACTACTTCTGCTTCTGCGTGGCTGTCATACTGGTACAAGCCCTTGCGCAGTTGTCATTGTAACAGTAAGGAAGTCGTGAAACAATATATTTTAATAATTTCACATATTAGTCGCATTGAGTATAAGCCACACCCTTGACCGAACTACGTAAAAAAAAAATGTTTTAAAGTGCAAGTTATAGTGCGGAAAATACAGTCATTTCAATCATAAAAAAATGTTTATGTTTCTGCAAATTGTTCAGCCCTACTGGAAAACAAATATATGCCTTTTTTTTTTACCAGTGCACCATTAACTTAAATGAAACCATAATTTAATTTGCTAATTTACTAATGCTTATACTGTTTATAGCACCAACTTTTCATATTAGCTTAACCTTGAAGTGGCTGTACATGTTTTTTTCATGTAATAAAGTCAAATTTGTTTAGTTATAGTTATTGATTTAATTTCTACTAATTTCTACTAATTATCATAATAAGAAACAACAACATTTAATTACATTTAATAACATTGGCAAATTGAAAATACCAAAAGGCCTTATTATTATTATTATTATTATTATTATAAGCACACTTCACCTCATGTTTTTGATAATGGCTAATGGTGCATCAGCGTCGTTTCCTGGTTCACAGCCTATGAAGATAAAGAGTCTGCAACTCCTGCCACTTTGAAACCCGCTGCAGTTCCAAAAGTAAATTCCCCAATCATTTTTTCCATAGACTTTCCATAAAAAATAAAAATCACATTAAAAGTTTCAAAACTTGCTTGGGGCTGTTCAACTATGTGGTAACTAATGACCACTAGACTTAACATTTCATTTGAAAAGCTATTTCTGAAAGATTAAGAGAAACATCAAGCTTCTAAGAACATTTGTCAGAGTTTGTGCTTCAGTGTTAGTCTGAAAACAATGTGTGATGAATATTAGTTCCCACATTGGTTATTAGCCTGCGTTGTGCTTTTTAACCTGTCAATATTAAATTTTTTTGAAAAGTGTAAGAGAAAAATGAATGGTGGAAGGTAAAGCTAGAATGTGAGGTCCAGAGGGAAGGTCTGCTGTGATTGATCATTCGAAGTTTAGGAACAGGGTTAATTTTTTGAAGTTAGGAAACGGGTTGTGGGGAAATGTTTTGGGTAAGCTAACATGACAGCAGAAGTAACTTAAAGCACTAACCCTGATTGAATGGAATTGTTGTGCTCCATAGGCCGCGACCAGGAAATAATGCCGTTGTGCTATTAGCATGCTAGTTGTTGTTGGCAGTGGAGTAATCTGGCCTCTGAAAGTTGTGAAAAGCAGGGCAGGGCTGAACTGGCCATCTGGAGTTTTCCCGGTGGGCTGAGGCACTTTTTTGGCTGGTCACTCAGACCTGTGCCTAATACCACACACAGTTCTGATGTAATGTGTCAGTGGCCCGCTCATATTCAGCTTTCTCTGGCTCTAACCCCACCCTTTGTCCCCCAGACCAGCCCAAAGCTGACAGGGTGAGGCTAGCCCGTCCTGAGCGGCAGCGTGTTCAGAGCTGCTGCTGGTATTGAGCCTGTTCATTGAAATCGCACTGAAATCAAGGCATTTTGTGAACACTAGGAATGTTTCCACGCCCATAAAGGCATTCTACACTGTTCAGTCTTCTGGTTCTAGTTATGTCTAGCTCATTGATAAAAAAGCATTTAGCGATTTCTTACCTGATTTCAGTAAAGAAGCGAAACCTGTTATTTTTTTAAGAGACATAAAGATGACTTGAATCACCACAATCAGAGAGTCCAGAGGCAATTTCCAGCTCTGCAGTGAGGAACAAATTTGGACCACTGCAAACTGTTTAAAATGAACTAGTTCTACTTTTCACATTTTTAAGACTGTAGAAATGAGATACATTCCCTTGAATTAGCTCTATTCTCATGTCACTGCATCTCATTTCACTTCTGGAATTTCAGCCATTTTATTTGTCTCTCAGAAAACCACAATAAACATGACAAGACAAATCTATGCCCTACGATGATAAATCACATCACTTATTGCCAAGACGCTGCATTATGTTTTGGCCATGCATTCACTGAGGTTGCCATTTTCCCCCATTTTATTATTCACCAATCAATGTGCGCCCCCGCCATGCCGCCTTATTATACACCGCCACGGCCAAGTCACTGTCTCTCTCATCCATTCTGTTCAATCCGGCCTTGTTCCTAATTAACTGGCCTCCGAGTACATTTACCGAGAGAGCACTTAAGGAATGAGACTCAATGCTACTTACTCAGCTTTTGTTTTAAGCACAGGTAAACATCCCGCAAAATACCCAAAGACTTTTAACAAGCTGCAGTTAGTAAAGTTTTCAAAAAGTCATGTTGAAAGTTTTCGGTTTGAGTAAATACAGACAATTAGATTTTATGAGTTGCGGGTGGTGTGAATAGGCCAGTTTAATCGAAAGTTTAGGTTCAAAAGTATTTTCAATGGAGGAAAAGTTTGGTCATTACAAAGTTTTTTCTGTAGTAATTGCATTTTTACATTACTTTCATTGTGAGGTTTGGGTGCGACGCTTTAACGCGGCGGTCATATCATATTGCTGATATAAGGTTACAAATTGATTTATGTGCGGCTTTTTCTCACATTTTTGCAGGGTAGCTATAATGCAATATGCAGTGACAGAAAAGCCTATATATGTGATAGCAGACATAATATAGTGCAACACACAGCGTTCATTAGCCGTAGGTGGTTCGGGAGTGCTGATGATTCACACCATTTAAGCCCATTGTCTCACGGAGCACAAATGAGGCTAGTTATACACTGTTTGTATTCATCATCTCCTCATGTTCTTCTGTCGTTAATGTCTTAGCTGACCCTCAGGTAGAGAGTGTGTTTACAGGAGCATTGAAGAAGGTAGTGAGGAGGAAGGTCCAGTCTAACTGTTCACAAATGGTTTTAATTGTTTTTTTTTCAGTCCCAAGAGGGAAGTATAGCTTTGAGTTCATTTACATAATTATTGTTGATTGTTAGTCTGCTCTTCTGTAAGCAAGGACTGTCATTAAAACAGCTACAGATTTTAATTTGTTTGCAAAATATTAAAGTCTCAGCAAATTCTCGTTGTGCTCACAATGCAACTTTTTTTTTTTTTACAAAACTTGCACAGTTTCAGAAGCTTAAAATGTTCAAATGTCTGTTTAACATGTATGGTGACGTCTCATTGTTGAAATGATCATGTGTCTGCCCACAGGACCCCACTAATGGCTACTACAGTGTCAACACTTTCAACGAGCACCACGCCACTCCGACTATGTCCCTGACCACGAGCCAGACGCCCGATGTGGTGCGCAGCCCTCCGTCTGGATCCATGACCATCGGCAAACAGAGAGTTCCCACCGGCATGTCCTTCACCAACATCTACAACACTCTGGGGGCGGGGCCTAACCGCCTGTACGATTACGGCCAGCGATTCGTGCTGGGCATGGGCAGCAGCTCCATCGAGCTGTGTGAGCGCGAGTTCCAGCGCAGCTCCCTCAGCGACTCCAGCTCCTTCATCGACACTCAGTGCGACAGCAGCGTGAGCAGCTACAGCAAACAGGACGGATACGTGCAGTTTGACAAGGACAGCAAGACCTCAGCCAGCTCCTCCTCCCACTACTCCCAGTCCTCCTCCCAGAACTCAGACCTGACCAGGCCCCTGCAGAAACGCATGCAGACCCACGTCTAACGGCGGGGAGCCTCCACAGCCATCTACCTTCACACCGAGATACCTCTAAGACAGGGATGTTTGGAAATGCCAACCTTTGAACCTGAACTCCTGAATGGAACAGCTTGGAATACTCACCATGAGCCAATGTCAATACAACTCATGACAATCATTTGTCTGCTTTTTGCTTAAAACTGACAACATCTGACAAAGTTTAGGTCTATGCTGTGCTGTAGATGGACATATAGTAGTTTGGACTGGACTGGATGTGGGGGTTGTCAATGCAGAACCCAACCCCAGGGCTGAGCACACTTGTAGGGTAGTACTAAAGGCACTGTCAAACAGACAGTTGTCCAAGATCCTGAAGCCATAAAGCTAGACCACTATTATTGTTCACCAACAACACATGTGCTGATAAACAAAGCCATTCATTTCAGCAGCGATACTGCCCCTGTATTCAGTCCAGTCCCAGCCTGGTATAGACCCACTCTTCGATCAGCTGGCTCCTGTTGTACCCCACACAATCAGCAGCTGCAGTAACTGTTTTGTACTTTACAGACTGCCTTTGGCACCTTTTGGTCCAACTTAACGTCATGTTCCACCAAGAGGATGGTATTTGATGGAACAGGAGACATTTTGTATTTCGGATGAGCTCTGGGTGTTGTGGGAATCAACAGCCATTTGTGCAAGTATAGGAACCTTTTGATAAACATGTAAGCACCATGAGAGAGAAGATGATATGAGCTGGCAATGGTCACTCATGATTCCAACATATGTTCCTTGACGAACTTCCCATCTCAAACAGAATGGGATTAATTTTTGTATTATGTGCTGTACATTATTTTTGGCTACTCTTTTTGTGAGATTCTTACGCTTCATGTGGGATGACTTTTCAGCTCAGAATGCATGGAGATGTGGACGTGCCATCTTGTGCATTGCCATTGAAAGCTTGTGGCTTCTGCTTTGTGGGGGACCTTGTTTTGATTGACCTTCTGATGTTTACAAGGATGTGGAGAGCTGTTTTTCCCGTTCAGTGTGACACTCGCAGCTCCCGTGGACTCTTGGAAGCTGCGGGAGAAGTTCTCATTTCCTTACATTTCCGGCTAATATTGTCGTTGTTTACACTAGCGCTCTGTACAACCCAGCATTTCGTGTTCTGCGACTTTTGACTACTGAAAGAAAGTAACATTCTTTGTCTTGATTTTTTTCTCTTTTATAGTTTCAGCCCACTGTTTTAAGTGAGCCACGAGTTGCTGTACTTTCGAAGGCCTTGACAATTAGCCTCTCGAGAAACAAGCAAAGACAAGCAAACTCGCGTCCTATCTCAATTTCGGAGCGAATTAAGATTAGCTGGATGGTTATGAGTGTCTGGGGTGGCATAATGGACCATCCGTCAACGCAGGCGCCGCATAAAACTGTCCTCGAACAAGCGCGGGACATCCAAAGGGCATTCGGCCGACACAAACAACAGACGACTCCAAAGTGACGCGGATCCCCGATTGTGAATCAAGCACAAAAGTGGTACATTGCTTAGCTACTCACGTTCTCCAAATGACTCTGACTGAATAGCATGGGTTGATGTACTGTCATTACTAAGCACTTACGAGATGTATTAGGCTCACTTCTACTGTGTAATAAATGATCGTCACTGTCACCCTCCATCGGGGTTGTTGCGTCGTGGACATTCATGCATTACTGTAAAAAGGAAAACGGTTTTGTGCCAACATTGTGTTTTGAATAAAGAAAACTCCAATTTACCTCAGAGTGAACCGTCTCCAGATGCTTATTCTCAGTGCCTGATCTCGGCTGATATGATGTGATCTATGATACAAATGAGTTGGTATAAAATTGCCGGGAAACGCTAAATGGGGAAACAGTATGTGTTTGTATTTCACTTTTCCAACAAAGAAAATGGGATCAGAATGTGTTAAGGATTTGGAATTTGTCAAATGCAGTGTAGGCTTATCCTAGGTACTCCTGACCGTGATCCTGGTTCAAGATCTACAGCAATAACAGCTGTAAAATGCAATAAGAAAGGGTGAAATCATTGCTGAAATGATTAAAATAGTTACAGATGTAAATCCCATACTTTTATCTTCCTGAGACCTGGCGTCCTCATACGTGGACAACACATTTTGGTTTGTTAAGGCCACAATGCTAATTTTTAGAAGAAGAACAGCAACAAGAACAGCAACAATGCAAAAATGTTCAATTTAGAATATTTTTTAGACTTTGGAGTGGTCAGAAAATGTTGCTTTAATGCAATATTGAGTCGATTTTAATTTTTAATTTTTATTTTTTTTTATAGTAATAAACCAGGTTAAGTAAAGTTTACATGCACATTTCTCAGATGGTCACTCAATATCACTTTGCAATGACAGGTTAAGAGGGAAATGGAAACCTTTTATAACTTGGTACAAAGAGGGTTTTAACTGAAGTTCGAAACTGTTTCCATGGTGAAGACTAGGAAAACTCAACAAAGTGACAAAACTGCCCAGAATTTAAATTACTTAGTGGAATCCTGCACGTTTCGAATGGAAAAACACTCTCTTCTATCTACAATTCTTTGCACGCTAAATCTCTTTATACACTTTTCAACAACAACACGGAATAAATGTTGAAATCCAATCTTTGTTCTCTAACCTCCCAAAGTCTAGCACTCAACCTTTAGCTGCTGTTATCTTGTTTACCAGGCGCTCGAGCCAGTTGTCTGTGTAAGGATCAGCAGGTGGAATCATGCACAACGCAAACATGCATTTAGCAAAGCCATCTGAACTTTAGAGCGCGCTGGAGCCAAAGCACTGCCTGACAAAGACTCGCACTGCATGCTTAAGGATTCACGGAGACACTTCTGCAACTCAGGATATTGTTCACATCACAAGTACAGAGAATCCTAATCTTTTACTTTCAAGAGATCGAGGAGTTTGGTGTCGTGTCAGTGAGAGAAACACAGATCGGGAGTTAAATATATGGCAAATGAGTAAAGAGGTGTTAGAAAGCTAAGCTAACCCTTTTTGTTTTCCTTTCACTGCCCCCTTTTCATCATCACAGGTCATTGAGTGAACTGGCCATGTAGTGAGTTTTTAGTCGTCTAATAAGATGGAAGTACCAATACGATGGGGGAAATGTCAGTGTTGCAACACCAAAGTATACAAACAGCAGCAGGATAAAAAGTATAAAAATATGTAAGGTGTATATGTATATCTATATTCTCATTTCTTTCTTTATTTCTCTCTCCTCTTTCGCTGCCTCAGTCTCTCCTTTCTCTCACTTCTCTGTTTCTTTCCTTTCTCTCCCCCTCTCTCTTTTGTCTTTGTCCCTCTCCTCCCCCTCCTTTCTTTCTTACTCTCTCTCCTCTTTCTCTGCCTCTGTCTCTCCTTTCTTTCTTTCCTTTCTCTCTCCTCCCTCTTTCCTTTGTCTTTCTCTCCCCCCTCCTTTCTTTCTTTCTTTCTTTCTTTCTCTCTCCCTCTCTCTGAGTCTCCTTTCTTTTTTACCCCAGTCTATTCAATAAGCAACTAAGCATATGCCTACTGTGTACTGTTTGCATCTAATCATAATGCGTTTTCCTAACTAACAATCAGGATGTGCATGTTAGCATGCTAGTTGTTTTACAGTGAGGGCAAAATCTTGCCTCTGAAAGTAATAAAAAGTGCCTACATAAACTTATTAGATACTCAATAATGTACAAGGGAAAATAAATAAAATCCAAGTAGAACAAAACTATAAAAAAGATGAATAAAACTATTATGTCTAATAAGTACAAGGAATGGGGCCAAGCTGTCCTGTCAGGGGCCGGACTGAAGTGACGCAGGGCACCATAGACAGGAATAGTCCCAGAGAAGCGCAGAGGGAGATAAAGGGACACACTGCTCTGAGGGGCCACTCTAGAGGGGCTCTCAGGAGGAACGAAGTGGAGCAGGACACAAGCAGGGACATGGCCATAGCTCAAAACTCTGACAGGGAGTGAGGACAGGCCTCAAGGACATCTGCTGGACAAATGTGGTATTGCATATTGAAAAGAAAAGAAAAAAAACATGATGAGGCACAGTTATATTGACCTGTCCTTCACTGTTGATCACATTAGATCAAAGTTGTGAGAACTAAAGTTTGAGGATTGTAGGTTGGTGTGTCACTAAAGCCAGAAAAGGGCACTTGGACTTGTGTGAAGCAGTTCAAATAAGGCTAAAAACAATAGCTGTATGCGATTAACAAGACTGCTATTTGTTGTAATGGCAGTTTGAGTGCTCATATGAACAAGTTTGGACTTTAAAAACACAGATATAAAGAAGGAGGGCATTACTTGATAGCAGCTTTTGGAGTCAAGCATTTTGAGGTTTTGAGAAGAGACATCCCAAAAATACAAGACTATTCTGACATATGTGCAAAAAAAAAAATTGTAAATTATCATTATTATTATTATTATTTTTCTATTTATTTATTTATTTATTTTTTATGTTTTTAAAGTCAATTTAAAAGTGCACAATGTAGATTTCTGAGAGTTCATCACATGTTTCTTAATGTAGAGATATAGTATATTGTTCTGGCTGGACTTTTCCACAATATGGCATTACATTTATTCAATTGCATGTGTTTTATTGCTCAGAAATATCTTGAAAAATGTACATTCTGTGGCCGAGTAAATTGGAATATTTCAGGCAAAGCAATATCATCCCCATGGAGACAAGAAGCGGACCCATAAGAAAAGTTACACAGTGCACTTTTAACGCACTACAGGCCCATTGAGTTTGCCTTACAGATTCTGAATTCTTCACCCAATCTTAACACACAAAAGCCATCCTGAGTATCAACATTGCACATCAATCCACCTGATACCACTGCTCATTTTATGGAGCGGAAAATGCTACGGGAAGTGAGAATGTACGCGATGAGGATGGATAAGACTGGCGTGCCCCCCCAGAGTAGCGTGTTGTTCGGGGAGCTGACATCTGGACATAAATCTAAAGTTGTGAGTGGATTGCTCCGTTCACCATCGCACTTGTCCAGGATGAATTCGGGGAGTCAGCTGGGGTCTGCCGGGAGTGTTTCCAGCACTCCCACAATGATACGGGCCAGGAGCCAGCGTACATTTATCAGAGCGCCGTGCCGCTGATGTACTGGCTGTGTGTACATCCATCTGAATCATCAAGCAGCTCTGTGTCAACTCCCCCTGTGAGAGCGAGCAGGGGTAATGCAACGAAGCAATGTAATGAGTAATGCAGCAAAACTATGTAATGGGTAATGCAACAAAGCAATGCGTGAGGTAACGTAATGAGTGATAAAACATGACAGTGTAACAGATGATGCAATAGAGCAATGTAATGGGTAATGGGACAAAGACGTGAAATAGGTAATGCAGCAAAGCAATGTAATGGGGTAATGTAACGGGTTATGAAACTAAGTAATGGCATCTAACAGAACGCAACAAAGCACAGGTAATGAATCAGAACAATGTAACAGATAATGCAACAAAGCTATGTAATGGGTAATGTAACAAAGCAATACAACAGGGGTAATGTAATGGGTTATAAAATGTAAGTGTAACAGGTGCTGCAGTAGTAATGGGTAATGTAACGGGTTATGAAACTAAGCTATGTAATGGGTAATGTAACTGCAATATAACAGGTAATGCAATGTAACAAATTATGAAACAACGTAACAGATGCAATGCAATAAAGCTATGTAATGAAGCAGTGTAATGGGAAAATGCAATGGAGCAGTGTAATGAAGCCATGAAACAGGTAATTCAGCAAAGCAATGTAATGGGGTAATGTAAAAGGTTGTGAAACTAAGCTATGTAATGGTCTAATATATGTGTAATGCAACAAAGCAATGTAACAAATAATGCAACAAAGCTATGTAATGGGTAATGCAACAAAGCAACGCATCAGGTAATGCAATGAGTAATAAAACTTAACAGTGAAAAAGGTGATGCAATGGAGCAATGTAACGGGTAATGGAACAAAGACGTGAAACAGGTAATGCAGTAAAGCAAAGTAATCGGGTAATAAAATACAACAATGTAACAGATAATGCAAAAAAAGCTATGTAATGGGTAATGTAATGGGTAATGCAACAAAGCAATACAATGGGTAAAGTAATGGATAATGCAATGTAATGGGTAATGTAACTGCAGTGAAACAGGTAAGGCAACAAAGCAATGCATCAGGTATCGTAATGAATAATAAATCGTAACAGAGAAAAAGGTGACGCAATGGAGCAATGTAACGGGTAATGTAACAAAGCCGTGAAACAGGTAATGCAGCAGAAGCCATGTAATCGGGTAATAAAATAGAATATTGTAACAGATAATGCAACAAAGCTATGTAATAGGTAATGCAACAAAGCAATACAACAGGTAATGTAATGGGTTATAAAATGTAAGTGTAACAAGTGATGCAGTAGAGCAGTGTAATGGGTAATGTAACGGTTTTATGAAATTAAGGTATGTAATGGGTAATATATGGGTAATGCAATGGAACAATGTAACAGATGCAATAAACCTATGTAATGAGTAATGTAATGAAGCAGTGTAAGGGGAAATGCAATGGAGCAGTGTAATAAAGCCATGAAACAGGTAATGCAACAAAGCAATGTAATGGGTAAAGTAATGGAGCAATGCAACTGGTTATGAAACTAAGCTATGTAATGGGGAATATATGGGCAATGCAACAAATCCACGTCATGGGTAAACTATGTAATGGGTAATGTAACAGAACAATGTAAGGGGAAATGCAATGGAGCAGTGTAATGGGTAATGAAACCAAGTTCCGTAATGGATAATATAATGGCAATAAAACGGCTAATGCAACAAAGCTATGTAATGAGAAATGTAATGGGTAATGCAACGAAACAACGCAATAGAACAACGGGTAATGCAACAGAGCAATGTAAGGGGTGCAACATATCAACGTAACTAATAATGCAATGGATTAATATAACAGGTAATGCAATGGAGCAACGTAAAGCGTTTTTCACAACCTCCAGAGACCAGATCAGAGTTTTGCCGTCATGGTAAACCAGCATGCTAATGCGCAATTCCTGATTATTGGGCCGTAAAATATTTATGGCGCTACAGTGTGGACTTCTCTCAAGTGCTTCTTATACAATATATCTGTACTGGGGCAAGACAGAGTTTGCTCAAATACATGAGAAAAAGTGTAGTACAGGGCCACTCAATATAGATGATTTTTTCCCGTTGTAAATAATTTAAAATGCTTTACAGTGTCTTTTATGTTTTTAAGACAGTAAAAACAGTGCAGTACAGACAGTGCTTTTAAGTCTTTGTAATTTGCTCATTTTGACCATTCAAACTGCTTCTGATTTGATTGCAATTACCCTTTTATCCTAATTACCCTTCTCTAAAGTATGAAATTTGATGTGTGATTTTTTTTTTTTTTTTGGTTATATCCCTTAGTCCCTTCTCTCACATATTGTCCAATGACAGAAAAGCAGCTGCATCAGATAGTCACAGATATTTCTGGCTATTCACAGTCTTTATGCTAGGTTAGGATCAGTCATATACGGACAATGACAGATGTGTCCTTTTTCCAGGAGCAATTACTATAATTACCCTAATTACACTTTTAATTACCATGCTGTTTCCATCCTATAATTTTAATTACGTAATTACTGCACTGTAAACTAATACACTATTGTTACCTTTTAAATAACAAAAAGGTATTCATTTGTAACCAATTTTACACAATCTGGGAGTCTGCTTTTTTCCTCTGATTAATGTGTCAGTTCAACTCTTACCTACAGCAGTGTATATTCATGTAAGACCAGCGTAGCAAATATGGCATATACCATATAGCCCACTGTACATATGTTTCCGTTAGCACTGAGTCCCTGGATTCGTCTCCATACATTCAGATGAACTGGCACTAGCTCAGAGCTGATCTTGTTTTCTCACTCTCACTCTATCTTTGCCTTGTCATCACTTATTTAGATTTACCCGTGTCAGTCAGTACTACGAGTCAAACTATATTAGCTTAGAATGCCTTGATGCTAGCTGTGGCTACGCTAAACCAGGCAGATAGTGGTTTTGTTTACCTGTAAGATTGATTTAGCGCTGCCCCTGAGCATTTGGAACAAGGTCATCATGTCAAGTTTGCAAACACAGCTATTTGAGAGATTTAGCTTGTTAGGGCCGCGGTATTTGCTGCCACTGCACATTAGCCATAGCGTTGCAAGGGGGGTCCAGACAGGGGTAGTCAGGGGTAGAACTGACAGCAGGTTTGGTGGGGTTAAGTTAGGGGCATCAGCATCACTGTCCACAACAGAAGGAGTATGGGCAAATGGAGAAAAAATATAATAATAAATATATAAATATGAAAAAAAATATATATATATGTATTTAATTAATTCTTTATTTCACACCAAGTATGACCAAATAACAAAGAAAACATTTGGCTTTAACAGGACAATTCCAGGTCTAATTAGGGCTAAACCAAGTCTAAAAGTGGACTACATCATTTTCACTGTAGTTCTAAACAAAAACTTATCCAAAGGAGGAAAGAAAAGTGGATAAAAAGTGCAGTCCAAGTACCAGCTCAAGGAGTTGCCTACCAACAGTGGTACACATACCACCATTTGAGAAACACTATACCAAACCATATCTGCAAGTATTTTTCTCATACATAAGTTGCAGTTAAATTCTAGCTTTTTACTCAACAAAACAGCAATGCTATTATGTAAAAAGCAGGTCCAGTTTAAAATCCAGGACACAAAATGTTCTTGTACACCATAATTAGTTTAATATCGAAGCTGATGCCTCACTCACAACAGCCATTTTCTAATCAATTCCAAAATGAATTGCCTCTTGTTCCACTGGCCCCATGACCCACCTCTATTGAGTTCATCCTGACATCGGCGGAACGACATATTTTTGAAGAACGCTAATCGATTCCATTTGATCAGCTGACTCAGGGGAGGCCAGCGCCGCAGAATTTAATGGCCTATGATATTTACAGTTCTTTTAATTAATGAAAGGTTGGAGTCGGACGGGCTTCGGACCAAGGGGGAAATCAGCAGATGACATTTGCTGGTTCCGCGCTGTAAGGCAGACACAGCATGCGGTCTGCGTCCAATCTCCCGCTTGCTCTGCCCTTTGCTCTTCAAAGTTAATTTATTCATGCCCGCCTTTGCCCAAAATTATGCACACCCCTATGCAGCTTTCTTTTTTTCTTTTAATCCCACACCTATTAATGGTCGTAATTGAGGCTCTTCAGCTTGTAGTGCAAAGTGGCTAACAGCAGGGCACAGGTAGAAATGGTGTAAACATGCGGTAAAAAGAAAGTTAAGAGTGTTCGCTGTTCTTCGTTTTACAACAAATACCGTGTTTTTGTGCAACAGAAAAATAAGGTGCATTTAGTAAGTGTGTAGCAGATGAAGTTTAGTTTATGCATGCTGGTTTAGGATGAGGAGAGAGGCTGAAGTACCAAAAGTCTCAACAACTTTTCTACAGAATTGTAACTTCTTATATTATTGTAATGTACTTGATATATTAATCCATTATTTTATATTAATGGCAATATGGTGGCTGTGTGGTGAGTAATCTCAAATGCAGCAACATGTAAAGCACGTGTCAAACTCAAGGCCCGTGGTCCAAATGTGGCCCTCGACATCATTTTACGTGGCCCTCGACAGGGTAAATTAAAAGGTATGATGGTCTTAAAATGTCATTTTATCAGGAGATATGTAGTTACACAGCCATATTTTTACATCTAGGCAAATGCATATGTAATATTTGTAACTTGAGTAAGTAATAAATACAGAAACAGTTAATTAACAAGTTTAAAAAGTTGTTAAATTTATTTTACATCTGGCCCTTTCACAGCAGCTATTTTGCTGATGTGGCCCTTGGTGAAAATGTGTTTGACACCCCTGATTTAAAGGAATCGTATAAAGCCTCCACACACTTACTGTTTTAAAAAAAAAAGGTACTGCAATCACAACTTGACCTGGGTTGCCAGAAGTATAGTGACAGTTTAGATCAGAGAGAGCCCGTTTAGATTTAAGCCAAATGGATTTCAGCTTTGAAATTGGCAAATGAGAGATTCGTGTGAGGTTCATTCTGCTTTCTGATTGGACAATTTTCTTGAGAACCAACACATCAAATAAAGGGGATATCATGTCCAATATTTTTGTAATTAAGAATAAATCAGCATTAGAATTGTTACCAGTAAAAGCTATATTTGATTTCTATATCTTGCATCTGACATCGGACACAGTTAGGTAATATTTTTGAATGTTTTTTGAAGTAATTTTTACTTCGGTCATGATAGAAATGTTATGTACAATCTTATACAAGTTGAAAAATTGTTTGATTTTGAATGTAATAATGACCAAATAAAATAAATAAATAATTAAATAAATACATTAATTAAAGTCAATATAGTATTATATTTTTTTTATAGTCACCATTTTGTTACAAAATATAGTCTGAAATCTGAAAAAAAGTGGCCAATTTGCTGTGTTTAGAAGTCACAATTCACAACTCGTACTCCCCTCATGCACACTAATTGTGAGATTGATAAATGGGTATATTCTGGCCTAGAGGGGTATGGTCTGGCCAAGGCTTTTTTACGCCACTAAGCCACTAAGACCAGCTGACTCATCCACACTGTAGACTGTAAATATGTTGTTGTATAAATCCAGTAATTGTGACAAGCTGATTTAAACCAGTTATATGTACAATCAACTTCATGAGTTTTTAACCACCTTATAACTGAACTCCCTCCTCATTGCATTTCGATTGTCTGAGTAATCCTGTGTTGTCCTGGATTTCAGGCTCGAGTCCTCTCTCCCAGCTCATACATGTAGGGTTCACAAATGTCATGTTGCCTTTTCGGTTTAGTTCATTTGAAACAGTTTGCAGTGGTCCAAAATTATTCCTCCATTACCTTATGCATTCCAAGCATCCTAATTATTTACTGTGATCCAGTTTATAAGCGCCTTTCATGACACTCAACACTCAAAGACCTATAGACCTATAATTTTATTTAAAATCTATTTCTGAAAATTTATAAACATTATAGAAACATTTTGTAGAATTTTCTTTTTGGACTTAAAAGAACTGCTTCATATTTAGCACATAACTGATTAGCCTTCACAATGTCTTTGAATTCTTAACATTTGTTCAGCTCCATCAGATGCAGACGACAGTAAACAGCTCACTTATTTTAGACCTCAAGAGCGGCTTATACGATATCTCTGTACTGGGGCAGGAATATATCTGGACTGGGGCAAGACATTTTGCTCAAATACATGGGGAAAAAATGGGTACAGGCCGTTTAAAGAGAGAAAAGGGAGCGTATCGTGAAGCTCATATTGCATGGGTTATGACAGCAGTTCTGCGGGTGTGAGCCAGGGAAGCAGACAGCTGTGCCCGAGAGGCTGGGACTGGACAGGTAGTGCCGGGATGGGCGTGTTTGAATGCCAGCAGTGCCAGGGATGTGCTGTGAATGAGCTAAAAGAAACAGAAAACACTGCAGTTATGGTAGGCAGGTGACCAAATAGAAACCTGGGGGATAGATACAGAAGGAGGTTAACAGGAAGTGTCGTGGACTTATTATTAAAGCAGACCTGATATGCAAAATGACCTTTTAGAGGTTTTATCCATGTTATAGTTGTTTCGCTAACTCATTTACCATTTCTAAGTTGTTGATTCATGCATGTTTGAGGCATCTTTATTTAACATGTTGTTGCTTCGATTAACCTCTACCACCGGTGTATGCCCATTTCCCCTTTCCTCATTTACTACTTCTTTCTCCAGTTTTATTTTCTTAAATGGTGATACATGTAGGATTCTGCAGCGTTGCGTAGCCATTTTGGTACAAACTAAACTAAAGCTCACTGGTGTGATCTGCAGCGATCCATTAGAGTCGCCGACAGGTCTTTGTTGCGATGACATCAGCTCCCGGTGGGCATAAAGCTTGTCTAATGAATTAGGCATAATTAGAATTGTCCATCCATACCCCAAAGAAAACTATTATGTCTATGGCCTGGTTTATTAACACTGCGTACGTGACAGATGAGAATTACTGCTCACATCAAATGACAGTACTTGACAAAAACAGGACACCAGGATGTATCAAAATGCATGAATGACTTACAGGGATATAGGATAAATACAGCTGAAACTATTTTGTATACTTAAGTACAGTTGAGTATATTTTCAGTATATATTGCATACTTAGAATAAACATTGACAAGTATCTGACAAGTACATAACAGGTAAACTAAAAGTATACTCAGTTTAATACGCATATACTTGAATATACTTCTTTTTGGTAAGGATATATAACTAAGGCTTCATTCGGATTTTTTGCTTGTATCTGATTTTTTTATAAAGTCAGTCACATTACAGCAAAAATGAGACTACTATCCATCCCTAATGTCATGTTCACATACAATTCATTAAATCACATCAAACTCCTTGTGATGGACTCTAGAAAAATCACTGGCATTTACGTGTCGAGAGCGTCTTTGACACGTGAATGGCAGCAGGCAAACTTGCGGTACCTGCTTTGATGTCAGGTGTGGAGGTCTGGGCGTGAGATAGTGTTGGATCGTGGATGCTCCCCGGACTGTGGTCTTGACTACCTTATTTAACATCGAGCAGTGAGAGGGGCTTTAGTGACAGCTGCCCGCTAGGAGTGACCCACGACCCAGGCTGCTGCAGTTGCCATGTTGTGGTGGATATTGAGACTTTGAGCAGCTCACACAGATAGTTTGTAAATGATCGTTGTGTGGAATAGGACTGGATATTGTTATATATATTAAAATATGTGTGGGAATCCTGGAGCAGAATCTAAAGTTTATGGGCCTGATGGAATTAAATGAAAGACTCTAAACTGCACAGGACGCAGAGAACACCCTGGATTAAACGGCTCATTTGTTGATAGAAATGGATGTTTTCTTCTTTGGAGGCTCTAAACGGTAAGTCATGAATGTTGTGTTCTTTTATTATGAAGGTTCACATATGGAACAAAACAGTTTGACTTACAAGTTTGAGCATTCACAAGATGAATAAATATTATATTAATTTTTGATGTTTGAAGCCCTTAAAATGATGTACTCTATATGGATATATTTAGACTCTCTACCCTGTGGGACAGATGCTCCTAAACTATACTTGATATTCAAAGGAACTTATAAAACACAGAGAAATGGTAGGCCTGGGCTTTCTAAAATGGTGAATTAAAAATGAGATTTAGTAAAATAAAAACACTGTTGTGATAAGACTAAAGAGGCCACACACAGACAGATTATTAAATTATTTTTATGTGGAGACTTTTCCCTCATTTCATATTGATATGTTACAGCTCAGGGTTTTGTCGACAAACACAAACTTTACATGATGAAAAAGGAGACATTTACTTGGTATTGTCGATTCAACATATAGCAGCTCAGCTAGCGCAGAATAATCAGTTTAAAGTTTGGATACATGATTGATAGGATCCAGTTAGGCCCATAATTATACTGCGTCTAGATTTAGAGCATGTTGGACACTGCCTTCACCGTTTGCACTGTTTGCTCTGTGCTTCTATCGCGCTAAACGCCCACTCGTTGTTTGCGCTTGAACGCCAATTGAGCTAATTTGTGTCGCTCGATCCGTACAAAACGTGGAAAGTGCTTTCGCGGTCCATTTTAAAATGTTAGTTTGAACCCGCTCTACGTGATCATGGTGTTTTTAGTTTGCTATTTTGTCAATCAAGATATGAACATTAATAACAGACCAATCAAGTGCCTTCTTTTCCCGAGATCGGTTCCACTAGTGTTAGCAAGTCTGATTGACAGCTATTGCGCCACCCACCCTCTGCCAAAACAGCGGTGCGTATTGGAGTAGGCGAGTATCTTCAACAACCTCACTCCTGATTGGTTCTTTGGTTACACACCTGTATTTTGAAGTATGGAATTTGGTTGAAGATTAGTCGCTTTAACTGCTAACCTCGAGAGACTTAAATTGGTTGCAACCGGATGCCATGGGTGACGTCAAACTCCCCAATCCACTTCTATACCCAGTCTAATCTGAAATATATATATATTTTTATTCTCTTTTTATTTTTTTGAACAACAGCAAAAAAAAAAAAAAAAAAAAAAAAAAAAGATAATATATTCTTGTTATCTTTTATTACTTTAAAATTTAAACATACCACCCACCTTTAGAAGTCAGTGATATCCTGGTGCATTACTTCCAAAATGAAACTCCATAGTCATTATTAGCGGGGCTCTCCAGCGTTTTAAAGTCTCATCAAACTGGCAGTATCAGGGATGGCTCTGTGGGGAAATTAATGTGGAACAGTTGCCATGGTCATCTACTGAGCTTGGATGGCAGAACTGCCTTGTGGATTCCCAACCATTGAGGAAGTCATTTATGCAAAGCTTACAGTGAACTCATTTAGAGCAGCGAGGGTTAAAGATAGGAGCTTCACTGATGATCTTTCATTTAACAAGCAACAATTCATACTCAAATCGTATGAATTATGAAATGCTGGAGTGAAGTGACTGAAGTAGAAAGCAATTACTATTACTATGATTTGATACAATAGATGTAATACTCAAGACAGAAAACAGGAGTTTTAACCTGAAACTGCTGTGCCTTTATTTATGCTAGCTTCACTTGGGACATTCTACCCCAGTGCCTCTTAAACTCTTCACACCAAGTACCACCCAGGAAAAGATTTGGCTTTCCAGGTATCCACCAAATCTAAATCAAGTATGCAGTATAACAGTACTATTCCAGGTCTAATCTAGGACTAAATCAGTTCTAAAGGTGGACTACATCATTTCCACTGTACTTCTGTAAAAAGAAACTAACCAAAAGAGGACAAAAAAGGATCAAATGTACTCACACATTAGACAAACCCACAAACTGAAGAGCTATCCAACTACCACCTGAAGCGTCTCACGTACCACCAGTAGTACACGTACCACACTTTGAGAAACACTTCTAATCATGTTACGATCTGCCTGATAGTGGTAATAGGGATACTTTTGGTGTACTTTGTATGAGAATGAGAGAAATGATCTGTGCCATTATTCTTATATATAATAAAGAAAGTTGAAGGGTAGCTCTGTATCACAGTTTAAATTAGATTTAAAACAAGTTTACTGAATGTGTAGGAACTTCATAAACATGGAGGATTCTATATACAACATTTTGAGGAACACAGATCAAGACTGAAACAAAGAATAAAGAAACAAAATAAAACTAATTAAAAAACCCTCTTGCTTTTTTTTTCTGCCTGACATGAAATCAGACTAAATGTTTCTCTATTTTAGGTCAATTAGGATTAACAAAATGATTTCTATTTACTAAATGCCAGAATGATGTTTTTTTTAGATGTTTAGATGTCTCAATACTTTTTTCAAAGTCAGAAGTTTACATACATTTCATTTGGTACCATTGCCTTTAAACTGTATGACATGGGTCAGATGTTTTGGATAACCTTCCACAAGCTTCTCACAATAGTTGGCAGGAATTTTGGCCCATTCCTCCTGACAGACCTGGTGTACCAGACCTTCCTCTATACATGCTTTTTCAGCTCTGCCCATACATTTTCAATAGTATTGAGATCAGGGCTTTGAGATGGCCACTCCAAAACATTGACTTTGTTATCCTTAAGCCACTTTGTAACCTGTATGCTTCAGGTCATGGTCCATGTGGAAGACCCGTTTGTGCCAAAGCTTTAACTTCCTGGCTGATGTCTTGAGATGTTGCTTTCTTAATTCCAGATAATGTTCTTTCTTCATGATGCAATCTATTTTGTGAAGTGCACCAGTCCCTTCTGCTTCTTCCTCTCCCTCTCTGGAACAGCAGCATCACAGAGAGGGGAGAGGAAGAAGCTGGACAAGATCATCAAGAAGTCCAGCTCTGTCCCTGGGCTGTCCTCTGGACTCAGTGCAGGAGGTGGGGGACAGGAGGGTCCTGGCTAAGGTCATCTCTATGCTGGACCATGAGTCTCACCCCCTGCAGGACGCTCTGTCTGCCCTGGAGAGCAGCTTTAGTGACAGACTGATTCACCCTCGCTGTGTAAAGGAGAGGTTCCGCAGGTCTTTCCTTCCTGCTGCTGTGTCAGACTATACAATGAACACTGTTAACACTGAACATGTGTCATTCAACCATATTAATCAAACCCATGTGCAATACTCAAGTCACTTTATCACTTTCACTTTGTATATCTATATGTATATATATATGTATATTAGAGTTTTATTTTTGAATCTATTTCTTAAATTATTTCTTACTATTTATCTATTACCCTGTTTTCTTCTGTTCTCTATGTGTGCCTGTTCTCTATGTGTGCGGTGCAATGCTGGAATTTCCCCACTGTGGGACTAATAAAGGCTTATCTTATCTTATCTTAAAAAACCCCAAAACATGATGCTGCCACCCCCGTATTTCACAGTTGGGATGGTGTCCTCAGCTTCCCCCTCTTTCCCCGAAATATAACGATGTTCATTATGATCAAACAGTTCAATTTCAGTTTCATCAGACCACAGGACATGTCTCCAAAAATTAAGTTCTTTGTCCCTATGTGCATTTGTAAACTGTAATCTGACTTTTTTATGTTTCTTTTGGAGTAATGGCTTCTTCCTGCAGAGTGACCTTTCAGCCCATGGAGGTACAGTACTCACTTCAATGTGGATAATGACTCTTACCAGCTTCAGCAGCATCTTCACTCGGTTTTTTGCTTTTGTTCTTGGCTTGATCTGCCCATTTTGGACCAAAGCACATTCATCTCCTCCTTCCTGAGCGGTATGAAGTCTTGATATTCCCATGGTGTTCATACTTGTGTATAATTGTTAGAGCAGATGAACATAGCACCTTCAGGCATCTGGAAATTGCACTTAAGGATGAACCAGAGTTGTCCACAATTCTCTTCCTTATATCTTGGCTGATTTCTTTTGACTTTCCCATGATGTTACAGAAAGAAGCAGTGTCATTACTCTGGCATTTAGCAAATAGAAATAATTTTGTTAATCATAATTGACCTAAAACAGGACAAGTTTAGTGTGATCGCAAATCAGACAGCGAGAAAAAAAAGCATATGTGTCTTTATATAGTATATGTAAACGTCTGGTCTCAACTGTATCTATTCATTAAAAGACCTGTACCTGATTAAAGGGTCTGTAGCTGAAAATTCCCCAGTATTTATCTATAGTATAGGCAGCTCTGGAGGTCAAAATAAGCCCAGGACCTTTGTGTTAGCAGGCTGGATGTTGTTGGCTTTACTATCAGGGCAGAACTCCACTCAAAATGCATACTAGTTTAACGGTTTCACCCCAGTTTTTGTTTTAAAGTTCAAAAACAAATAAATAACTTAAGCAAAGTCTCTCCGAAAGTTTAGAATAAATTGAACTGTGATGCAGCAGAGAGAGGTACATATGGCGTGTACCCAAATCTAGTGAAGCGGACCTACTGTATCTCCACTGAACAGAACGCTGTCCAAACTGCAGCCAGCCATGATGTAACAGTCACACCACGCTGACTGGGCAACTTCACCGAGGAGGGCCAGTTGCACATGGTTCATTTTAAGATCTTTTAAATGTACTGCAATTTTTGGTGTGTTTCTGATTAAAATTTTGGTAACAGTCACACTAGTCTTTTCAGCATAGTAACATTTCGATGATGATACTCAATACCAATGCAAATACCATGGTGATAATTTAAAAAAAAAAAAAAAAAAACCCCTCTTTATTTAGTCATATTTAGCATTAAATTGTAGTACTTTATTTTATATTACTATGAGGTGTTATATCTGTGTAATCCCTCAGTCCTCCAGGTAGGTTCCATAGTGGTCCATGGTTGTATACTAGTCTGTGTGTCTCTGTGTCACTCAAGATCATTCTAAAGCTATTTAGGAAAGAGTAATTTCTGTCCTGTAGTATCAATACTTGCTCAAATTAGTATCTAGTTTCGATACCATCTTTTAGCATTTGATTTTTGATACTTTTTACAACCCTAATTCACACAAATGCCATTTACATTTTTCTTCATACCATATCAACACCTGCTGGGTCTGTTGTTAATGTTCATATTTTGATTTATGGACAAAATAGTGAAATAAAAACACCACGATGATGTAGAGCAGGTTAAAATGAACATTTGAAGACCAGAATGATGAGCCTGACACCAGCAGTTACAGAGACTGGGGGCAACTTTTTCAATACAAAGTGAATTGGAGCCAAAGTCAATGGAGCTGAATTGCCCTCGCGCTCACTTCCTATTTGGAATGCAGCGGCTAGCTATGTCCATTTTATTTAGACAGTCTAAGGTTCGTACTCATCTTGCATGTATTCAATTACAGATTTTTTTTTTTTTTTTGCTCAAAAGTACCTTGAAAAACATGTATCTCTCCGTCACCTCGATCAGTCACAGTGAGTAAGGTCACCTCTCTGATCTGACCTGATATGTACGCTGGTGTGTCACCTACTTGTCTCCATGGATTCAATGAATGTCATAATATAGAAGATTTCAGACAAAGCTTTAACATCTCTATGGAGACACACAGATGGAAGTGCCATAGGACGCTTTAAGCATACAAGGTACTGAGTGCAAAAGGCTCCTCTTAATATTGTCACTTTTTCTCTTGCTCAGTGTTTCATTTCTATATTCCCCCCGTAGCAACTCTGTTATCATTCATAAATATAGAAAATTCCTGATTATTTTATGTGCAAAGTTAAAATTAATGAAGGCAAGACAAGCACAATTTGTACACAAGTAATTCAAAGTGCTTTACAGAATAAGAAAGACATTAAAATCGCACAAAACAAAACATAAATAATCATCATAAAATTTACATGAAAAGAGAAGAATAAAAATCTTAAATTAAATATGCACAGCCAAACAGAATCGTTTTTAACCTGGATTTAAACATTGTCAAAGTAGAGGCCTGTCTCACATCTTCATGAAGATTGTTCCAGGTTTTAGCTGCATAAAACTGAAACACTGATTCCCCATGTTTAGTCCTGACTCTGGGACCAGCAGGAGGCCGGTCCCTGAACTCCTCAGAGTGTGAGATGGTTCATATGGCACTAACATGTAGGAGATGTACTGGTGCTAGCAGAGCAGCTTTAAAGTCTATTCTTTGACCTACAGGAAGCCAGTGCACAGACCTGAGCACAGGACTTATGTGCTCGTACTTCCTGGTTCTAGTCAGCAACCGAGCAGCAGCGTTCTGGATGTACTGCAGCTGTCTTAATGTTCATTTGAGAGCCCAACAGGCCATTACAGTTGTTTAATCCTCAAGAGACAAATGCATGGATAAGTCTCTCCAAGTCTGGTTTTGACAGTATACCTTTGATTTTTGCTATATTCTTAGATGGTAAAATGCTGCAGATGTGATGGATTTGATGTGGCACTGGAGGTGACACTTTGTCTTTGTTTCTGTGGGCCAAATACTATGACTTCAGTTATGTCTGAGTTTAGCTGGAGAAACTTATTTTACATCCACATACTGATTTATTGGATGCAATGGCAGAGTGAATCCACTGGTTCATATTCACCTGCTGCCACTGAGACATACATCTCATCTCTCATAGATGAAGACAAATCAATTATTCCATTTCTAAGCTAAAAGTGCATGTATTGTTCATTTGAAATCCTACCCAACTAAATTGAATTTCTGTCTGTCTGGGATGCCAGTTTACTCAATAGCTTCACTTTCAGTCATCATTCATGCATACAGCCCACAGAGGCAAAATAAAATAAATCCTGCTTTTCTTGACACCTTAACTGGATCTACTTTGGCATTTTTTGCTCAGAAATCCAAAAGTGGACTGAGTCAAAACACTTGACTCTTGTAGTATTTGTCGATACAACCTTTTTTTTCTTGCAAAACTGTGCGGTATTGATTGGAAAAGTGAAACAAAATACACGGTGCTGGTCTCCCCAAAAAAGAAAAAGTAATTTTACAAGAGACAATGCCTAATACATCTTCAGCTCCCTCCTCCTCCTCACAACGTAACGTCTTGCTGCTGGAGACGATCGATGGGACTGCAAAATGGTGAACATGAATATGCCAACGTTTAGGCCAGTGTTGAGTTTTATTGTTTTTATCAACTATTTCTGTAGAGGATTTCATCACTTGACTTTAGCATTGCCCTCCACATAAAAGTGTCCCTCCTCTGTGTTGTCTGTGTCCTGCAGCCTGGGCGTCAGCGTCAGTGTCCAGGGGGGAACCAGGTGAACTCTAGAGACACATCAGGAAAGCCTCTTCTAAGCTTTCCTCACTGTTTCTACACTTTGGTTTCATTGGTGATGAGACGGGGCATCCCCTTGAAGTGTTTCCTCTGGAACACCATATTTGGTGTAGAAATCCTGTTGGATTGGTGTAAAAAGTCCAGTCCAGTTCATAGCATGTCACAGGTACCTGGCTAGCACGGCTAGCTTTATGCAGGGTTGCCATGGATATAGGAAAAACAAACGTTCTGCACTTCTTAGTTGGTCAAAATCCCAAAATAAGATATTGGAATTAGCCTGTGTAATTTCTGCTGCCCGTCCAACCAGGAAATAAAAGATTTTTGGTAAAATATTAAATATAACAATGTTGCCAATGTTTTAGTGAAATTAATAGGGCTGTAGTCAACCTTCAACTAACGACATGTCCTGCCGATTGATATGTTAACTACAAAGGAGGCTCTCAAAACAGTTGCATATATCTCTGCGTATCTGACCCAAACTGTACTCATAAGACTACACCTGCACAGGACGTAGTATACCACATAAAGTAACTATTAAATTACCCCTCCTAAAAGCCTCTAAAACAGCTGCTGCTTTTTACAAGAAAAACAAGGTATAGTCGGCCTTATTTGGCCAGCATTATAAGCTCAAAAGCACCGGAAACAGATTCACAACTGTACAGCCACAACACACCGGGCAAACCACTGTCCCCTTTACACAGCAGACTGTGGCCAAACAGCATTTACCAAACACCTCAGATTGGTCACCTTTACAGTCTTTTTGTTTTGTTTTTTTTGCTTTGGTCTTATTTACTTCCCAAAACAAAGGGGAAACTTTGCAGCTTCTCTGAATGAGACAAGAGAGCTGAGTCTGACCTGTCACCTGCCGAGATTCAGTAAAATAACCAGCCCTGTTACACTGGCAGTAACTATAACGGCAGAGGAAAGAGTCACTAGTTAGACTACTCATTACTGGTAAAACATAATGCTGCTATTAAGGCTGTTACACTGATACACTGCCTTTTTACATATAAATACGACACGATACTAAATCTTCAGCTAAATCATTCACTAACTTCTTCGTTCTCTGCGTTGTGCCATATAAATACTTAAATAATATAACTGGTTGATTAATACAAGTTTTGGTTGACTAAGACGCTATCACGCTTCAGGGCTCGATCCCTGAACTGTTCCGGACCTTCGTCTTGGTATATGCACTGTTCAAGATATACTCCGCAGTATCCCGGATTAAAGTCGCTGTACCCTGAACTGTTCCGGACCTTTTTGGTATTTGCATGTTCAAGATATACTCCGCAGTATCCTGAATTAAAGTCGCTGTACCAGATTTTTACTGAAAATGCGAAAAAAAAACGTCATTATTCACCACACAAGTTTATAAGTGCTTTTCACAACTTTCAGAGACCAGAGCAGAGTTTTACTGTCACAGCAAAGCGAACACACAATTTTTTTTTTACTGGATAATGAAACACTTTATAATTAAATGCAGACAACAGCAGACCTCAACAGCTGCTTATATAATATATCTGTACTTGGACAAGACAAATTTTGCTCAAATACGTGGAAAAAAACTGGTACAGGGCTTGACACAGTGTTTCTTAGCAGTCATTATTGAACTTTATTCCAAAATCCCCATGTTACAAAAGGTAAAAATGCTGCAGAAAAGTGAAAAGTACAATTAAAATAAGCATATGGTTCATTAGCATATCACAACTTTTAGCGGCAGTAATACGGCTTTCCAAATGTTCTCGTCTTAACAGCTCTGATGTTGTTTTCAGTGCTGAAAGATTCTGTTGTTGTGGAATCAAATCTCCGATTAACTGCAGCTTATTTCATTTAGGTGTATTATGCATTGTGCTGTTAAATCAGGGACTACAATAGTGCGCCTCAGTTCTTTATGGTAGGCAAATGCATCAAAGGTTTATATAAGCCTGAAGTCAAATTATCCTTTTTTCATGCATTTAGTCAGTATTTAACCATCACATATATAGATCATGAGTTAACATTTTGTTTATTGGCTTCAAGAGCGTAGAGTATTACACTTCTATGAGGTATTAACTGCTAAGTCATAACCATAGACTGTACAAAGAGTGGACTAAGTGAGTGTAATGTCACCGATAGCGTTCAGCTCCAGTCAAATTAAGCTCAGACTAGCAGTTATACGGGCGAATTTGGAGCCGAGTTTCATATTAGGAATTCCGACTGCAAGCATCATAATCACCAAAGAGCCAAACCAGGTGAAAACTGATGGAGGTAAAACCCCTTCCCGTCCACAACGCTGGTTTGGCATTTGATTGGCGCTTAGCAACGCTGTCAATCAAACCTGTTGCTAACACTAGCGGGTGCGACCTCGAGAAAAGAAGGCAACTGATTTGTCGTATGAAAGCAATATATCTAGAGTTATGGAAACAATAGCGACATAAAAATACCAGGATCATGTAGAGAGGTTTAACATGAACATTTTAAGACAAAAATGGCGAGTCTGACAGGAGCAGTTTTGGAGAGACGGGTGATGTAAAATGAACTGAAGCCAGAGTCGATTGAGCCGGAACCGTGCCCATGATCACTTCCTATTTGGAACGCGGCAGCTAGCAGGTTAGCTATGTCCATTTATATATACAGTCTATGGTCATAACATTCACTGCCTTGCCAAAAAAAAAGTCTCCACCAAAAAAAGAACGTCGCACACTCTAAAGTTTCATTGGACCACCTTTAGCTTTGATTACGGCACGTTCGCTGTGGCATCGTTTCAATAAGCTTCTGCAATGTCACAAGATTTATTAGCATCCAGTGTTGCATTCATTTTTCACTAAGATCTTGCATTGATGATGGTCGAGTCTGACGCTGCACAAAGCTTCTCCAGCACATCCCAAAGATTCTCAATGGGGTTAAGGTCTGGACTCTGTGGTGAAAATGACGTCTGATGCTCCTGAACCACTCTTTCACAATTTGAGCCCCATGAATCCTGGCATTGTCATCTTGGAATATGGCCGTGCCATCAGGGAAGAAAAAAATCCACTGATGGAATAACCTGGTCATTCAGTATATTCAGGGAGTCAGCTGACCTCATTCTTTGAGCACAGACTGTTGCTGAACCTAGACCTGACCAACTGGAGGAGGCTCGTACCTATTTGCTTAGTTAAATCCTGGTGGCGACTTTATTTTTGGCCAGGCAGTGCGCTTAAATCACCATCTAACCTTTTATTGTTTCCAAACTGCTATATTCCCAGAAAATGCATTAAAGGTTAAAGTGGCCCTGGATGACATTCAAACCAGAGCTGCCTTTAGCTTCTGAGTCATATAAAAAAGTTTTTTGAAAACAATATTACTTATATACTTCAAAGCACTTAAAACACTGATATCACTGCCACTTTCATTCCATTCTCTCATCAAAAGCTCCACTACTAAAAATCCTCTGGAAATTATTTTGACTTTGGCACTAAATTGCGTCTTTATGCCTTTGTGCCCGTTTTAACACCTCCCAGAGGACGACTTTTTCCGGGGCGATTTTCATTTGAACAGCCGCACTTTGGCACTAGACAGGAACAATAATTACCTTTTATTCATGTACGACAATCTTCACTTGATAATTACAGGAGGGATGGCAATTAAGACTCCAAAAAGGCAAGCGCGCGTTGTGTCCTCTCTCCGCTGGGGTCAGGCGCTAAGTTTTGCTAGCAAGTTGTTAATTAAAAGCGCTACAGTCCTCTGGGTGGGGCAGAGAAAAAGGCTAGGCTAAACAAAGTGTGTTTGCAAAGAAAGAAATTGCACTTTGCCACTTTGTCTTTTGAATCAATAAGTAAACAAACTAAAGGAATCGATGAATACATAATGCCGCCGCTAAACGAAGGAGGATGTAAATAAGTGAAAATGGGGTGTGTAAAATTACCCTGTACCTGATTTTTTTTTTTTTTTTCCTCATGAATTTGAGCAAACCTTGTCCTTGTCCTGGTCAAACTAAGCTCACTATGTACTGCCTGAATGGAATTTAAAAGTGTTTTAGTGTCAGAAAATCAGGAAGTGCATGGTTAGCGTGATAGTTCTTGTAAGCTTTACCATGATTTACTCCACTCGGGCCTTTGTAAGTTGTGAAAAAACCTCATAAACTCATTGCAGTGAATAATGAGGATAATTAGAATGTATAAGGTAAGTGAGGAATAACTTTGGATCACTGCAAAGCGTTTATAATGAAGTACTTCTGTTGTTCATGTTTCTAAGACAGTAAAAAAACTGGTAAAGGTCCATTGAGCTTTGTTATATCAGAATTATAATACTAAGATAATCCATCCATTTTCTTTCACTTATCCAGGGCCGGGTCGCGGGGGCTCCAGTCTAAGCAGGGACTCCCAGACTTCCCTCACCCCAGCCATGTCTTCCAGCTCCTCCGGTGGGACCATAAGGCTTTCCCAGGCCAGCTGAGAGACATAGTCCCTCCAGCGTGTCCCGGGTCTTCACCGGGGCCTCCTCCCAGTGGGACATGCCTGGAACACCTCCCTAGGAAAGTGTATACCAAGATAAACAAGTAATAATCCTTAAAGATACAGTATGTAACTTTCTAGAGACTGCACATCACCTGCATGATTCTGAGGAAAGAGACAGATAAAACCGTACATTCTCTATGGAGATGGTATGTTTTATGCTATACTGCAGAAGATTACAGCCAATGAACAACATTTCCATGGAAACAAACAGGCCAAGTAAGAAGAGTCAGGTTTGTGGAAATGCAAGCCCGCTCACAGTAAGGTTGCATGTTTTTCAGTGCAACAAATACAATAAAAATGGGGGGGAAATGAAAATATATGAATTATGTAAATCCAAATACCTATAATATACAGTAATTTATTTTTTTTTTGCCAAGTTTTGTTTGGTCAAATACAAAAAAAACCCAAAAAACATCTAATACATTATAACTTCCCCACTTCTGCACATAATCGGAGCTGGAGTTGAATAGGATGTGTCCACTTTAGACCCAGACATGTTAAAGAGAGCTAAAGTGAGCGTGTAAACCGCTGTCAGGGTTTATCTCCATATGAGAGACTGCTTACCCCAGGTTTCATCAGATGTGCTCAGGGCCTTCTCAAGTCCTCCAACGCTGAGGGGACACTGCCCACTAGAGGCCTGACCGGGGAACTGCTGGAGAAGATGTGAGAGAGATTACACAATGAATGATTCAAGGGAAGCTGACGCACTGCTGAGTTCCAAGTAACACAATGTTTTATAGCTTCACCTCTTTTGGTTTAGCAGTGGTTCAGTTTTAATGTTTTTGTGTAATTGGGCAAGACACTTCAGTGATGATCCATAACTTTGAAGAGAAAAATAAACTAAGGTGTGTATTTGGTAAAACTAAAGTGCAGATGACAGGTCATTTTTGAAAGTGTACAATTATACTTCCTGGAAAAACGAGTGTCAGATGTAAAGCCTGGTGTTCGCTGCACGACGAGCCCTGAGCGAAATGAATGACTTTATAAATAAATAAACGAATGAAAATTGATGTGAGGAGTTTCAATTGTTCGACAGTACGGTAATAGGTTAGCTAAGGCGCTAGTGGTGCTTTTGTGTTTGTAAAAGTCTTTAAAAATGAAAAGAAAAAAGGAGAGATGGCCCCGTTCACGGCTGAGCTCTTCTGCTGTTATTCTGAGAAGCTCTTGTGTTTGCTATTGGCCACAAAGATTGATCGTAGACGCAGCGAGAGGAGGGTTCACTCTGAGACCAAGACTCCAAACTATCAGACAGATGTGACGTCAGCAGCAGCTCGTCTTAGATCGTACAATGGTTCTAAGTTTGATTTTTGTCCCAGTCTCACTCTGAGACCTATGGCTTACGATTTTTAGCTACGACTCAAGATTTTCCTCCACGATCATGCAGTCGACACCAGGCTTAACATGTGTAGACGTAGGACTAATGCCATAACTGTTACCTAGCAACCATGACGTTATCAAGGGCCAAAACTTGTATAAATTACACAATAGTTATAATTAAGTCAATAAAAATAAATGACAACAGCTTTATTTTGTTAAATCTATGTTTAATCTGCAAGAAAAATGTGTTCCTTGTGCCTAGATTGGTTCTGCATTTCGGATGGAATTTTCTGTGTCAATGACCCCCCAATTTGACGGTTGCACACTTTGAAGTACCATTCGATGTACCGTTCGAAGTACAATGGACAGGCCTATACACCATGGAGTGTACTTTAACCGTTGTCTGTGCGCTTATGTTAGTTATGCAGCTTACGTTACATCGCCTAGCAACCGTGACAGGTCCTGAATAATGAGTTATACAGCTCTTGACTCATGACCTAAAGGTGTAAAATGGACACTGAAATAATTACAGTTTTATGTTTAATTCTTTATCATTTCATAGAAGAAGAGTCAAGGTATTGTCGTCGCAGGCGTTTATTTCTGTTTAGATTGAATGAAGTAAGGAATTAATCTTTCCCTTTGAATATCAATAGGCAAATGTAAGATTTGAGGTGATTTTTTTTTCCAAATTGTAGCTAGTATTACACATCTTTAAGAAAATATACCTTGTTTTACCCGTAGAAGAAGTCACGTGTGGTGCATGAGGATAAAGCATTGCGTTAAGTGTGCTCGGATGCTTCGTTGGCCGCATTCGTGCATGAAATGGGACAGACGTTGTCGCGCCAGAAGTTATGTAAGTGCCCTTCAATGCATCCAACGAAGTGTGCAACCGGCCCATGTGTAGAGGTAGGACTAATTCCATAACTGTTACCTAGCAACCATGATGATATCAAGGGCCAAAACTTGTATAAATTAAAATAGTTATATTTAGAGTAATACCAATAAATGACAATATTTTTATTTTGTTAAATCTATGTTTAACCTGTGAGAAAAATGTGTTTTTTTTATGCCTAGATTATTCCTGCATTTTGGGTGGAATTTTGGGTGTTTTTTTTCAATTTTTTTTTCCCACAAACTGCCACTTGCCTGTTTTAACACTATGATAAATCCCACCAAACTATCCCAACAAATCAAGTAATCGGCTAATTACAAAAAAAACATGCAAATCCTTTAAAAAGCTTGGTTAGAATAACAGCCAAGGAGCTAGTATGCTACAAAGAAAGCCTTTTAACCTGCTTCACCGGTTGTTTTGGTAATCCAGGAACACTGCATGTCTTATTTACTCTGAAATAATCACACTCCATTCTGCAACCCGTAATCCAGTCGGGACCTCGTTCATTTAATGAGTCTGTAATTAAGGTGTACACTTAACAATTAAGTCCACTCAAATTAGCATTACCTCATTTGCGCTAAAGGAAATAGTTCACATTTTCAAACCACTAAGTTATAACTCAATACAGATCTGATAAAAATAACATTTACACAATACTTTATATATGATTTGGACTTTATTTTGTTATTTTTGGTTGGAGTTTTCAGCGCTGATGACATAGGTAGAGGTATTGTCTTTAAGAAATCACTGCTACTTCCTGTATTTTTGTACTTTTCCCCCACAAATTACCACTTAACCGATGCAAAACTATGATAAATATTTAGCACAGGTACTATCCCACCAAACCAAGTAAGTCACACTTAGAAAAACATGAAAACCCGCCATAAGCACTTTAAAGACGCATTACTGATACTTGAAGAAATAGTTCACATTTTCCAAAGACTAAGTCCTATTACGGCTCGATACAAACAACATTTTATCAGATCTGAGCCAATTGCGCAAACGATGTCCCGAGGTCCGTATCATTAAAATCCAATTAAAAAGAGAATGTATGAACTCGGCTAAAAATACACAGGGAGATTGATTTGTTTAAGTGAAGTTGTTCATATTTCTCACTAAATTCTTTGTTAATTACCAGTGAAAGTGAGCAGTGAGTCAGTGTGGTTATGAACTCGTGGGAATGTTAAAGACCGGAGAGCGTGAGAGGAGAGGAAAGGCAGTATGTAGGCCGATAGTCAAACTGTTAAACAAACATATTTTAAGTGCAAATAGGTTAGCCTGCCCATTTCAAATAGTTGACATTATATTTATGACATGCACATGGACTGAGTGACATCACACACACCGGCTAGAAATTACAGCAGCTAATCTGCAACCGGGGACTATATTTGGAAATCCGAGTATCAAAGTAAAATCCGCCAATTAGGAGCGAGGCTGTGGAAGGTACACGCCCCCCTCCCGCCCTCACCACTCGTTTAGCACAGGGTGGGCACTTTTGTGAAGATCAACCCTAAAAATCTATTTTAATGTATGTTAATAATAAACCATGGGTTTCAAAATCTGTGACATCTATTAACCACAGCAATATTTCTTGAAACCAGGAAGATGCACAACGACACACAGAGCTTTGTTAGCAAGTAAGAAAGCTTATTGAGTGCATGAAATGTTTGGTGTGCATGTGAGTGTGTGAAAAATAATAAGTGTATGCCAGCAATGGATATTGTCTCAGTTAATAGGAAAAATGACTTGGATCTCTCAAACAATGAGCGACTTCACTTCAGTGAAGAGGTATTTGTTTTTAAAAATGTTGCTCTTGACCCTCTCAGTGTACCACTGACATAAGTGCAGTGACAAAAGCCTTCCGCTCAATTCAAAAAGCAAAAGTCCTTGTCCTGATGGCATTGGAATTGTGGCAGACATCTTCATCTACATCTTCCAGTTGCTACAGCTGCGCTTGGTCCCTCGTCTCTGGAAAGAGTCGACTTTCGACCTGTGGCTCTCACTTCACTAGTGATGAAATCTTTTGAGAAACTGGTGAAGGCTGCTCTGTTGGGTTCTGTACAGGACAGACTGGACCCTCTACAGTTTGCTTACAGACCAGGTGTAGATGATGCCACTAGACTGATGACACTTTTACATTTGGCTTCCAAACACCTGGAGGAGGCCAAATCTGTGGTTTGTTTGCTTTTGTAGACTTCTCCTCTGCTTTTAATTGCTTCTAACCTTATGTGTTGGCAGATAAACTTCAGAACTCTTTTAATTTGACTTTTAATTTTGAAACAAGCATGATTAGCTGGCTAATGGACTTTTTTGCAGGGCGGTCCCAGCGGTTCAGGATGAATGGCGTTTTATCTTTTTTTTTTTTTTTTCCTCCACTGGGACACCTCAGGGTTGTGTTTTGTCTCTCCTTTTATTTGCTCTATACACTCTATACATGTACACAGATCACCATATTGTTACATTTGCTTAGTGTCTCTTTTAAGCTAGGAAGATTCTGAGCATGGTCCTGTTTATCTGATTTTGTGGACTGGTCTAGCAGATCTTTTTAAAATATAAATGTCATTAAAAGAAAAGAAATTCTGATCAATTTCGGCAGGTCACCCTCCGTCCTTCCCCTGCTCTTATTAACAGTCAGTTGTAGAGCAGCAGTACAAATACTTGGGGACTGTCATTGACAATAACCTGCTTCGAGCCCAAAGTAGATGCCCTCTGCAAAAAAAGCTCACAAGCTGAAAACAGATCTTCTATCAGAAAGGTTACATAATGCATCTTTAAATACTATGTCGCTAATATTATTAACTCTGCTAAAATTTCTGCTGAATACAACTTTGTGTTGTACTTTCTGACCCCAAATCCTGCCATTATGCAGCAGTAATGTCATATTTTATTCTCCAATTTTATCATTGAGGTTGCACAGTGTAACTTTTACAGTGAACAGTCTGCCACTTGGTCGTCAAGGATATTTTGTTGCCAAGATTGTTCCACAGTAAGGCATTATTGATCTTACATTTATTCAATTATGGGTATTTTATTGCTCAAAAATACTTTATGAAACATAAATACCCACATCCTTACTGTCATCTCTGCACAGATCTGACCTGTAATTTGTAAAAGTGGCATCATCTGCTTGTGTTCAAGGAGATATATAAGCTTAATGCCATACTAAGGAACATTCCAGGCACAGGAATGATATCTCCATAGAGACAAGCAGCATACCCTCCACCAGAAAGGTTACTTGCACCTTTAAGGCTACTTTCATCTGAACTATCCTTTTTTCTTTACTCATAGATTTTTTTGTAAAAGAGGAGAGTATGGGGGGAAAAATATGTCTAGTCCAAGGCTCAGCCCACAATTCTCATGCTCTCGCACGGCCATTTTTCATAAATATACAGCAGCAGGATACAAGACAATTCACTACAACTTCACAAATCTGATGTGATGTGCAGTAGTTTCATTTTCAAAACAATAAAAGGCAACATGGTAATCTAAGTATCAGATTAGATTTATGTTACATAAAAACAAAATTGTGTTTCACACAGCCACCACAATTCAGTGCAACAGTACTTAAAGTAATATAGAGTTCAATCAGTCTCTGATTTAACAACCCAACTGCTGTTGGCAGGAAGCAGTTGGGAAGTCGAGTAGAAGTCTTTATTGGCTTGTTTTTAAGACAGCTCCTCTTTTCACCACCACCGGTACACACCCACCGCTCGGTACTAATTACATTTTTGTAATCAGTGACAGGCGTAGGATTCAGCAGCATCGTATATCCATTTTGGTACAAATGAAAAATCCACGGCTTGCTAGCATGATCTGTAGCCATCCAGCTATCAGCTCCCATTAGGCACAGCAGTTTTCTAACCTCAGTAGTACAGTTATTTGTTTTATTAAGTAATTTTAGATGAAAATTGAGATTTTAAATGACTAAATTATAACACAATGATCCACAGGTATCATAGATTATATAGCAGACTATATGGCAGACTATTTAGCAGACACAAGCAGAACTCTTAAGCTCTTAAGATAAAGAGGATGCTTCGCACATTGTTTTTCTGAAGCAAAGTGCATTGGAGAGGGCGTGTATAATGTTCATCAAAGTAAAAGCCAAAGTTAAATCTGTCAAGTGGACAAAACGTTGTAGGAGTGAAGACGTTTCGCTGCTCATCCAAGCCGCTTCTTCATTTCTGATCAGATTGCTGGTGGAAAATGCCTTATATCTTTCTGAAGGGAGGGGCTAACTACTCTGAAACTGTAAACAGCTAATTATTGGAGGAACTAAACAGCCACTCTATAAGAGAATGTACCAACACCATTGCGAGAGCTCCTCTGGACCCTGGTCTCCTTACACCTCCATCTCAAAGCCACTAACGACTCCTTTGAAGATAGTGAGGTACAGATCTGGTTTGAGAGGGGAGTTAAAGAAGAAATTTTAGTTAGGAAAGACAATCCTTCCTTGAACAGGAATGGAGGCCTAAGACATCCCCTGTCCCCAATTTATAATTCCATCCTCAGACCCAAAGCAAACGAACAACAAAGGAAACAAAGAGAACAACAGAGTGAGCCAATAGCGCCATTTCAGCCTTAATGGAGGCCATTGCTGCTCCACTGTAAATAAAGCTCACTTTTTGATAGACAGAGTGTGGGACCACTCCGTTGCAATGGGAGTAGATGGATGTGTTATGTGTTAATAATTAATAGAAGTGTAATACTTCTTCTTAAACAAATATTGAAGTAAAGTATACTTTGTGGGCCTTAAGTAGTTTACAAAAGCATTTGAATATTACTATTGGAAGCAAAATGTTTCTGGTCTTAAACAAACCTGTCTGTTCCTTTGAAATCGACTGAAAAATATTCTAAAATATGACCGCCGTTCCGGGTCTTAATCCATCCACTTTCGGAGAGGTGTGGTGCGGTGGAGTGGAAACAGGAGTTGACAATTTCATCCCTGGCTGCCTCTTGCTCAGATGGGCCTATTACCTGCCGCGGGTCCCAAACGCGGCTCTGTGGACTCCATATACATACAGGGTCGAACATGAGTGATGCATTAGCGGCAGCCTGAGCTTGGACGCTACATTAGCCGCAGCGCTAACAGTGTGACAGCCTTCCACGGACCGCACATTTAACACAGAGGAGATGGGCATTTGCTTTTAGGTATGAAGCGCTCAATGGAACAGCCAAGGACACTGTCTGTTTCTTTACACAGCCTGCTTTGACCTGAAGAGACAGAATGTTGCTTCAAGGAAAGTTAAATGTAAGCTTATTCTTTCAGGTAAAGGTGCGTCATGTTTGTAGTATGGAAAAGTGTAGGAATATTTGTTTGTAATTTTTTGTTGTTTAATTCCACAATTTGTAATGTTTCTTTAAAAGGCCCTGTATCTGATTTTTCAATGTATTTGAGCAAAAATCGCTCTTGATAATAATCAGGACATGCTAGTTGTTGTTGCTTTACTATGATGGCAAAAAAAAGGCAACAGTGCTTTTAAACTCATTGCGGTGAATAATTCGGATGTTTTCGAATGTGAAAGTGAGAAATAACTTTTGACCACTGTGAACAATCTAAAATTGACTGAAATTAAGGTCTGTTTTTTTTTTTTTTTTTTTTTTTTACATGTGCAGCACCTTAAATTATTTAAAGGTGCTGCACATGATATTTACTTTTTGATTATGTTTATTTATTTGTTTATATTTTCACTTAGTCTATATGTAATTGTGAGCCTCACTAAAAAAAATAACATGCTTTACTCTGTGTGTATTTAGACACTGAAATATCCTGAACATGGCATTATTTATTCACTCCACAGCTGGTGATTAGCTGTGAGTAGTGACCTAGCCACCGATGGAAGCAAGGCTGCCCTTCTGCACCTTCAACACCTCCAACCACCACTAACACACACCACATTCATACTAATCAGGTGGGTGAAGCATCTTGCCCAAGGACACAACAACAGCATTCACTCTGTTAGAGCACTGGACTCCTGATACCTATTATATGTTATTTTAGTTTTCTTAACTAGGATGCAGACTTATTTCATTTTCTTTTCAGTGCTGCTCTCAGTGACGAAGTTATTAAGTGACTGAAGTTGATTTTGTATTTATTTAAATGTACACTACATAACTCTTCTAGGCGAGGGTCAGCCAGTCTCCATAGAGACATTATTGCTTTGCCTGGAATGTACCACAGATTGGATTTTTTTTGTGTGCAAGACAAATACCTGTAAATGGCTAAATGTAATATGGACAAGCTTAACTTTCCCTCACCATTCTACAAAAACACTCTCTGGATATAATCATCTCCATGGATACAAGAAGGTGGCAAACTCTCCCTCCCCGTATCTGAAAAAAAACTGCACAGTACACCTTTAAATTAAATGTATGAATTATTATCATTATCATTATCATTATTATTAATATTATTGTTAATAATAATAATAATAATTGATTTATGTATTTATTTATTAATATTGTATTATATTTTTTATTTTCCGGTGTGACTGTGTGAGGTTCTCAACAGAATGGCTACTGTAGGTCATAACCCATGCCAAAACAACAGCAAAACAACAGCTGCCTCAATTCAGCAGAGCCGCTCACCTGACCAGAAACTGACAATAAAACCTTCACAACAACAAGTCGGCAAAGCAGGTGTCACATAAGCTACAAAACACAGTTACGTTAAAAACAACAACAACACATTAACAGTTACAAAAACAACAAGAGGTGTCATGGCTGAACTAAACACAATGTATCAGATCATTTCAATATAAAGAAATCCCTCTCACTTCAAGCACATCCCAAAACATTATAGACCTTTAGCACCATCCAGTGGTTGAGAACGCAACTACGCCTGCCACCACTACCATTTATAACATATCCATCTGGTGAGGTGAGCAGAAACATCTCCTCTGCTCTTCGATGGCAAATGACGTGTGAATTCCAGCCGCGATAGCTATACACCAAATGTCAACTCAAGGTTCCTGGCCTGCTCATTTCCGAAAACATATCTTTGGGAAAATGAGCCGGAGACGCCATAAGACTCTAGTTTGGTCTGTCATTTAAAAAGGCGTCTGTCACTCGTCCTGTCACGCTTCACGGGAAAAACTCAGAGCGTAACATCTGTTCCAATGTGAGGATACATTAGCAGATCTCCTCCAAAGTCACTGGGCCAGAATGGTGCATGGAAGCAAACAAGACAAACTGCTCCTGGCAAGTTTGTCACTCAGATATACCCTTCGTTTAAAAGTTTTGCGTCGTAAGCCAAGGTTGCAGTAGATCCGGGGACATGAGTTATCGGAGTGGGGAGAACTGGGGGTGATATAAGGCAGAAGTTGGCAAAGCAGAGTAGAGATGCATAAACTGTGAAATTATGTTTTGTCTAGACTGTATTATAAATTCATTAAAAGTGGCATTTACGCAGCAAATTTGGCTTTTTTGCGAGATGAGAATACAATGGCATTTTCATTCTGACCTGTTTTGATTAGGGTTTTGGTGTAGCTACTTGTTAAAATTTCCCATTGATTTCAGTAACTGCATTAAATGATGAATCCCTCCATGTCATATCCAGATTCATGACATTAAAAGTGTATTATGTAACTTTTCTGGTGGCACGGCACCTGCTTGACATGAGGATGTTCCATAGTTTGGTATCATTTGTCCACCATTAGTTTAAAAGGCCAGTACGGGATTTTTTTTCCATATATCTGAGCAAAATGTATCTTTCTCCATACAGATATATTGTATATATTGTATTTATAGTATTAATATATTGTATACGCAGATCTTGAGGTTAAAATATGTCAGCTCTGTGTGGTTTGCATCTAATTGTAAAGAGAATCAGGAAGTCCATGTTAGTTTGCTATCTGGTGTTATTTACAGTGATGGCAAAACTCTGCTCAAGCCTCAGAAAGTTTTGAAAATCATGTATAGGGTCCAAAAGTCACTGACAGTTGAAAATATCTTTCTAAATATTTTAATTTTATTTTTTCAGAGCATTTAGAACTACCCTTCCGACATTAATATGAGCAAATACAGCACCGAGGAATGAACCCTCATTGTACTGTGGTACTTTGAGTCACATGGGTCAAATTCAGAAACCCAGCTTGTGTTACCGTTGACATTTTAATACCTGAGATGCCCCAAGTGTAAATGCCATTAAAGGAACAATAAGTCGTTTTTCAAAGACAGGGGGCAGTATGTGATCTCTCCCGAGACCTGACTAGTCCCGATTTCTTCCTGTGGGCTATTCAATGTGAAAGAAAAGGGCAGACACTTAAAAAAACATTATTTTTAAAAATTAGGTAATTTTTACTTCCCCTGGTTTAAGTAGTTATAAGTTCAAGTGTAGGTGAACTGTATATATTGCCAAAAATCTCTGAAAGTTCATTTCACCTACTGCTAAAATATGGTGATTATAACTTAAGAATTATATGAGCTATTGAAGATTTAAAATCAGTGAAATAAACTCATCACGGTGAATAATTAGGATGCTCAGAATGCATAAGAAATAACTTTGGACTTAAACTTTTAAAATGAACTAGTTCTGTTTTCAGGGTTGAGACAGTAAAAATCAGGTCCAGCACCTTTAAAGCTGTAGTAGGTCTCCATGCAGATGTTTGCAGTCTGTGTTCAAAGAATGAGAATGATAGAAATAAATCTTAGGACATTGCAGAAGCTTATTGAAACAATGCCAGTTGTGACCTTTTTTTTTTTTTTTTTGGTGGCGACTTTTTTTTTTCGCCAGGCAATGTATAATCATATATATTCTTACATTTACATTTGCGGCAGAAGGTAATGCCTGTGATAATTTGGGCCAGTTCAACAGGAGACCTGAAAGCCAAAAAAAATTGGTTTGAGGGCTGCATTTGCTATAGTTAATATATTTGCCGGTTGAATAAAGGTGCTTGTTTTTTACGTCTCTGGGCAAAACACTTAACCTCACTGCCTAAGCCAGTCACACTATTGGAATAATGACTTGGCTGCCACCTTCACTGAACACTTCCAATAAGTCATTTTGATTAATTGGCTTATTTAATTGTAAAAAGAAACAGATATTCTTCAAATGTATGTAGTGTTTCTGTGTTTGACCTTACAACTCTGCAACGGAGAATCTCTTATATGAAAGAACGTGCTTTTACTGGAGCAGCAAACATCGATGATTGTTAAAGCTGATTGGATAGAAGCCATTTTGATACTTTTACCTCTGCAGTATTTTGTATTGCAGGTTTTTGCTTCTTTATTTTTCATCTTGATAGAACATATATTTCTTCTTGGCAGAGCTGCAACTCCACCTTACTTGAACTTGAGAAAGTGCTGTGTATGCAAGAGTAATACAATGAAACAAATGGCATAACAACTGTAGCAATTTTTAAGATTGCCTATAAATACACACATTTAAAACAATACACGGCATAGTGAGGTTTGAAAATATTGCTGATAAAGTGTAGTGTGGCAGGTGAGTTGGTTTAACGCTTAGGAATCACTTTTAATATTAACCGGTCAGACAGTATACATCAGTAATCTCATACAACAGTCCAACAGAGCATCTCCAGACTTTTTGCAGGGGAAAGACGACAAAAAAACCATGTGAGGTCAGCATAAACTTTCAATGCCCTTTCAAAATAAGTACTTTAAAAGCACTACAGTAGCATAAACAATGTGTGTTGCATTCAGGAGCTCAGGGAGTGACTCATGATGGACTGTGGTTGGTTTATAGCTGTGGGGGATAAATATAATGCACTTTACAACGTCACACATCAATTTTAAAGTCCAGTCAAAGCAATAGCTTCAATAACTTCATATAAAAAGCAAATGCCATACTATTATTAGAAAAGTTACACAGTGCACTTTTGATAACTTATCCAGCAAGAACGTAGATTCACTTTTCTTATTAATTAGTATGTTTTCTTTGTGAAAATGTAGGTTAAAAATGTTTAAATTGAAGTTTAAAAAAGAGGTCTCACTCATACTGTATCTGGTCCAGCTCTGACTCCTGTGTCTCCTGTTTATTTTAGACCAGGGGGGTCCAAAAATGCGGCCCTCGGACCAGTTGTTATTGGCCCTCAGGCCCCCTGCTAAACCAGCTCAATTGATCATAAACAGTACTTTTAACAGTGTTTCTACCACTATAACCTCAAACATCACATCACAGTGTGATACAGACCTAAAATGAATGTGTTTCAAGCCTTATTAATACACAGCGGCTCTGACAAAGCTGTGTTTAAAGCTCCACACTGTATCGATCACCGGTCTGTGGCCCTCCGCTTCAAATATGTTTTGAGATGTGGCCCTCGATAAAAAAAAGTTTGGGTACCTCTGTTTTAGATGCTCGGAGTCCTACCTCTACTTGTAGTGTATTGTATTTTGTGTCCTGCTCTTGTAAATTATGACAAGTGTTACGTAGGTTTGTGGGAGGAGCCTTGTACAAGAGATGTGGGCTTGTACTGCTAACTGTAATGACGGTTTGAATTCACATGGATGACATATAAAACCAATTCAGGCATGTCTTTGATGAGGTAACATTATACCATAGTAGAAAGCTCTAAAAAGTCAGTTTTGTTGCCAGAATATGTCTTGCACCTTTTTGATTTCTCTTGGTATGTAAAACGTAGCACCACACTTTACCTCTGCATGAGTCTGCTCGTGTGACAAAGGGAGAGGAGCAGAAGAGCTGACTGTGCTGGTTCTAGTGCTGAGTGGAGAAGCCTGTCTGTGGCCTGAGGAAAAGCCCATAGGGAACACTGTCTATAAAGAGCATTGATCTGGACCCAGCTCTTTGACACATGCACATAATCAGAGCGCAGCAGCAAACCGGAGATGACGGGACTCTTTGTTCGCCTTTCTGTCCCCGTGTCAGCCTTGAGACGTGGCTTATGGGCAGAAGTGGTAGAGTAGCCAAAAATTGTACGCAAGTAAGAGTAATGTTACTTCAAATTACTCAAGTAAAAGTCATGGATGGATAGCTCATTGCAAATACTCACGTTACTGTAGTTGAGCAGATTCTTTGGGTAATTCTGTAAGATTTTAAACCTGTACTTGTAATTTAGTATAATTTTAGCCATGTCATTGTAATTAGTTTTGATTGATACATGATACGTGTTATCTAAAATACTTTTAAAATTTAGTTAAAAAGCAACTGGTGTGTGATGTGCAGTACTTGTAATTGAGTAAATTTTTAGACATGTAACTTTACTTTTACTATACAATTTTTCAGTACTCTTTTCACCACTGGTAAAAGTGTATAGTAGAAGTCCAAGAAATTACTCAAGTAAGAGTAAAATGTACTTGGAGAAACTCTACTCAAGTAAGAGGAATTGTAAGAGTAACTGTCAGGAAGTAATATCTGATGTTAATGCAACTGGAAGGACAAAACTATAAAAATATGTTATTTTCAAAGGATAACCCTCAAATTAAAGTCACATCTGAAGAAGCAGTGAAAAAAACACATGTATGTACAGATCATATTATTATCTGTTATCTTCAAACAGAATGTTACTCAATTAAGAGTAAAAGTATGGTGACTTAAAAATTCTCACTACTTGTCAAAAAGTTACTTAAGTACCTGTAACTGAATAAATGTAACTGAGTACTACAGTACCCACCTTTGCTTACACTTCTTAGCTACAAAGGCACAGGGTTTGAGGATGAACTTGCAGTTATTATATTTCAAGAGAAGAGCTGATAATTTGTTTCACATGTTCAGCAAAGATTCACTGCTGATGGCATTTTGTCAATGTGATAATTCAGTATGAACTGTTGTAAATGTCAGTAATGGGTGTCAGCCAACAGTACATGAAATAGAGCAGTAGAAGATATTATTTTAATATCTTAAGAGTACCACTTTTATTACCATAGATTATAGTACTTATGATTATTTGCTCAAGTAAGAAGTAGTGAAGAAGTAGTTAGAGTAAAAAGTATTTGGTAAAGTATCAAATCAAATCAAAATCACTGCATTTGTCCCCGAGGGGCAATTTAAGCACATTAAGCAGTCATCAGATCCAGTGTCAGGGCAGTCTGAGGAGTATCACCTCTCAGGACAAGAAAGTCTCTCGTCTGTATCCTGCAGTATCACAGCGGTGTTTAAGGGGAGCCAGATGAAATCTAGAGAGACGACAGGAAAGCCTCTTCTAAGCCTCACTCTCACTCTGCTCTGTAGTTTTGGTCAGTGATGAGATGGAAGTGTGTTTCCTCTGGAACATCTTCTGCCATATTTGGTGGAGAAAGGCCATAGCTATCTCCAAGCAGAGTTGACATTGATACAGGAAAAACAAACTTTCCCAAATTTTTGTCCCCCACACTGCACAAGCTGCACCCCTCAGTCGGTCAAATCCCCAAATATCAAGCCAAAATCATAACACAAACATTAAAAAAAACATTTTTAAACTGTTTTGTGTGCCAGCCAGCCCCAAGAGCAGCCCACCACAACCACGGCAATCCCAGAATTAGTATGGACATAAATTCTAACTAATTGTAAAAATATATCATATATAAGAGTAAGATGAAAAAACACAAATCAATTAGGGTGTGTTCACATTGCATCACAACACAATTTAGACAGAATTGGGACAAACTTGCATTGGGACTAAACCAGTCTCCAAAACAGGCATAAACCAGTTAATCTACACCACGTGTATACAACCACTTAACGTTGCAAACTTATGCATGCTAACAATGCTTACGGTTGGCTGTAAGATTCTGTCCAATGCTCAGCCCATAAGCCCATGTCATCCATGCTCCCACATGACAATTCTCCATAAATATACAAAAGCGTGCGATACAAAACTGTAAACAACAACTGGACAAACCTGATGTGATGTGCAGTAGTTTCATTACCGCCTATTGTGTTGTGACAGCGCTGTGAAGTGGGAGAAACTTAGAGCAGGTAGGAAAGGGAGGGGGGACTCAGAGTGCCAAAAACAAAAGAAACTTATTGAACATGTTAATATGTTGTTTTTGGTGAATGTAGCATTTTAATGTAACAGGGTGATCCAAATAGGCTTTGTTATGTGTTAATACCCCATAGAAGTAAAAAACCTCTTTAAACACTGCTTGCCTGCGAGTAACAGCCTGGACATGTCTGAAAACTACCACAGTGGCTCATTATCCGGTGTATCTGAACATCTGCGCTCCTCACACACGGACTCTGAGCTCGGTCTAATTGTCCGTGTGCTCTGACAGAGTGAAGTGAAGCGTGGATCATGTACAGAGCTTTGTGCATGTGTCATGACAACACCTGCTGCTCAGAGAGAAGTAGCCAAGTACTCAAGTAAGAGTAACATTACTTCAAAGTACTCAAGTAAAAGTACAAAGATGTGGTCTAAGAAATTATTCAAGTAAGAATAAAAAAGTACTTGCTTCAACTGTTAGGACTGAATATTGGATACTAATGTAACTGGGAAAAAACAATCTTGAATAGTATAAGTTAAAAAGTGCTTAATTTAAGTATTTGTCTTGATTTGAAAAAAAAATTGACTTTGTCTTAAAACAGGATTTGCCAATGGAACAAGCACAAAATGACTTGTTTTACTCAGAATAAGAAACAACATGAATCTATTCAGTTGCAGTGAGGAGACAAATGCTTCTGCACTTGAAATAGGTTAAAAAAAATGTTTTATTGGAAAATCTTTAAGACAAAATATCAAATATCAAAATATATTCAAGACAAATACTTAAATCAAGCATATTTTTTGCTTAAAATCTGGTATTTTCAAAGGATAGCCCACAAAAATTAAAAAAATAAACTTACTGTATAAATGGACATAGCTAACCTGCTAACTGCCATGTTTCACATCGGTTATCGGTGACATCAAACTCCCTTAGTTCACTTCATTATACAGTCCATAGTGTAGGGGGTGTCCAAACTTTTTTCATCATGGGCCATAAATATCAAAAGATGAAGCGGAGGGCCGAATGATGGTCAGTACAAGAATCATTCAAATTTGTGCAGTTATAACAGGCCAGACTGAGTCACCAGACCTTTAGTCATGCTTACATCCTCAACAGGGCACACGAAATATTTTATATTGGCTTTATCAACATAGATTATTCAAAAACTTGCAATCACAAGTACTGCTTAAGTACTGCTTCACCTGGAAGCTTGAAGGCCTAGAAAAACTGGTCCGAGGGCCATATTTGACCATGCCTGGTCTAATCAAATGCAAGCAGAAGAAAAAAGTAACAAGTGACAGCTCGGGTAAAGCGACACTTGTGAAACAGGATCCAATCAGAGACAGAGAAGTACGTCCCTGACAGACAGCCAGAGCAGCCAATCAGAGTAGAGAACAGGAGACTCAGATCACAGAAAGAGCACAGTGTGTTTGTAAAAGCAGAGATACAGATGGGCTCAGAGCATGGGTCGGCCCTATGCTGAGTAGCAGTACTGTTAAAGCCACAGGGAGAATGTACCATCCGTTCAAATAAGTGGTGGTACTAAAAAGAGGCATTTTTAGAAGTGGTGGGACTGAGTACAGGTGCATCCAGCCCAATTAAAGCACTGATTACTGTAAATAAAACACATGACTGTAGGCGATGTCAAGAGTACTAGTACTGATGAAGCAATAACAATGCCGCCATCTGGACAAACGGCAACTTTAATGGAAAACTATCTACCAAGATTTTGAATGACTGATAAATAATATATTTATATAAAACTGCAAATAAATAAACTAATAGGCCTAAACAAATAAACTAATAAAAAATACATTTAATAGGCTCTATACCAAACTTTATAAATTATCTTATCATTGAATATGTGCTTAAATAACAGTGTACATCTAAAAGAATTTGAACCTGAATTTAAAGTGTGCTCAGTTATAGATTTTTTACAGCAGCAAATCTATTGAAAATGTAAATATGACACTATTTTCTATTACAACAGCTAAAACACAAGCAGGGTCCCACAGTTTGTTTGAAATAATTTCCCAGGACTTTTTCCTGAACATTTTTAGTTACGCAAGCACAGCGTCTACAAACAGATTAACCTCTTTTGTTTTACAGTTTTTATAATAAAGTAGTAGAACCTGAACCCGAAGTGCACAATTATTGCACAATAATTTATACACCAAGGTAAAGATGTCTGTGTAGTCCCTCAGTCGTCCAGGTCTGATCCATAGCAAAAGACGAAGTTTAAATCTGTGAACTGGAAAAATTATTGTAGGAGTGAAGACGTTTCACTGCACTGAAACTATAAACAGCTATTGTCTCCAGTTTCAGCCTTAACAACTATATTCAACCTCGAATGGCCCTCCTATTGTTCATAAAACAAAAGAGAAGAATGGGAGGGCCATTAAAGGTTGAATTGGGGGAAACTGAAAGATAATAGCTGTTTACAGTTTCAGTGCAGTTAGCTCCTCCGTCTGATACATATAAGGTTGAAGAAGCAGCCTTGATGAGCAGCAAAATGTCTTCACTCCTACAACAATTTGTCATGTTCACAGATTTAAACTTCGTCTTTTGCTACACCAAGGCAAACACAGTATATTTTGTTACGTACATGACCAAAAAAACTTTTCTGGTGGATCAACACAGATGGGTGGACAACACATGTGAAACAAACCATATCAACTTACAATAAATAACAAAATGGATGTAATTTCCTGCATTTTAGTGGATTTTATAGATCTAATGCAGTGGTGTCCATACTTTTTTCCCAGAGGGCCGCATACTGAAACATATTTGAAGCGGAGGGTCACAGGGAGTCAAATGGCGCATTTAACACAGGTTTGACAGAAACATTGTATATTTAACCCCTTACCATTCCGGGTATTTTTGGTGAAATTGCCTACGTTCTGACCTCTCCAAATTAAAATGATTACTGTTATTGAACCATAAGTATTATTTACACAAGTTTGGGGTCTTTGTAAAGGTAACATCCTCTAGTTTTACCCTCAGGTGTCAGAATCACTGTAAGTTTGTCTGGTAAGTATTTATACACTTTGGAACACACATAAAAAATTATTTTTCTCATCCTCGCCTAAATTTTTTTGTAAAAATTAAGGGGAAGAAAGCTGCAGTAGGTAGCTGGGGACAAAAATACACCATATTTCAATTGAAAATGTTGTTGACCTCTCACATTTCAGATTTGAGGTCAATCTATAAAAAAATGAGATTTTTACACTTATTTTATTATGACTAAATCCAGGCGTTTTATGGAGGGACTTTTGATGTATCCAAGTTTATCCAAACCTCTCCAAATGGAGACATTTGGAGAACGTTTGGAAAAACTGCAATAACTTTTGAATGCTTCAACCCACAGACATCAATGAGGGCTCTACTGAAAGCTCACACTTAGAGGAATCTGTATCTGCACACTTAGCTGCTCTATTACTTATGTAAATTTATATAGCATATCAAAACACAATATAAAATACATATTTGTTTATGAAATATAGTCAAAACAAGGGGTATGGGTCAAAATAAATATATATTTACAAACTCCACACACTGCAAACAATGAACAAACACACACTGTGAACAGCAGTGAAAAGCTCACTGTACATGATTATGGCTTGTCCAAAAAATGGTGAAAAAATGTCTTTGCCAAAATGCCATTTCTTTGTTTTGTGCAAAACCTGGTAACAGCCGATGAGCAAATCTGATAACGTCCCCCATGTGCCTAAGGAAAAACACAAACACATTAGTAACAAGAAAGTACAAAATTGAGAGAGGGTGAAGTAATATTATATCATATACATATTATAATTTTACTTACAATACTGTAAACTGCAGAATAAAACACCTTTCAATCAATAGACAAATGAAGTCTAATTCATACAGATAAAAACAAATGTGCCTGAGCCCATTGTTCCAATGCGCACTATGCACAGAAGTGATGCTAATGATTACACACGATATATTTTATCTACAATTATGTAAATAGCAGAATAAACCAGGCTTACCGATCCAGAACAGCATCCAGTCCATCAAAGAATATGCTCCTCCACTTCTGAGTCCACCGTGGAATCTGCCACGAACCGCTCCGGGTCCGAGATGCCTCTGGTATAACTTGTACAAACATCCACAGTGTCCTCGGTCGTGTACTGCCTTTGTTTTATCCGTTTCGTCGTGTTTAGAAGCAAAACTGTGGCCAAATCACAGTGCGTCATTTTACGCACACTTTACGCACGAAAAGCCGTGATTCATTTACTTTCGTTACGCACTGGGCCTGCTCCGTGTGTTTACAGAAAACCATGGCATGTCATACATCCTCGTGTTCAGCAGCTCATTGGCTGTAAGGAGAAAACGTCACTGAATGTGTGAGATGTGACTGGTTGATTCTACACGGGGGAGAGTGAGGCGTACACTTTCAGTCACCTGTAGCACTGATTCGCTGTCTGGGGCTCCAGTGACCCACAACCTCCACCTTATTGGCCAAACTTGGTGTCAATCAGAAGCTAGCAAGTTTGTCTATCACTGAGAAACAAAGTTGGCGCTGTCTGAAGTTTGTTATGCCTGAAATTGACGAAAGAAATGCAAAAAAATGACGGAGAAGATTTCACTTTCCTGCAGCAGATTGGACATGGAGGATCTAACTTATTTTGCGGACATAATTTCTTGACTGGATTATATTCTCTGGACGTCTACGGAAAGAATGAGACCGATATTGTGGAAATATGTTGATGTTTGACAGAACCAGAGCCCTCAAAGGTAAGTGAAGTCCAAATAGGCATTTTTGGCTTTTCTGTAAAAACGGCTTTCCTGACAGCACTGTGGTGACTTTAGGTGAAAATGGTTTACATATTCGGAAAGATGAGATCCGTAGCTTTCATTTGATGTGTAGATTGTTTGTGTGGGTGACGCAGAAGTGAATGTACATTGCTGTAAAGTTGTAAATAAAAGGCGACGGCCCGCGGGCGGGCCGTCGGAACGGTAAGTGGTTAATAAGACTTGGAAGATTATTTTTAGGTCTGTGTCACAGTGCAATGTCATGTTATAGAGGTAGAATCTCTTCAATTTGTTGTAAAAAATACTTCCTGATCAATTGGGCCAGTTTAGGAGGAAGTCTGAGGGCCAACAAAAATTGGTCTGAGGGCCGCATTTGGCCCCCGGGCCGTAGTTTGGACAGCCCTGACCTAATAGTAGGGGGTGTTAAGAGTCTCTATTAATTACATCTATTAATACAGCAAAGCAAAGTGTGGAGAAATGTTTTCATTCTATTTTTCGATGTGTTTTCTAGGTCTGGAAAGCAGGCCATTATTGTCCATGTTTTCCTGAATTCCTAGACATGACTTTAGGCGATATCAAGCGTCTCAGTAATGATAAAACAATGACAATGCCGCCATCTTGTGGGAAAATAGCAAAACAGCAAATCTCGGCTCTTTTTTACGACAGTTCCAGTCGGAAGCTGACCCAGGATGCCTCTGCACTGCTCTCGAACCCCGGCATGGGCCACACTTACGTTTCTGTCCCGGAGATCACTGCTCATCCCGCGCGCTGCACCATCACAGCCCCGGCACTGCTCCTGGAGCTCTCTGCGGACCTCCGAGCCCCTACCCCGGACACTACTGCTGAAACCCGTCCCTTCGTTACCTCTTTGGAGCAGCTTTAACTTTGCAAAAATGTCCACGGAGACTAGAACGTCCTCCTCCTCCGCGGCGATGTCCCAGAGGATGGTGTGGGTGGACCTGGAGGCAAGTGCAGCGCTGGTCCCGTTAGCATGTAGCTTTGTAGCAGCGTGGGGTTTTCAATGGGAAACTCGCGGGTAAAAGTAGTGCTAATGCTTAAAAAGAGCTAAAACGTTGGGATTGTGCAGCATCTCGCGATTTGATAGCTGATAGTTTGATAGTTTGAGTGTTAACATCCCTAAGTACAGTGCTAACATGCTAACTGGGGCGGAAGTTTGACGTGTAAGTGTCAGTTATGCTAAAAACAAACTGTCACGTGGTTTGTTTGCTAGCCAAATCTCAGCAAATTCAGCAGTCTTCGTAAAAGCCTTTATACTTTAATTAGGAAATGTCATTGTTTGGCTTGTACAGTGTGAACTTTTGGATGAGATTAAGCCTCTGGAGTCCAGTCATATCTTTACCCTCAGCGTTGCCAGCTATTTGCCAGAGTTGCAAAGACAAAATGGTGTCTAATTTGAATGGATGCAATTGGGAAAGTGCAGTTTTTCAAGTGGCAAGGCAAGTTTATTTGTATAGCACAATTCGTACATAAAATATTTCAAAGTGCTTTACGGAATAAGAAAGATTAAAATTACAATACAACAAATCAAAGCATTAATAATCAGAAATAATCATCATAAAATTAACTTTAAAACAGAAAAGTACAGAATAAAACCTTTCAGTCACATGCACAGCTAAACCGAACAGTTTTGAGCCTTAAACATTGTCAAAGTAGAGGCCTGTCTCACATCGTCTGGAAGATTGTTTCAGGGTTTTAGTTGTATAAAACCAACGCTGATTCTCCATGTTTAGTCCTGACTCTGGGCACCAGCAGGAGGCCGGTCCCTGAAGTCCTCAGAGTGTGAGATGGTTCATATGGCACTAACATTTTGGAGATGTACTTTGGTGCTAGGCCATGAAGAGACTTGCACAAGCAGAGCTGCTTTAAAGTCTGCTTTAAAATCCCTGAGTCACAGGAAGCCAGTGTGGAGGCCTGAGCTGCAGATGTTATTGATTTGATGTGGCTGTTAAAGTTTAAGTCTGAGTCCATTATTTCCCCTAGATTTCTAGCCTGATTTGAAGGTTTTAAAGAGAGAGACTGGAGGTGACTGCTGACACTTTCTCTATGTTCTTCAGTCTTGTCTAAGTTTAGCTGAAGAAAGTTATTTTGCATCCACACACTGATCTGTTGGATGCAGTGGCAGAGTGAATCCACTGGTCCATATTCAACTGCTGCGAGTGAGACATAGATCTGAGAGTCATCTGCATAGTTGTGGTAGGACACATTATTGCTGCGTATTAACTGACCTAACGGCAGCATGTAGAGATTGAACAACAGGGATCCCAGGATTGACCCCTGGAGCACCCCACAGGTCAGGTACAGTTTATTTGAGACACACTTTCCAATTTCAACAAAGTACTCCCTGTTTTCTAGATAGGACTTGAACCAGTTTAGTGCCGTACCAGAGATGCCCACCCAGCCCTCTAGTCTCTGTAAGAAGATCCCATGATCCACAGTGTCAAAAGCAGCACTCAGATCTAACAGGATCAAGACTGAGACTTTGCCTGCATCAGTGTTCAGGCGGATGTCATTTGTCACCTTGATAAGAACAGTCTCATTGCTGTGGTGGGGTCTAAAACCTGACTGGAAAATATCAAAGGAGTTGTGCTATAATTTCCTCTACAAACAACAAAATCCCCTGCCTTATTCTGCATGAAAACTGCTAACCCTGTAGCTTGGATCGGTACAAATATCTTTTGAAATGCCATCCTTACATCCACCCTTCAATTTGATTTTTGTATTAGTTTGTCAGTTCATATTTTAGTGTTTTTGTGACCCTCAGCTCAGTGCCTCGCAACCCCTCCCTTTGAGTACCTCTGATATTGTATTGTCAGTTTTGGGCTGACCAATCTAAGAAAAATATCTGATTGCAATGCTTGTTAGAAAAATTGCAGACTGTGATCAGATTTGCAGTTTCAGTTTTATTAAAAGGATTCTGTTCAAAGTTCACATTTAAACTTGTCCAGAAGAACTGACAAAAAGACTGAAATAGGAAACTAATACAAGAATAATATTTCAGAACATGTTTGTACAGATCAAAACTACAGGATTAGCAGTATTTACGCAGAATATTGCGGCCTTTGCAATTTGCTAATTGTGCACATTCATCTTGCAACTTTATTGTCAGCGTGTCCTACTAATTTTGTGTTTGTTTTTTTTTCCAGATGACTGGCCTGGACATTGAGAAGGACCAAATAATTGAAATGGCCTGTATCATCACAGACTCTGACCTGAATGTTATTGCTGAGGTAACTGCACTACTCTAAACAACTATTGACTCTTGCAGGGTTTTATATGACATCACAACAACAACCAATAATATTTCAAGGAGACATATTGTGCAAAATCAACTTTTCAGAGTCTTTAACCATGTTGTAATTGTCTTTCCTTCTCATTTACCCACTTAAAGTTGTATTTAGAGTGATTGCATGTTTCATTTATCTTTATTCTCCTGCATTCAGAACATTGCTCCAATCTACACTTGTTTCACTGCCACGGTACACGGCCACTGCTCTATACTGAGCAATTTGTAATACAAGCAGGATTGAGCAGTGTCGCATGGCCATTTTGGCACAAATGAAAACAAACCCACTGCTAACTACAGCTATACATAGGAGCGGGCTGACAACATGTGGCTCTTTGTTGTGAGGGGCAGGCGGGAATTGGGTCCTAATACCTCATTGGGCTCTGTGATTTTCCGACCCGGAAGTCAGCGGATTTGCTTTTGCCATTTAAAATGTAGCAAATATAAGACAATAATGGGTGTTAAAGATTATTACTACTGCATATCGCACATACAGGCACAATATGTCTTCTTTAACACAGATGGGGGGCAGCTAAAATTAATATGTTAAAATGCAGATTTATTTTGTAATATAGTGAGTTCTTGAGTCTTCTCACTAGCTTGAATGATGAGTTCAACATTTGTGAATTTACTTTCTGAATATTATTTATGAAAATACAGTGTCATCTATAGGAAAATCTAGCTCTTGTCACCCTTCTGAGATTATGACATCATAACCTTTTATAATCCAAAATACACCAATAGTCCCTTTATGATGATTTCAAAATAAATGTTCCTTTTAATTGTCAGGGTCCCAACCTGATCATAAAGCAGCCCGATGAGCTGTTGGACGGTATGTCAGACTGGTGCAAAGAACACCACAGCAAGGTAAGTCATTTGCATTACAATTGTATTTTCTTTATGTGTGACATGCGTAGGATTCGGCAGCTTTGTGTAGTCATTCTGACACAAATGAAAAAATCTGCAGCTATCCATCAGAGGTGCTGACAGCTTACAGCTCTTTGTTGTGATGACATTTACGTTATCTCATTGGAGACCACAGTTTTCTTAAATGGAAGTCAGTGGACTTGTTTCTTTAATTAAGTCACGTAAGATGAGTACTGCGATTTAAAATGTGCAAATTATAATATATGCTCCATGGGTGTCATAGATTAGAACTATGTTGCAGACAATAGGGGTTATGATTTTAGTTCTAATTTTCTCAATTTAGCCATAATTTATTGTAAAACGGCCTTTACAATTACAATGTTATTGTTTTACCTCTTCAATAGTCACATCCTCCACCAGGAAAGTTACATTACACTTTATCTCTTAGAAATAAAATTATGATTGACTCATCACTTAAAATCCACAAACGTCCTCTATTCTGCCGTCCACTGCGAGAACACTGTGCGTAATTAATCATATGCTTTTTATTATCGTTTTTCACAGTAGGAGCAGCCTGCTTATGTTGACAAAGTGCTTCTAAACTAATTGTGCTTGCATACCCAAAAGGCACTGGCCGCAGCATAAAAGTGCATGATATTTGGAGGACAGCTGCTGGAGGATTGAGTTTAGGACCACATCTGTGTGCACTGGCCATCCGAGCGTAAAGCCCATCTGTGCAGACCAGCCACAGTCCTCTCCCTCACACTCGGGTTTAACTGTGGAGGCGGCTCAATATGTGACAAAAATAAACATCCGGATAACACAAGGAATAAATAAAATAAAATAAAACTTAAAGAGGGGTTATTACACTTATATGGGGTATGAACATATTTAGGTCACTATGTTACCTTTTATTGTTTTGAAAATGGTATATTAAGTCCTCCATTCCTCTCCGCACAAAGTTACACCCTAGTCCTGTCACGATAATTACTGTATCGACTTGTAGTTCAATACATACAAAAGCGAGCCTAATAAGGCAAAGTGTTTTTGAATACAGTTATTCACAATCTTTCCATTTAGTCCTTTTTCAGTAGCTGTGTTTGTTTATTGTAAAGTATTGATAGTGGTTCAGTTGTTCACAGCTTCATGTTATGACCAATGGAGTAAGAAAACTCAGCCTTTTTAAGTAATTAACAAGTCAATCCAACTAAACTAAAAAATGTTCAATTCGAGATTCATACTGTATTCAACTCATTTCCCCTAAACTGTTGTGTGTGTGAATCATTTAGTCTATGTTCATAAATATGTAATTAATGCAATTTAATTTGTCTCAGCCATTGTATATCGCAAACTAACTATACAAAAAAAAACATTATCTTTTGTGTCTCAGTCTGGGCTGACTGCGGCCGTCCGGAGCAGTAAGATCTCTCTGGAGCAGGCCGAGTACGAGTTCTTGTCTTTCGTCCGACAGCACACGCCCCCTGGACAGTGCCCTCTGGCCGGTCAGTTTGTGTTATGTTCTCAGACTGATGAATGTGCTCATGTCTGATGTGATGATGCAGTGATGTGTTTGAACTTTAAAGTTTGTGTTTGTGTGTGCAGGTAACTCTGTTCATGCAGACAAACGTTTCCTGGATAAGTTCATGCCACAGTTCATGTATCACCTCCACTACAGGATCATCGACGTCAGCACCATCAAGGAGCTCTGCAGGCAAGTGCCACCCAACACTGTTTCATTTGAGAAACCCATGTTACGTTAACAATTTCTGATCATTTTGTGGGCATTTTCTTGCATTGTATGGTATAATCTGTTAAATGAGAAAAACTGTTGAGACTGAAAAATATAATAACAGTAACTAATACAGAGTCACCTTTTTCGCCTGTTTTTAGCCCATTGTTACCAAGAATCATAAGAAATCAACTACCTGACACTATCCCAGACATTTAATTCTGTATCATAGTGCAATATCACAGTGGCAAAAAGGACTAAGTGCGTGAGGCTAAGGTTCAAATAAAACATGTTTCTCACTCATGGTTTGAAATCAGGCCCTTTTAATTTCAAGTATCTGTTATACCAAATGCTGCTTGTACATGCTATTAGATATGGGCCCATTAGCACTAGCTGTCTGTGTTACGTTGGCTGCTGATGATTATACATTTGTTCATATTTGGTTGACCTTTCCCTGTGACAGAGCACACCTCGGTAAACTGGAGCGATCACAACCTCTTGTAATGAGATTTTTTCTAGTCTATTTAGCTTGCCTAATGGGTATTTTCCTTGCTCGTCTCATGATTACTACCTTATTTACTCAGACCCGGCTAACGATCTCCTCTGCGTTCATCAGTGGAGGGGCTTGCTTTAATACGCTGTTGATTAGAGCCTCCGCAGTCACTGAAACCAAACGGTGGGATTAATGTGGTTGTGCTGTTGTGTTGACTCCCAGGCGGTGGTTTCCAGACGAGTACAAGAAAGCGCCGCAGAAGAGGGCATCACACAGGTAAGACAAAGCAGGGAACATGCAGCAATCTGACTCAATGAGTACAGTGTTATATGGGCATTAGGATGATAAAAATTTTGTATCACCTCAATTCTCAGACACTTTTCCTCACCCACTCCTCCTACTGGTCAGCGTCTGTCACGCTCTGAGTGAGTGGCAGGTGAATATGACCAATCACAGTAGAGTGTGAACTTTCTGAATGTATATATGAATATGATTGTAATTATCTTTCAAGCACAGAGTACATTAACAGTGATAAAAAAAAACTTAATCCTAATCTGATCAGTGTATTTGTTTTTTGGCATATTGCCTGTGCGTCAATAAAGCATTGCTGTTGTAATGGCTGTTGTATGCTTAAGATCCGCTAAGTTTCCAACTGTTATCCCCAGGCATGGTGTGAAGTGCCAGCATTAAAGAGAAAATTTACATTATACACAAAAGGATTAGTAAAGTTATAAAAGCCAAATATTCTTTTCCTTCATATCTATTATTCACATCTTGATTTTATCTGAACTCTGTCCCAAACCACAGATTAGCTGGAAACCTCTGTCAATTATCATCTTAAAGCTTTTTAATTAAGAATTTCAAATGTTTTAAAACACTTGAATGTCTGTTTAATTGTCATGTATCAATGTCTTTTAGACTGGTCTGTACTCTGTAATGTTCGTTTGTTTGGTTCGTTTGTTTCATGTTGTGTACGTATATATAAAAAAGTTATAAATAAAAAAAAAATTGAAATGATTACTCAGGCCTAATGTAGTGAAACAAATTCTATTAAAATGTTTCATCATTACAATTAGATTTACCACTGAAATGTTAACACTTTTGCTAACAATGCTAACACTCTTATGTACATTACAGTTTAATACTAAATTCCCCTGAAAAACACAATCTCTTTTTTAAGATGCATGTATTTGTCATATTTTAAACAGGTTTTCTATATTCTGTGTGTATTTTAGAGCCCTGGGTGACATCCGAGAGAGCATCAAGGAGCTTCAGTTCTACAGAGCCAATGTCTTCAAGTCCAGTGCAGAGGAAACAGAGGAGAAGAAACACAAGATCATCGAGAACGGAGGCAGCTGCAAAACCTCCTCCTAACAGCCAACACAAGTCTGACCTAGAGAGCTTTTAGTTTGTGTTCACATCATAAGGCCCTGTGCTTTGATATTGTTCAGAGGTTTTAGGTCTACATTTCTTTAATGGGAGCAAGAAAATATAAAAAAAAAATAAAAAATTTAAAAAAGTAAATAAATCTATTTTTTGAAGTTAAAAATAAAAAATAATACTAATTTTGACAGTTTTGTATTTATTTCCATGCCATTTACTGAGTTTTGCTTGATTTTTCCCTTGTTTTTAAAAATAAACATTGAACTCCCATGTGAACATTTTACAGAGTTCATTATTATCTTTACAAATACACCTTTTGAAAGTTTCTGGTTTCTTTATGATAGGCAAAGAGTGTAACAGTAAATTTTTAAGTGTTTAAATCTCTCAAACTTTTTACACCAAGCGCCACCAAAGAAAGGATTTGGCTTTCCGAGTACCACCACATCTAAATCAAGTATATAACAGGACTATTCAGGCCTAATCATTCCTACTTAGATCTAATCCAGAGAATTATCCAAGAAATTATCCAAAATATAACAAAAAAGTGGATAGAAATAACTCCACAAACTGCTGCCCAAGTATCACCTGAAGGAGCTTATGCCAGTTATATTTCCTAATTATTTAACATCATAATATACAAAATGCCAAAATAACAAAATGCTTTTCTGCTATAATTTCCCATAGTTCATTTCATTTCAGTACAGCCTTTTGCTCATATAGCCCACTAGATGGCAGTGTGCCCCTAACACGTGCCCTGCATGGCTTCACCACAGCAGCCAGGTAGGATGGGAGCACTTTGTTGGCAAAAGGTTAAAAGGCCTGGGATGATGACAGATTAGTACAAATGTGTTGGGAAAGACTTCATGAATAATTTATCCAATGCACAAGTATGCGTCAGCGGTTATGCTAAAGAGAGGAGTGGACCAAACAAGTGTCCACTCGCTCGGCAATATAAGGACTAGAGTTTTAAATGAAAGCAGCTGGAGTATAACTTTTGTTTCATAAAATAGTTTTTACTTTAACTGAATATCACGTACAAGTTGTAGTTAAACTGTTGGTGTCTGGGTCAGTAGTGGCTGCCTGTCTGCGTGGGGTGTCTGGGTGGGTTTACTCTGGGTATTTCTGCACTACCCATCAACTCATCACTCACTGGAAAAAAAAAATAGATTAGAAAGATGAATCCTTCATGGGTCCATCAGAATCAGGTCAAGTGGAAACATCACTTACAGGCGACCAAAAAAAAAATATCAGAGGCATTCAGTCTATAGTAAAAAGACTTATTATAGAAAACAAATTTTCCTGTGTGTTTCGCCTGTGTAGGTCCAAACTATGGCCCGGAGCCCAACGTGGCCCTCAGACCAGTTTTTATTGGCCCTCAGGCCTCCTGCTGAACCAGCCCAATTGATCATAAGCAGCACTTTTAACAGCAAATTAATCTATTTCTACCACTATAACCTCAAACATCACATTGCAGTGTGATACAGACGTAAAATTAATGTGTTTCAAGCCTTATTAATACACAGCGGCTCTGTCAAAGCTGTGGATAAAGCACCGCATTGCACTGATCACTGGTCTGTGGTTCTCCGCTTCAAATATGTTTTGAGATGTGGCCCTCAAAAAAAAAGTTTGGGCACCTCTGGCATAGGGCCTTCTTCAGGGCACACATAGATAAAAAAGACTATAGTCCCTTAAACATGGCAGCAATTAGGGCACATAGAGCAAAAAACAAGTTCCTAATGTTGCATTGTGGCATGATATAAAAATACCTACTGTAGTAATAACAAGATACAAACTACAGTCATATATTACACATAAAAATGTCCACAACATCCAGACAACAGATCAAATGCAATAAAAATTCAGATAATTTAGTTAAGATAAGTTGCCAGTGTATCCAAAAATGCTACTCCATGCCTACACATTTTGTACATAAAGCACTTTCCTTTTTCACGTGGAAACCGGACGTTAACAGACCTTTCCCTCCAAAAAAAGTAACATATTAAAGTCCATTAAAGACAAAAAACAGAACTAGTTCATTTTAAACAGTTTGCAGTGGTCCAAAGTTATTCCTCACTTACCATATGCATTCTGAGCATCCTAATTATTCACCGCGATGAGTTTATAAACACTTTGCACAACTCCGAGACCAGCATGAAGTTTTGCCGTGACAGTAATGTTTACAATAACTATCATGCTAACGTGCACTTCCTGATTATCGGACAAAAAGGCTTCATAATTAAACAGACAGACAGCGCGCAGCTCATATATTCTGACCTCAAGAGCTGCTTATAGAGTATATCTGTTCTGGGCAGGACACATTTTGCTCAAATACATAGGTAAAAGTTGTATGTACTCGTTTTTACGCTGGATAGATTGGAATTTTAAACCTACGCCTTTTTGGAAATCCAGCCTTTTCTGCCTTGTTAATATTTAACTACTCTTGTCATTATTGGGTGTCTAACCTTGCTTAATGTAACAAGATGTGACAAGTAGGGTTCAAATGGCCAGGTTTTTAAGTCCTGTCTAAACCGCCATATTGTCTTACTTACAGACCTGTGACCTTGCAGCTATTCTGGTGCATCCTGAACAACTGCATGTACTTAGTCACTACTTGTACATGCACAGGGAAGTCCAAGTGCACTAAACGACCAAAAAACAATCAAAACACTTCCCAAAACCTGTCAGACCACTCTTGTCCCAGTCTACGTGCAGGGCAAAGAACCAAATAGGCGAGTGGGAGGCTAAGAGGTGTTCTAGGGCTTCTAACAATTTTGCATTAACATGAATATTTAGCAGCTAATTGCTAATAAAACTGACCACACCACGCAGAACTACATCAGGGTCTCATTTATGGTGTGTATTTTATTTTCAGACATTTTACTCTTCGCAGTACAAATAAAGACTCCATTAGCTCCATTAGTCCACTTTTGGGCTCATTTTCTATATAAAATTGTGACTATTTACTTTTGACACTTTAGTGTTACGGACTAAAACACAGCAACGTGTGTTCGGTGCGTGCTTGGAGAAGAGGCCGTAGTTTGCCATCGCTGCTGATCCAAATTAAGCGAGTACGCGTCCAAACATATGTATTATTTTCCTGGCTGCTTCTTACCCCGTGCAGTTGAACGCCTCTCCTAGTCTGCGTCTGTGTAAATCAGACTGCACAGCTACTTGCAGCAGGTATCCAAGTATCTACTGGCTTCAGATGTGGTATTGGGATCATTGAGATATCGCACGAGGCCAGTTATCCGGTTTTCCTGACGTAGCGTGCGAGTGAGGGAGAGAGAAGGAGAGAGGGATAAGAAGGTAGACTTATTTATGACCTTCCTGATGGGAGTGCTCCTGGTACATTACTGGACCTCGTCAAAGTGTCACCCAGAACACAAATTTAAATACATCGGCCTCTTTAACACAACAAATACACACGGGATCGATGGTTGAAGTTCTGAAAGTCCAGGAGGAGACGCAATGAAAAAGTGGACTGGACTGAGAAGGAAATATATAAGTAGAGCTTCAGCTACAAGTGGCACAGTACATTAAGAGTCAAAACCAAAGTAAAAACCTAATCTAAACTGATGTTGTGTCGATGGGCAAGATATTTTGGCCAAGTTTTGCAGTTTAGTCCAGTATCCGTGGGTTTCACAATGATGAAAAGTGAATGAAAGGACCGTTGTCATAGCAATAACAACTTAAAACAACATATTATATCTTTTGAATGGTCGGCCATCCTCAAAAAAGCACCATATAATAGGAAGCTGAAACCCATGAATACAGACTACAATATGATGGCAGTATGGAAGAGCATCTGATGAAAAAAAACACCCAAACAAACATCAAATTGCTGTGTGAGTGGTTCACAGAGACAATATTTTCCAAGTGAGATAATAGATGCATCAGAAGAGTAGAAGTGGAAGAAAGAGAAAATAGAGCAGTGTTGTATTGGCAAGTATAAAAAAAAAAAACTCATATTGAAAAGTGACAAACCTTGTGACAATCTGGAGAGATCTTCATATTGCCATTGGCGTTGTCAAAAGTATCGAGAATCGGATACTATTCGATACTAAAACTAACTTTTGAAACTATATACTCATTTGAACAAGTATTCATACTAAAAGAGTCACATTCGCAGGACAGAAATGAACCTTTCCTGAATAGCTTTATAATGATCTTGAGCTGCATCAGAACAAGTATCAGACACACAGACTAGTATACACCCATGGACCACTGTGGAGCTACCTGGACGACTGAGGGATTACACAGATATAAGACCATATAGTAATATAAAAGAAAGTACTGTGGTTTTATGTTGAAAATCACACTCTTCTTCTAAATAAGAGTGATTTTTTTAATTATCATTGTGGTATCTGAATCTTTATTAAGTCTATTATTTAGCCTCCTAGGACCTGGACTGACCTAGAACACATTTTGGGTTGTCTGGGCCACAATGCAAAATTTTAGAAGAAGAACAGCAACAATACAAAAATATTTTTAAATTTTTTAGATTGTTAAGATTTTTTTTTTTTTTTTTTTTTGATTTTTTTTTTTTTTTGTGTAAAGGCTTATGACTTCCTGCACCTCTTAGCAGCACTTTAAATGAGCCACATTGTTCCAAGAGGTACAATTGGTTTTACACTCAGGACAAATGTTGCTGTGTTCAGGCACTTAATTTAGTTAGTTTTTGCAAATCATTCAAATGTTCTATCAAAATGATTAAAATGTAGAACGAATGTCCTCATATAAGGACATCACTTTTCACAGAAACTACATAATGTAAAGATATTTTTTTGTTTTTACACTCAGAAATTAATAACACATGCCCTGCAAGTGCTCGGGTCTCAGGAGATTAGTATGGAAATCAAGTTTGAAATGTTAATATCACGACAGTACTAATTGTGATTGGCTACATAACCCCCACCCTCTCCTCTTTTTACTCAGCCATGTTAATACTCTGGGTGTGAATGGCAATACACTAAAACTACTAAATGCATGTGAAGTTTGACAAAACCCAAAACGGTGATGTAATTCGCCCATTCCTTGATCGTGAGTGTAAAAAACGGGACAACAAATCTTTTCCATCGCTTATTTTCTAAACTTCTAAGCGTGCAAATCACCATCATTAGAATACGGAACAATGGACAAACAAAGCATATTTAGCAATAAACAATCCAACATGGCCGACATCAAAGCCTCCCTTAGATCTCAAACATTGAAATGCTAATTCCCATAAAACAAAGCTAATGCTAATAAGAACAGGATGGTTCTTGGAGTCATTTCGAAAGACTGGATAATTAGTTGGAATCCTTTCTCCCTTTAACCCCCATAGCGCCAAATTGCGGTTGCCTAACTTGCTTTTAATTAGCGGGCTTCTTTTGTTGCTGCACTTTTCTTGTTGACTCATCCCAAATGCACGCAGCCATCTCTCCATTCTGCTGTAAATCAGTGCTGTAGAGTAGCCAACAATTGTGCTCAAGTAAGTAACATCACTTAAAAGTAATATTACTCAAGTAGAAGTACAAAGTAGTGGGCCAGGAAATTTCTCAAATAAGAGTAAAAGTACTACGCAAGTGAGAGTAACTTAAAGATCCGATGTCGTCAGGGTGTAACATCGGGTTTATAATAAGTTTAAGTAAATTTAAATCTGGGCAAAAACAAAAAGTTGTAGGAGTGAAGACGTTTCGCTGCTCATACAAGCTGCTTCTGGTGAACATGAAATTCTGGTCTATTTCAAACCTACAAACACTTAAAGACAAAAACTGGTTCACCTAAAGGACAAAACCCAGAGCCACAAACAAAGCAATAACGTCTACTCCATTCAGTGTAGTGAAGACTGCAGTGAGTGTTACGGAGTAGCCGTTTACTTTCGCCGACAAAAGAATGTACCAACCCCGTCGCAAGAGCAGCTCGGGACTCCAGTCTGCTGTACATGTCCATCTCAAAGCCACTAACTACTCCTTTGAAGATCGTGAGGTACAGATTATAGCTAGAGAAAAATGATTTGAGAGGGGAGTTAAAGAAGCTATTTTTGTTAGAAAAGACAATCCTTCTTTGAACAGGAACATGAGCCTTATACATCATTTATATCCTATCCATAACTGCATCCTCAGACTTATATCTAAAGAAAGAAAACAATAGGGCTAGCCTTATGTTAATAAGTGTGAGAGCACCCATTAGGGGCCTGAATGATTACAGTATTGTATGAAGTATGACCCAGGCACAGTTCATAGTTAGTGTAGCTCATTAGACTTAACCTACAAACATGAACTGTAAACAAATAAGTGTGTTAGTTTCAGTGTAGTTAGCTCCTCTCTTCATACAGATATAAGGCATAAGCAGTGAAACTTAGTGATGGGCGAATGGAGCCTCGTGAAGCATTGACACCTCAGTCGCAATATTGTCTCAAATGGTTCGACGTGTCTGAGGCCTCGGAGAAACACTGACCTCTAGTGGACAAATTTAACCATCGCAAACCAGCACACAACCCATGATTTGGGAACCCAAAACTCGATTTTATATTTTATTAGAAGCCATAAATAGTATATATTCTATTTTGAACATAAAAAAAAAAAATACAACAATTTATATATCACGTGGTTTTATTAAGAAATAGAAGTTTTGTGTGATCTCAAACCATGGATCCCTTTTTTCCATTTGTAGATGCCATCGGAAATTAAACAAAGCCAAAAGTCGCCAAAAGTCACCAAAATCACCACTAACGTCATACAATACTCCTCACTACTCAACATTTTTCAGAAATATTGGTGCATCTTTTATACTGTAGCAGTTTAGCGCTTGTCAAAATACGGAAGTGTGCTGAACACTCTGAAGCTCTGAACCAATCACAGAGCGGAACATTCGATGAGCCAATGAAACGCTTTGATTCACTGAAGCAACTGACATGCCGAGCGAAGCAGCAGGAGGAGGAGGGACCGACACTTTGACACTTTGGTCACGTGAGCGGCTGCTACGAGACGAGCTCCGAGGCAGAGCTTCGGAGCAATTTGTTTCAGAAAGAACGAGACTTGCTCCGGAGCTCCGTCTCATTTGCCCATCACTAGCGAAACCTCTTCTCTCCTACAACTTTTTGTCCAGTTGACAGATTTGAATTTTTCTTTTAATATGGATCATAGCTGGACGACTGAGGGATTACACAGAAAAGTTGAAGTAAATGTAATCGAACAGATAAAACATTAAACAAAAAACAAAATCTGATATTTTCAAAGGATTGACACAAACATTTGAAAAAAAAAAAAATCATATCTGAAGGAGCGGTGCAAGAAATATAACTGTAGAACTGTTGTTACTGCAATAAAATATTGCTCAAGTAGGAGTAAAAATATGCTGCAAGAGAACTTTTTTTTTCTTTTTGAAGTGCTCCAGTAAATATAAGTGAATAAATGAAACCAGGCTACTATCCACCTCTGTAAATCAATTGCGTTTCTCACACGTCGCGTAGGCTACATTTGACAGACTTCGAACTCTCTGCGTTTGACTTAATCTGACGAGGCAGGTCACGGAAAGGGAGGAGCGGAAACTTCAAAGTCGACGCGAGGCGGAGAGACAGCGCTGTTCTGTCCCGGGCCGTGCCGGTGTGAGGATTCGCTGGCCCCTGAGTGACCCCAACACGGTGCCAAGACGTCAGTCACTGTGCTGAGGTAAGTCAAGCTGAGACGGTGCCGTTAGCTTGGATGCTAAAAGGGTTGGAGTTCATTAGAAGCAGCTATGATAAGACAATCTGCTACTGTACATTTTGGTTAGAGAAAGGAAAGCATTTTAAAAACATATTTCACCCAAAGATTTGTTTTGTTCACTTCAACACTTAAAGCCAAAGTGCGTCCTTATTCTGAGCGGGCTTGCATCTCCACAAACCTGACATTTATTTAGCTGGCTTGCTTCTATGGATATGTTCCTCTGGTTATACTATTCCACAGTATGGCATAAAATGTATAATATATATCCATGGAGAATGTTCCGAAGCAGTTTAAAGTTTCTTTTTCCATGGATCATGCAGAAAGTTACAAGTTCATTTATATAGCAGAATTCGTACACAAAGTAATTCAAAGTGCTTTACAGAACGAGAAAGACATTAAAATCACAAAAATCAAAACATAATCATAAATAATGGCGTATTTGAGGGCGAGATGTGTTGTATTTGGTGTGTGTACCCAGGTCTTTCATCCATCTACACCAAATTGTCTTACTTAACATCAGCCTGTCCAGGGACTACGGGTGGAAATTAGAATCTTAGCTATAACCTGGCACCATACATCTTTCCTGTTTTTTAAAGTTAATCTAATGTTGTCCCTGTCCAAATAAAAGAATACAACACCATACCAGAATTATGATAAAATTAGCAGAAGAGTGCAATAAAACCCTTTCAGTCATATGCACAGCTGAACTTAACTGTTTTGAGCCTATATTTAAACATTGTCACAGTAGGCCCGTCTCACATCTTCAGGAAGACTGTTCCAGGTTTTAGTTCCATAAAACTGAAACGCTGATCCCCCATGTTTAGTCCTGACTCTGGGCACCAGCAGGAGGCTGGTCCCTGAAGTCCTCAGAGAGTGAGATGGTTCATATGGCACTAACATGTTGAAGATGTACTTTGGTGCTAGGTCATGAAGAAACTTGTTCACACAGAGCTGCTTTAAAGTCTATTCTCTGAGCCACAGGAGCCAGTGCAGAGACCTGAGCACAGGACTTATGTGCTCGTACTTCCTGGTTTAGTCAGGACATGAGCAGCAGTGTTCTGGATGTACTGCAGCTGTCTTAAGGCTCGTTTTGAGAGAGGCCAGTGAGCAGGCCGCTACACTACTCTAACCTACTGGAGACAAATGCATGGATAAGTCTCTCTTGGTCTGGTTTTGACCTGCAGTGTTTTTTAGATGGTAAAAATGCCTGTAAATGCCATACTTTATTAGCTAAATGGCTGAGTTGTGCTATATGTATAAATTTCCTACCTCGACTAACAAAGGAACCAACAGAGCAACCAAAGCGTGGCCTAACCTGAGCTGTTAATGAACATGTATTACATTTATTTTACAGGTCTTATACCACGCATCATCAACCTTTTCAAACCACTTAAGTAAGTAATATAGTAATATAGACTGAACGATGAAAGTATAAACAAATGGTGACTATAAATTGTAATGCAGCCACAACAAAAACCTCGACAATAAGGAGGTGCTAGCGCAAACACTTGGTAACTGTGCTGGAGCCGTATGACCTAATTTACCGTTCAGAGCGCCCCCAAAACACTCCTATCTGCTCTAATGGATTGTGGCTCCTCCCGTATGAGTCAGAGCGTGTGAATGTTGATTTTAGACATTCTTGGACAAGTGTGGGGTCCACCTATGGTCGTGACAGGGGAGGGAAGAAAGCGTGACCAACGGCAAGATAGTCGAAGTTAGCGCCTTACCACATTGACCTAAGTTTGAACCATACTGTTTTAAACTTAACGAGGGGGTATTATCCAAAATTGATTTTTTTTAAGCTTTGTACATTATAATGTTGTTTCCCCTGAAGAGGTCTTAGATGTAATCCATGCTTATTTGAGTATTTTAGCGATCTCTCCTTGGACCTATTTGAACCCTCCTTATGGTTAGATGTAAGATTCTGTGCAAAGCTCCGCCCATAAACCTACGCCATCTATGCTCCCACATGACAATTCTTCATAAATACACAAAAGCACAATACAAAACTGTACATAGCAACTTGACAAACGTGATGCGATGTGTAGTAGTTTCATTAGCGGGTTGATTGTGTTCTGAAGGGGGAGTGACTTAGCACGGAGAGCAAAGGGAGGAGTGTGTAAATGTTTTAGCAGTTAATACCACTCTTTAAAGTTCATATTACAGGTTGTCATGCTTTTCTAATTATGATTTGGTTTGGTGGGATAGTACCTGTGATACTAAATATTTATTGTAGTTTTACATCGTCATGTCACGTGGAAGTTTGCGGAAAGGAAGCTGAGAAGAAAAGCAGCTAAATTCTTACACTAAAAATATCCTCCAAAATGAGGGACAATTAAAGAGCTAGGAAGGACCTTTTTTCAGGCAGTTTAATCACAACTATTGAGCGAAGTTAGTGCAAAGATTTGGTTCTTCCTAACAGTCTGGTTGCTAGGTAACATTTATGGAATGACCTTAATTGATGTCATACCTGCTCCCACTGTCTAACCAGGAAGTAAACTATATACATTACCACAATAAAAATAAAATGTAGTGACATCTAAAGTATAATTGTCAGCCGTTTTAGAGAAAAGAGGGTCTAACTTGTCATACGCACTTTGAAGAAAGCTTTAAAATGTACTGAACCCTTCAAAGTATCTGAATACAGTGCTTCTCAGTTATTTTCTGTTGTGCCCCCCCTGTGAAGAAGAAAAACTTTCGCGCCCCCCCATACTCTCCGCTGCAACTATAATAGTACAATTTGTCTATAAAATGGTTGTAAGTACTATATAACAACACAAAAACAAAAAATAAATAAATATAGATCAGTTTACCAAAAAAATGACTTTACTCACTTTTATTCTTTTTTTATCCATAAAAATCATGTTAACGGAAGTATTAGAATATACTGCATTTTTTCACACAACTTCCACTATTTTACATATCCATCTGTATTTTTTCTTTGACGCATTGAATAAGTGACTGAGAAAATCCCCGCGGCCCCTGCGCTCTCATTCGTCATCTTCGAGGGACAATAGAGGCAGATTACTGTAAGGATGGTAAAATATCTAAAGAGCCTCGTGCCTCTGCTTTGAGATGCTGTTTGAATTTACATGAAGCACTGTTGGCTGTGGAGTTACGGTGATGGAAAGTCCATAACCGCGAGTCCATCGGCGACGATAGGACCCGACGTCTCTCCTCTTGCAGGGTTTGTTCTCTCTGTTCACTATCTCCTGCTCTTTACTGTGTAATTCTATGGTCTAGAGCTAATACTCACACTTTAACAATGAGAGCGCAACTGCCACCTACTGTAGTGGATGTGCAATTACACTTTATTCTAGTACGGCAAAAGATAAGCATGTTCCCCGGGGGCTAAATAAATTCAGACATTTTTATGACAACCACTCATTTCTTTCACTAACTCTTACATATTCCCTTTCGAACATCTTATCTATAGGCCTACTTATCCCTACACACCCTCCACAAAGTACCACTTAATCCCAACTATCTTGATGAATCAGATATTGATCCTAGTCTAAATGTTGGCGAAATTAAGCGCCGGGCCTTGTTTATGACTATTGCATAACACATTCATTAACGGTTTTGCAGTAAAAAGGGGCTCATTAATTAAACTTATTGAGAAGTGAATCCCCAGCTGCCCATGTGTCATTAGCTCTGTGGAGTGCTGCACAAAGCAAAGTGTGCTTTTTTTATGCAACGTGGAGAAGATGACTGTTAGAGCTATAGGGTCTGAGTGAGGAGGGAGGAATGGAGAACTACAAAGTGGGACTTGTGGTTCTCAAAAAGTTGGTTGGGACACCGTTGGGGGTCGCAAAGCTATTAGCTCGGTGTTGTGAGATGATTTTCTGCTGGCCCTCAGGCTTCCTGCTGAATTGGCTCAAATGACCAAAAGTGGTACTCTATACAGCATTGTTTTTGAACATTTCTGCTAATAGAACTTAAATAACAAGCATTTTAATGTGATACAGACTTAACATAAATGGTCCTAGTTTTATTTAAAGTGTGGAGGCTCGTCAAACCTCAAATGCAACATTTTGAATGATTCCCTTCAGTGTTTTGTATCTGTGGCCCTATGATCTGTTCTCCCAGTCAGTTATTTGATGCATCAAAGGAAAAATAAGGATGGATATGTAAAATAGAGGGAGTTGAGTGAAAAAAGGTAAAACTACATGCTGATACTTCCTTTAACATGATTTTTATTAAGTATAATGGTCTATAATGTGCTCAGTCCCTAAAGAGTTAATATGTGGCCCTCGGTGAAAACGTTTGGACATCCTTTTTAAGAAATAATTTTTAAGATCATGACATGGAATTTAATCAGTTTTTTAAATTTGAAGCTAATCGACCTACTCCAAGTTGTATATAGTGATTCATGCATGTTTGCGTATTCTTTATTCTCCTGCATTCAAGGCGTCATTGCTCCAGTCTACCCCCATTTTCACTGCTACCGATATCCACTGCTCTGTACTTGCTTAGTTCTATAATTTTATTTCCTTAATCAGCCACACATGTACTTCGCTGCTTGCTAGTGTGATCTGCATCTATCCATACACAACATGGTCCACCAGGGCGGAGCTTTGTTGTGATGACGTTTGCAGTGATGTGTAATAAAGGGGCAGGTGTGACTCGGATCCCATTGGGTTCTGCATTTTTCCAACCTGGAAGTGAGTGGACTTGTTTTTTTTAATAAAAGCAGAACTAAGTAGCACGTTTACCTTTCCATACCCTATCTTTAAGTGAGTAAGTATGTGCCGGTGATGGTTACACATCTGTTTTTTGGGCATTTGAGGCGTCCTTTGGCTCCCCCTACTGCCCCTGAGAGGAAAGCCAGACGTACAACATGGCCGACAACCAACCCTTTTTATCCCAGAATGTAACCAGTCTTTGTAGGTGATTATACTGCCTTATTTCAATACAAAAAGAAAAGAAAAGCCAATTTTTCCCTGTTTCCTGTCAGTGTATTCTCATAATGGAGCAGAAGGAGGAGCTTTATCACTGAAAGTTCCTTAGTTCTGCTTTTAGTGCATTTTACTCAGGCGTTGCATTGCATGGGTATCATACATTATAAATATAGCTGACAAAAGCACAATATGTCTTCTATTTTTAATCATGCTTTTCAGGAACATCACTTTTATATACTGTTCTTACAATGTAAAACGAAATAGAATAGTCCCACCATTTTGTCCTCTGTCCCCTCTACCTCCCACTGAGTTATTGACGAACCATCGCTCCAGTTCACACTTCACTTCCTGGGGCTCTACAACCTCACTGCGCTAGTCCACTCCTGTCCCGTCCCCGAGGTGCACTTGACGGAGCATGGCCCTCTGCTGTATTTGATTACTCCGATTAAGAGCGCTGATTACGGGCCCGGGACGAGGCGAGAGCGGCTCTAATGGAGGGAATCGGGAGACAAGCCGCCATATGTCCCCTCCGCACGGTAACCATCCTCACCATCAGCATCTTTTCACCCTCTCAGCAAGACTTTGATGTGTGTGACCGACTGTGTGCGCGAGCGTGGGTGTGTTGGCTCGCTAATGCTAATGACGTACCTGAACTGCAGCGCGGAGGTGAGTGCTTGTTTTGAGTAAGGATCACAGTGGAGTAGATGTGATTATTCCAGCCACTCCAAAGGTTCTGCTGGTTAAACGTGTTCAGAAGAGGAGTTGGTGAGTGGGTTTGGAGGAGATGGGGAAGGTAGAGGTTTTGAGCATGGTAGTAGTTAACCTTCGACAAAGAAAACAATTGGCAGTTTTGCGATTTGCACCTCTATTTCTCCATATCAACATTACTATTCTGTAGAAAACAGTTGGAATGGGTTTTGGGGACGTCATCTCTCTGAACAGATGTTGGAAATCGACTATGCTGCTAATTTGACATTTCAAAATGCTGCTCTACCAATAAGTGACAATTATTCCAAGCATTTAAATAGAATGTGAAAGATACAAGGCTACGGGAGAAATGTTTTCCTAGACCTTGTGCAAGGTTCATCAGAAGGATTAGCGAGTAGAGATGTTACAATAACCGAAATATTGCAATTTTGTGTTGTCAAAAGTTTTACAGTACTATTGTGAGCTCCTTTGCTTGAAGCCACAATATGTATCCTTTTATCCAAAAACTGACTAAAATAAAGGCTTTTTGTTTTGGTTTTATTTTTTAGTTTTTTAGTTTGTTTTGGTTGTGTTTATTGCACTGAAAAACATGCATTCTAACTTTGAACGGGCTTGTATCTCCACAGCCCTGACTCTTACGTGACCTGAAGGAAGCCTCCTCTTGTTTGTTTACACGGAAATGTTCTTCCTTTGGCTATGATTTTCCACAGTGTGGCAAAAAACGTATCTATCTCCACAGAGAATGTTTCAAATGATTGTTTTAACTAATCACACAGGTTATATGCTACTTTCAGAGAGTTATATACTTTTAAATGCATTGTTTTATCGCAGTAAAAACATAGGGAACTACACAGACCATGATCCTTTGCTTCAGTTCAGACAAGACTTTTATATCTGAATTTTTTTAATTATAACAGTATGATGATAATTCACACCCATTCCTACCATTGGCCAGGTGTAGATCAGGAGTGTTCAAGCTATGGCCCAGGAGCCTAAGGTAAATTTGTTGGCCCTTAGTCCTCCTGCTGTATTGGTCCAAATGAGCAAACGTAATAGTTTTTACTGCAAAAATTCTGCTATGATAACTTGAATGACAAACATTTTGATAGAATATAAATGTTCCAAACCTTATTAATGGTGTGGTACCTCAGTCAAACAAACATTAAATGCAACATTTTAAATGATTCACTTCATTGTCCTGTACCTGTGGCCCTTTGCTCCATATATGTTTCTGTGGAAAAAGTTTGGACACCCCTGTAAATACTGCTGTGGGTTCTCTCAGGATAAACTCATAAAGACCCAGAATAACATGCAAAATTTGCCATTATGTTGGCATATGGACAAATGAATCACTTTACTGTACACAATAGGACAAAGCAAACGTAGCAAAAACATCCTGTGGTGTGGGATGGGCCCCCCATCTGTGATGCACAGCCGGGTCATTAGCATCATAAACTAGCCATGCAGGTCATCCTCACTACATTGGCTACATTATGATGCACCTAGTCACTGCCAACTGCCATTTATCCCTGTTCTGACTTCTCCCAGCGCAGTCTGTTGTTGTCTTTGTCCTCTCATATGAAGACACAAATAGAGAACGTTTTCATCCACTGAGATTTGTAAGTAATCTGTAAACTATATATTTTGCTCTGTATTGTCTTGACTGAATGTCTAAATCAAATAAATGCAAATGGTATTAGCAAAGTCTGACATGTGCAAAACATAGATGTAGAGCATTAGCCGAAACAAAGAAGCCACTGTCATTTGCAGTTCTTTTATATTGTTTATTTCGTATTTTGATATAGTCTAATTTCATTTTTATTCATGATAATTTTGCTATGGAGGCCTATTTTTTATTGTATAATATTATTTTAAAGTAATTAAGATTTTGATTTTAAATTTCATGAACTTGACCCATCTGTGTCCACAGATATGAGATAAAAAGTTCAAATCAAATATAGCTTTTACTGAGAGTAAGGCTGATTTAGTCTTAATTACAAAAACGTTGGATATGATGTCCCATTCATTTATCTTATAATTTGGTGTTTTGGTTCTCAAAGACGATTGTCCAATCAGAAAGGAGAATGAGCGACACATGTCATTTGGTTTGCTTGAAATCCACTTGGTTTAAACATAAAAGAAGACGCACACAGTAGGAAAAGTAACCAAAAGTTATACTAAGAGTAAGAGTACTGTTACTCAAGGTAGAGTAAAAGTATGCTGCAAGAAAAATTGTATTACCGCTGTGGATAAACCAAGACTCTTTGCTGTCTCCAGTCTGACACGTCGGCATGTCTGAACCCTGTTTGCTATAAATTGTCCTCATTTTGAAGATTCTTTTCCCTTTGGTCCACAGCTTCAGATGCGAGAGACATTTCCTCTTGATCAAACGTACAACAACATCACAACCTGCACTTGCTCTTAGTGGGAGATGAGCAGAGGTAAACCAAAGCTAACATGCTAACGGTGGGGGGATGTTTGAAAGTACATAATATCCATTGCCAGCTAAGGGAAGAGTACAAATCATGCAAGTCACTGATTTTTTTTTTTTTCTTGTTAGCCTAATGTTAAACCAATGGAGATAAAGGTAAAGGTGCTAATACTAAACACAGCGTTCATTCAAAAATATTCTGCCTCATGCTAATAAATAAATGATAAATGTCTTTACCAGTACTGACCCAGCAGTTTACTGGGTTGTTTCATAGCTCTCTTTTGTGTTGTTTTGGCTTGTGTGTTTCTAGGGACATTTGGTACACAAACAACAAATAAGCTGCAGCAGATTTAGCTAAAAAATGTCTATAGGCTTACGTAATTTAACTAACATTTAAAGTTGCGTCAAATTACTAATACACTGTCTTTAGTGTTCGAATCCGATCTTGAAAATGACATATTATGCTAAACTGATCCCCTTTTTGGAAATGCTATTGCCTGGACTGTTACACAATATGGCTTTATACTCTATTACCATGGAGACAAGCATTTGACACCAGCAGGATTTATGCAATATCATCAATGCAAGATAAAAGATCCACAAATTCACCTTCAAATGCTATGCTTTGAAGTTTCTGATGGTGCATTCCAGACAACTGGTAACTGGGACATTCCCCACCTCCGACTTGCAAATTGGGAATGTCGCTCCAAATGGTAATTCCAATTTGCACTGGGAGACGGACGAGAGTTTCCCCAAACATCTGATATAGTTTAAATCCATAAACTGTCTAGAGAAGTGGACTGAGTGTGACGTCACCCATAGCGTTCAGCTCCAGTCAAATGAAGCTCATCGAGGCGAGCAGTTATAGAGCGAATTTGGAGCCGAGGTCCATATTTGGAATTCCAACCACAAGTATCATCATCAGCAACTAAAGAGTCAATCTGGAGCGAAGGTGTTGAAGGTAACGCCCCTTACCACCCACACCACTGGTTTAATCAGGGAGCAGCCGCTTAGCAACACTGTCAATCAAACCTTTTGCTAATGTTAAGGCACTTGATTTGTCTGTTATTAATGTTCATATGTTGATTTACGGGCACAACAGCAAAATAAAAATACCAAAATCGTGTAGAGCGAGTTAATACAAATATTTTAAGATGAAAATGATGAGGCTCATTGCAGCAGTTACAGAGAGAGAGGGACGACAGTTTTTCAATGTGAAGTGAATTAGAGCCAGAAGTGCACCCATGATCACTCTCTATTTGGAACGCAGCGGCTAGCACATTAGCTATGTCCTTTTATATATGAAGTCTATGGTTAAATACGACGATATTCTGTTACTTAACATGTATGAGACGTGTTTAATGTGTACGTTTCTTTCATTTCGTGCGTTTTAGCATTAGCCACGAAACGTTCAAGTGGGAAATAAGCAGTGGTGAAAGGTAACAAAGTAAAAGTAGTAAAGTACGCTGCTTAACTGAAGTACAAATACCTACAAATTTTACTTAAGTACATTTTACAATAATACTTTTTACTTTCTACTCCACTACAGTTTTTAACATGGCGGAAAAGTAAAATGTTCTTTTTATATGATTTGAGGGGTTATTTTCACCATATTTGTAGTAACATCCTGACTAAGGTTTTCTAATTCAAGCTTTGGCTTTGAGCAAACAAAAATGGATACACAAAATTCATAAGAAAAACTAAGAATTTGATTCATATTGCTACTACTGACCAAAATATGTATCTTTTTTAATCAATATCACTATTTTTATCAAAATTTTATAACACTTATGTGAAATACTTTTACTTTTTAGTCTCTTGAAGTACATTTTTAAACGGGTACTTATATACTTTTACTTAAGCAGATTTTTTCCATGTGATACTTTTACTTGAGTAATTTTTTACCTCTGTATTTTTGCTTAAGTAACAAAATTGAGTACTTTATCCATGACTGGAAATAAGCCATCTCCCAGCATTAGTCTCCTTTTTCTCACCTCCAGTTGCAGGTATACTATCACCAGACATGACAGTTTGGCCATTTGAAGCTCCAAAATTCCAGAAGGTTGCTTAAAGACGCCCTTAAGATGAAGTACGCTGACCTTTGACCTTTGAGAATCCTGATAAACATACAGTCTTATTTTCACACCTTTTTATCACCCTACCCCTACAGTAGAGAATAACCAGTGGTGGATGAAGTACTCAATTTTGTTTGAAGGATTACAGACATATGTGTACTTTTACTTACAGTCATCCAGGTCTGATCCATAGTAAAAGCCAAACGTCAACTGGAAAAAAAGTTGTAGGAGTGAAGTTGTTTTGCTGCTCATCCAAGCTGCTTCAGGTCAGTATCTGCACAAATACAAAAGCAAAAAGTTACACAAGTAAAAGTTTAAAAAAAAAAAATCAAATCATATGAAAAGTACTTTTTCCTTTTCAGTCCAGTTTAAAATACAGTCGAGTAGAAAGTTTGGATACCTGCTCTCAAAGGTAGTGAAGTAAAAGTAAAGTATCCACTGTAAAATGCACTTCAGTAAAGTACAGATATTTAAAAAATGTATTCAAACAATGATTCTACCTACAATAATGCTTAACATGCCCTTTTACACTTTTTTCTCCAAGTCTTCACCTTTCTGGGAAAATACCAGGACTAATGACCATGAAATTACTTGGCCAATATGTGTGGTCATGACGACGAGCTGACTTAGGGAAATACATGAAACTCTGCACTTTAATGTCAAATTCCAGGAGGGCACTGCACATTCATCCAAAAAGCATTCCTATTTTTTTACTCATTATGTTTTCCTTATGTAGAGCAGTGCATTAGGCCGTGTGTGACTTTGACATAACTCATACTGGCTTTATTTTTGCCAATGCCACAGGAGTGAGAGTTCAGGAACAGACTAATGTTGCTAAACCTGTGCAGAAGAATCCAAGCGCTGGGTCTTGTGGCAAAGTCAATTTTGTTTTGCCCCAGTGCAGATGCGTATTGTAAAAGCTGCTCATAGGATCAAAATGAGACCACTTCGTCTAATTACAGAAGGTTTTTCACTTCCGCAAATCAGAAAGTAGTCCTGATGCGCTGTTAGCATGCTAGTTGCTGTTAGCATTGCCGTGACAGCAAAATTCCGCTCTGGCCTGTGTAAGTTGTGATACATGCTTATAAACTCATTGCTGTGAATAATTAGGATGCTGGGATGCTGTGTTAAGTCAGTGATTAAACTGTGGACCACTGAGAGCATTTTAACATGAACTAGTTCTGTTTTTCACCTTTTCAGTAAGTAAGACAGTACAAATCAGGTACAGCCTTGTTTAGAGACTGAAAAAACACTGCATAAGTAAAGTTATGGATCTGGGCTATTTGCCTCGTCCTTTAGTGAGGTGAGGTTGCCAGAGGACAGACAGACTTATTAATGCCCACTGGATCTTTGTGGACTTTCTGGATCACATCCAAAACATTTACATTCATGGATTCTTTCTTTGTGGAGGTATGAATGCATGTGCCGACAATCACTTTAAAAGGTTAATGGTGGGGGATTTGCTAATGGGCTGTCTCCATGGAGATGGTATTGCTTTGCCTGCAATGTTCCACAGAACGGCAAAACTTATATTTTGCTTTGATGCTCAAAATTACAGTGAAAAACATGTATTCTTTTTGTAAGATGAGTCGCCACTTCACAGATCCATCCATCCATCCATTTTCTTCTGCTTATCTGGGGCCGGGTCGCGAGGGCCGCAGTCTAAGCAGGGACTCCCAGACTTCCCGCACCCCAGACTTCCCGCACCCCAGGCCCGTCCTCCAGCTCCTCCAGTGGGACCACAAGGTGTCCCCAGGCCAGCTGAGAGACATAGTCCCTCCGCCGTGTCCTGGGTCTTCCCCGGGGCCTCCTCCCAGTGGGACATGCCCAGCACACCCAGAACACCTCCCTAGGGAGGCGTCTGGGAGGCATCCTGAGCAGATGCCCGAGCCACCTCAGCTGGTTCCTCTCGACATGTAGGAGCAGTGGCTCTACTCTGAGCTCCTCCCGAGCTCGTCACCCTATCTCTAAGGGAGCGCCCAGCCACCCTGCAGAGGAAACCCATTTCAGCCACTTGTAACCGCGATCTTATCCTTCCGGTCATTACCCAGAGCTCATGACCACAGGTGAGGGTCTGATGTCCACAGGTGAGGGTCTGATGTCCACAGATCTGACGTGTAACTAGGACTGGTGGTGTCACATGGTTGTCTTCATAAAGATAGATTAATTTAATGCCATACATTGCAAGTAAACCAATAATATCTCCATGGAGACACTAAAAGTTACAAAGTACATGTTTAAAGTAAGTAGAACTGTTGGACACAGTTGATGGGCGGGGATCAGAAACCAGGTTGATAGGTAAGAAAATAAGGCACATAAAGCGTATAGTTAGGACATTAGTTTTCTTATCTTCAAAAGTTAAGTTATTTATGTAATTGTAACATGATGCAACTGCAACAAATTAAACCATTATCAAATTAACTTCAGTTTATGGTTCACTATCCTACCTCGTAACCAGCGCGTTTTATCTTTATTATTGCAATCCAGCCATCCAAGGCCACACCGCCACCCAGTACCCAATCAGAATTTACTGCTGAATTTTAAAAGGGTCTGGCGGAGGAGAGAAAAAAATCGTTGCCGGCGTCAGAACGTATCAGTCACAAGGCTTAGACCCGAACTGTGGCGATTATTTACAACATGCACAGCAGCTTTTTAAATCAGAGCGCCTGACATGAAATGAGATTTATCAGGCCAAGTCAATCAATACGGCGGCTAGCACGGGCACAGAGAGATCACCGCCCCCAACCACGCCGTTTGCTGTAAATGAGCATTGATCAAGAAGAACAGGACGAAACAGAATACTAAAGCCAGCCGAGGTGCTTCGAATTGGTGGTGGTGATAGTTTCTAGGTAGATTCTCGAATGTGATGATGGTGAGGCTGTGCAATGGGATGAAATTTTGTGCGACAATTACAATGGTCAGAATAATTGCGATTAACGATTATATCAAGTAGCTGACACTTTAAAAATGTTATGGACATGAATCATTACTTTAATTAACTTTAATCTTATGAATAGATTCCATGTTTAAACAATTGTTACAGTATTGTACTCAGTGAAACAACTACTACGATTTAGCAGAGAATATTACAGATAAGCAGGGCCGTTGACTGAAATTTGGGCCCAGGGCAATATGTCTCACATGGGCCCCCCTCTAAAACTAATTAATAGGAAGAGGCTCCAATTGGGGGCCCTTTTGTCCCCCTTCTGTCAACTGCCCTGTGGATACGTCGGGGGGTTTTTTTTTTTTGCACATTCTGGTGACATCTTTGTTGGTGATTATTACGATTATATAAAAAGTCCCACGAACAGTCATTGTCAGCCCTTTTTATCATGATAAACCGTGTTATTGTTTATTGTCCCGTCTCTACTGTGCAATGAACTGAATTGTAATTGAGACTGAGATTAAAGGCCTTGTACCAGACTTTGTTTCCCATGTATTTGAGCAAGTACAAATAAGCAGCTGTTGAGGTTTAAACAAGTCCGCTGCGTGTGGTCTGCATCTAATTAAAAAGCATCTCATTGTCCGATAATCAGGTATGTTAGTATGCTAGTAGTTATTAGCTTTATTGTCACAGTAAAACTCCACTCTGGACTCTTATAAACCCATTGTGATAAGATAAGTGACGAATAATTTTGCACCACTGCAAACTGTTTAAAATTAGCTAGTTCTGTTTTTCACGTTTTTAACTAAGTTGGAAAAAATCTGGTACAGTACCTTTAATGCAAAATACTGCTACATAGAACTTTAAACCAAACCAGGCAAGCATGAGTTTTTGTTTTAATACTCCAACATTTCCCAAAAAGAACTCTCTGAAGTTGTTTCAGATAGGATACCATGTCGACAATGAAGGAACAGATATTATTTTAAACCAAAGGACAAAATACTTAAGCTGCTTAAAAAGATAGTAAAAGTAAGCTATCTGTCACTAAAAATACATCGTGGAGCAGTACAGTTCTTAAAGCAGGGGTGCCCAAACTTTTTTCATTAAGGGCCACATATAAAAGCACAGACAAAGCTGAGGGCTGGTTGAGGGCCATAGACTGGTCACCAATACAGCAAATACTTTCAAATCTGTGTTATTATTACAAGTTAGACTGAACCACTAGACCTTTATTCATGCTTATATCCTCAGTGGGACACATTCAATATTTGATATGGGCTTGTTAAAGTAGATTTTTAGAAATATAAAGTAAAAAGTACTGTTTATTGTAAAATGGGCCAATTCACCTGGAAGCTTGAGGGCCAAGAAAAATTGGTCTGAGGGCCGCATTTGGCCCCCGGGCCACAGTTTGGGCATGCCTGTCTTAAAGGCTCTGTACCTCATTGCCACTGTCTTTAAAACATGAAAAACAGAACTAGTTCATTATTTAACAGTTTGCAGTGTTTCAGAGTCATTCCTCACTGACCTTATGCAGTCCAAGCATCCTATTTATTCACTGTGATGAGTTTATAAGTGCTTTTCACAACTTTCAAAGACAAGAGTGGAGTTTTACCATCACGGTAATGCTGACAACAACAAGCATGCTAATGTACACTTCCTGAACTTCTCACTATTCCGATTCAGACAGCACACAGTGGACATATTTTGAGCCTACTGGGCCTTTAATTACTCTGTTACTTCTCTCCACAGTCTGTGACACTGTCAGGCCTATCATCTATGCCTGGCCTGTATGTGTAACCAAAGACCACCCCGCATGACACTAATCCATCAAGACAATGGAGGATAATTAAACGGCGAGCAAATGACTGGACTGGAGCAAGATAAACATACCACGAGTTATTCCGAGGCCGCGATTGTGGACGTCACGGGGAGGCAGGGAGATGCAGAGGCTTTCATAACCTTTTCAAAATAAAAACCGGGATGAAAAAAGCATTGAGATAAATGACCCCTGTATCACAAGTGACAGCGCGTGGCCAAGGTCTCCGGCACGCTGCCAACCCATGTGTGCATAAGTGGAGTATGGATGCATATGCGCTCTCAGGGGGAGGTGTGGGAGGGGCAACGTCTGGGACAGGAATGAAGGCGCAGAAGCCATACTTTAAAGTCCAACCAGGTGCCTTCTCTACCAGTTAACAGTTATGTTCATCATGTATTGTGCCGTCTCAAATAGGGCTAGGCAACATGGCAGGATGTCAACGCCCTGAACTTGATTTTTACGGTCTTAAAAATACTCTCTGATAAATAGAACAAGTTCATTTTAAACAGTTTGCAGTGGTACAAAGTTATCCCACACTTACCAAATGCCTGCTGAGCATTGTAAATATGCATAGTGATGAGTTTATAAGCGGTTTTCACAACTTTCAGAGGGTAGTTTTGCCATCGTGGTAATGCAAAAAACAACTAGCATGCTAACCATGCACTGATTCCTGATTATCAGATACTAAAACTGATTAGTAGATGCAGACAGTACACAGTGGATTTATTTTGACCTCACTGCTTATACATTACATCTGTACTGGGGCAAGACAAATTTTACTTAAATACATGGGAAAAAAATTTAAGAACAAGCCCTTTCATATTAAAGTGGATGAACACTAGCAAATTAACATACTAAAAATTTTTTTTTTATCTAAACAAAATGTGAACTCCTCTCTAAACCTTATGTTTGTTGATAAAAAGCCCCAAGATAATCAACTCTTTATGCAATACATCTGTGCTGGGGTAAGACAAATTTAGCTCAAATGTATGGGAAAAATCTGAATTTTAAGTATTGTGGTAAAAAGTCAAGTATGTATCCAGACTATATCATTGAGTTGTGAATTGACTTTGACATTTGGAAAAGCATAAGATTTTTTTTAGATATATATTGTATTCATTAGTCATAGAAGACAATAAGTATAAATAAACTACATTTGAAAGCCGATACACTTCTTGCATTTCCTTGAGTACTTCTTACGTCATGTACTACTGCCATATCGACCGCAGCGGACAAAGCCTACCATGTGGGTGTATCCCCTCAAAGTCTATTATGATTATGTTCATTCCACAGAGGACTCTACTATTATTCCCACTCCGTCTTCATTTGGAGCCATTTTGCGCGCCGTTCTTCAGCCATAAGTCTTCTCCTTGTGGCTCTCCTTCCTCTTCGGGCCGGGACTGATCAATACATTGACGTGTGCGTTTGCCTTGCATAAGAAGTCTGTCCCCACATTCCCAGAGTAGAGATGCACTTTTTACCGTTAACCTACTGTATGCCAAAGATTATCTCCTCCAGCAGCAGGCCCAGCAACCCCAAAGGTCAACATTAGCATCACTACACCATTTTTGTGACAGCATCTCAGCAAAATACTAAGCTATAATAAGTGCTGGGTGATTTTAAAGAACATCTATTGGAGACAAAATGGTGTCTTACTACAGTGGATATAGTCTAACCTCATAACCAGGTGGAACGACTCAAGATTTTGGATTTACGATGATAAATCTTCGGTCGCAGGTGGCCAATTTCGTGCGGTGTACACCCAAAGCTGTTCCTCACTTAGCTTATGCTCAGAATGCATAAGCTAATTATTTAACGCAATGACATTATTGGTTTTGACAAATCTCAGAGACCAGAGCATCACGGTAAAGCTAAAGACAACTGGCATGCTAATACGCACTTCCTGATAATTGGACAATAAAACATGTTATAATGCAGACGGCACACACCTTAAGCATCCTTACAGCTTATACAATATTGATGTCATACTCCCAGATGAGGGTCAACAGCCAGGTTTTCCCATTGATTACATTGTATTTTGTCATGAAATACAAAGCCAAAGTCACATATAAAGTCACATAATATGATTATTTCTACTTTTGAATTACCCCAAGAACTCGCTGTATTACAACAAAATTCTGCATTTTAATGTTTTTTTTTTTATTTTTGTTTTAGCTACCCCCCATCTGTATATTATTGGCTAGTAGAATGTTGCGACATTGTCTGAAACCGATCAATTTCTACACTAGGACAGGACAACTTTGGCTCAAATACTAAATAAAGTAAAGCTATAATAAAGTGACATTTGGATTTCCTCATATTGGGAAAGCAGCAATGAGACTCTGTGTGCTGTGTGTAATTATAAAGAGTTTTTATCGTCCACAAACCAGGAAGTAACCTACCAAATTTTAGGCCATGAGGGAAGAATGTGGTTCAGAGCTACCCAATTAGTCCCAAATGTCACTTTTTACACTTAATGACAACCATTTTTTGGTAAAATATCTTTATTTGCTTTGACCACTGGTGGAAGGTAAAGTAAAAGTAGTAAAGTACTGTATTTAAGTTGAATTTTTAGGTATCTGTACTTTACTTAAGTACATTTTACAGTGGATACTTTTTACTTTTGCTTCACTACATTAGAGAGTAGATGTCTTTATTTTCTACTCCTTCAAAAATGTAGGAGTAGAAAACACTAAGTACTGTTTGTATGATTTGAGGGCTTATTTTTACCATGTTCGTGGAAACATCCTGACTAAAGTTTTCGAGTTCAAGCTTCAGTTTTTAGCAAACAAAAACAAATACACAAAATTCATAAGAAAAATGAAGACAATGATTCATATTGTCACTGTGGACCAAAATATATATCATTTTTAATATCACTACACTTTATATTTTACCAAATGAGCAACACTTGTGTGAAATACTTTTGCTTTTTACTCGGGTACTTGAATACTTTTACTTAAGCAGACTTTTTCATGTGATACTTTTACTTGAGCCATTTCTACCACTGTATCTGTACTTTTACTTAAGTGACAAAACTGAGTACTTCATCCACCGCTGGCTTTCACTAGTTTACTCTTTGTGTTACTTAGAAGTCTATGACATTTTGTGTAGTTGTTTTGGTTCATAGAAGTACGGAAAGTCCTAAGTACAGTGGCCAATGTTGTGTGAAACAGGCCAAATATGATAAATGGACTCCCAACGACTCATTTCACACTTTTGTAGTGTACCCTTCAAAGTCCCTGGTCAGAGGACACTGCTGCTGCTCGCTCTTCAGCCTAATTACTGCATTTGGAGAGTTTTAGCCTCACCTTCTGCAAAGATGTTTATCTAGAGGAGACCAGACTTATGGAACTTTATATGAATGAATGAAGAAGGGGTATTAATAGTTTCCAAGAGATCGCTAGATTACTCAAACATGTCACATAAACCCAACACAGCCATGTTTTTGATGAGGGAACGTGGTAGAATAGTCAAAAAAAAAAACGTATTTTAAAGCATAACAGCCCCTCTTGAAGTAATTTTTGTTTAAGGATTTCAATACCTTCAACATTTTAGCTCAAGGATTCCCAACTTTCACTCCTTGGAGCCCCCATCCCTCCTCACATCCTTCCTTCTTTGTTTCTAAATCGTTTATTCCAGTCAATTGAACTGCAGATGAGTTTCTGTTTCATTACCCCTTTCACATCATGTAAGATTTTCACTTTTGAATTGGAGCGTTTTTACGGACCCGGCGTCTCATTTATAAAACGGACAAACTTCTACAAACTTGTTCATGTTGTTGAATCTCTGAGCAAAGATAGAACTTTCTGTGTGGGGTCTTTCAGAGATGAGGCAGAAAGCGAAGTGTTTTTGGACTGGACGACTCATTTCCACGGGAAGTTTTCTTTTTGTAGATCACGAAGTTGACGTGGAAAGTGACATATGTGACATTTTTGACTGTTTTATAAATGAGAGCCCTGATTGCGCTGATTGCTTTTCCTGTGAAGTCATTTAAAAGCACATGTAAAGAAATCACGTGAGGTTTCAAAGTAGGAGCATTGGTGTTGAATGAAATGAAGACTCAAACGGCTCAATCCAAGGGTCTTGAATTGCTAAGTTCATGTTTTTGTCCACTCGGGATGTTTGAGGACTCAGGATGTTTGACTCTTTAATGACAGCAAACCAAGACTTTTTGGATTGAAAAGTGCATGTTTTTGATGAATGGACAACCTTATAACATTGTAGAAAGCTCCAAAAAGTCAATTTTACTTCACTCCAAAGGTCTTGAATTGCTAAGAGCATGTTTTTCCCCCACTCTGGATCTTTGAAGAGCACTTAATACTTCAGTTTACCACACTATTGGAACTGAAAATGAAATTAACCAATGAAAGTTTGGCATTTTCAAATCCGTAGAATAACAGAAAATCAGAGTTTAATATCCGATTATCTGATTCATTCATACACCCAATGCACAACCTGACGTTTCATCTCTAAAATGGCGTTCTCAGCAGCGCTCCGGTGGATTTACTCGTCTCCCGGGCAGAGGTTGTGACATCACTCTGACCTTTTCCACACAAGAGCACATAACAACAGGCCAGTTCCCACGAAAAGCTGAGTGGACAAGTGTACTTCTGCTGACGTCCCAGGTGTGACTTGTGATGGACAGGTGATGGACACTGTTCCGCTGCGGAGACGGAGACACTGATGGACAAAGCAAACCCAACCCAGCAACTGACCCAACACAACTGACGGCCGCGGAGGTGAGCTGGTGCAGTCGTGTCGGAGTCCGCCAGTCAAGACTGTCATTCAGAAAAGATTTGGCAATGGAAGAGAGGCAGGTAGGTTTGTATCAAAGTTTCTCCTCTGCATTTTATCCATCTTTCACAGAAACTGGAGCAACCTGTCAGGAGAAGTGGCCGACGGCAGTGCAGACTTTAAACTTAATTCATGAGGAGTACCAAGGAATAACCAGTTGGTGTTTTTTTTGTGTCTAGAATGTGATAACGCACATTTTCAGATAGGAAAAACTAGCTCTTGCCCCCTAATAATTACATTGTCATGAAATATTCAGTGGGTAAAATCATCCTGAGCCTGGTCATTTCCATTAAAGAGCGTATTACACTTCTAGGGGTTATTAAATGTGAATTCGTAACAGATTTAGATCACCATATTACCTCTTATTGCTTTGTAAATGCTATATTTGCTGAAACAACGTATTCAAATGTGTTTAGTTTCTCTGCTTTAAGTCACTCATGCATCCTGATGTCAAAGTACTGTGCATTGCGTCAGGTTTGTGAAGTTGTAGTGTATTGCGTTGTATCCTGCTCGTGTATATTTATGAAAAATGGCCATGTGGGAGCGTGTAGGCTTGTGGGCTGAGCATCATAAGGTTTCCAAAAGGGCGTCACGGGTGCGATCAAGATTACTGAAACATGCATGAATGACATATACAACCACTGAATGGACAACCTTGTAATAGCATTGTAGAAAGCTCCAAAAAGTAGATTTTTTGCATAATACCCCCTATTTAATGACTTTTAGCCCAGAGAGTTTGCCATTTACAACAATATTAAATGAATCTGAACGCAACACCCAAGTCATTTTGAATGTTAGCCCGAATAGAGCATAAAATCATCTCGTTCTTAGTTTGTCTTTGTCTGTCTACTGAACATTGCCTTTCACAGTAGCTGCCTTCCAGGGTATTAAAATATGACAATAACAATACAATTATAGCTAATTCATGATTCATATCAAAAACAACATTTGCTATGGAAGATTAACTGTATTCAAACTTCTCCATTAAAAACCCAGTCTGCGATCTTTTCTGCTAACTCTAATTTTTCACCGCAGTTCCAGCCAAACCCTTATGGCATATTGGCTTCTACATGACTGGCTGCTGCTCCAATTGGTTATACAGCGAAGATTGAGAATAGCAGTTTTTGGAACATTTTCTACCATCAACTAATAAGTCTTAATATGGACGCGCATGTATGAGTAATCTTATATTGTCACAGCTTGTTAATCTCGGGAGCACTTTCAATCTCCCTTTGAAAATGAGAATGTAATTGGGTGCTTTATCTCGGAGTGATGTCTTGTAAGATTAATCTACTTTGCCTGAGATTTTGTTAACAAAGCTTGTGTTCATCACGTTGTGCTTGGGGAACCGATCAATAACGCAGAGGCCTGTTGACTTGGTTTCGCCGGGATGGGGCATTCTGATCAGATAAAAATGCTAAATGCACATACGCTAATGAAGTAGCTTGAGGGTGGGTTTTGAAGTTTAGTGGATTAAAAGTTGTATTGTTATGTTTTTAGGGGTAATGATTTGATGTAGTGTCTCTAAAAATAGTTTGGCTGTTTATGGAGTTCGGTGTATGTAGAAAAGATCATTGTGAGCAACTTTTAAAAGGTGCTGTACTTATTTCTACTGTCTTAAAATGTGAAAAAACTTTGAAAAACAACCCTAACAATTCCTAGCATACCAATAGTGCACTTCCTGATTATCAGACAATAAATTGCTTTCTAATTTGATGCAGACAGTACACAGCTGACTTATTTTGACCTTAAGAAAGACCTTAAAAATGAGGGAGCAGGGCTGTGTGGGGCAAGTACTGGACCAGTGATTGGCAGCTGTCAAACTATCTAACATGGCATGGACCACAGCCAGAGCCTGCCAAAACCAGAGAGAGAGGCTATAAACGAGGGAAAAGGCATAATCCAATGAAAATATCCTATTTTTGTGGTATTGGCACTGCTTCTTCTTGCTTGTCTTGTTCATCTGATATAATGTTGGTTCTGTCAAATAATGTCCTCACACACCTGGGATATTGTCTTGAGGAAGTACACCGGCAGGAAAATGGCACCAAAAACCCGTTTAAATCAGCTGACCAGATACGTCACAACAACATCATGTGACCACTCTGTTTTAACTCCTCACTAGCGATCATCCTCAAACTAAACCTTGGTCTGAAAAAAATAATCTATTAAAATAAATGATGGGAAGACCAAATGAACCTCACTGGACTATAAAGCTTTTTATTGTTCAACGGTCAGGAAGTGGGCGTTAGCATGCTAGTTGCCCTTTGCTTTACTGCCACAAAACTCTGCTCTCATCTCCGAGCTTAGAAACTCATCACAGTGACAGATTAAAAGGGATAATGCTGCAAATTGAAAAATGTCAAAAACAATTCATTTTAAGCAGACAGTAAAAATCAGTTACAGCGACTTTCAGACTTACTAAAGGTTATTTGAGTATTCCACAGTATCGCATCTTGCATTTATTTAATTACAGGTGTTTTTATTGCAAAAATACCTTGAGAAATTGCATTCTTACTGCGAGCGGGTCTCTTCTCCACAGATCTGACCTGAACTTGACCTGGTCGTGCTATCTGATAGATGATGATCTATAGGTGTAAAGCCATATTGTGGAACATTGGTCAATGGTCACATTTTTATACAGCACTTTTCCAACTTCAAGGCATTCACAGTGCTCTACATCAAGGAAGCACTCACCCATTTATACACCAGTGTACGCAGACACTGGGGGTAAGGTGGGTTAAGCGTCTTCGCCCAAGGACACAATGACAGCATTCATCTGTGGAGCTGGAATCGTACCACCAACCTGTGGGTCAGTGGATCTGACTGCTCGACCAATGACGTTTACGTCGAGAGCGGGATTTGAATTGCCAACCTTCGGATCAGTGGTTATTGCTTTCCAGGTAAAGCAGTAAAATCTCCATGAAGACATGGACCCTCCCCCAGAACAATTACATAGTGCACCTTTCATTTGATTTTCATTTATTTATTTCGAGCATATGCATCGGGTAAACTTAAAGCACATTTTGCAAGTTTGTTTTTATATAAGCTCGAAAAGGAGTGGGAAGAACTTATTAAATCCCACCCCTATCTTCCATTAAGACACAAAATAAATGCTTTTTTTTAAGCTTTAAGTTACCAATAGTTTCCCCATGAAATGTATTGTCATGTTTAAATAACCTCACATTCAAATTAAAGAAGCTGTAAGATTTTGATTTATATTTCATAAACTTGATTCAACTGTGTCCCCAGATTTGCGGTTGACATGTTTAAATCAAATACAGCTTTTACTGATAATTCTAAAGCTGATTTATTAATTATTTCAAACACAGAGGACATCACGACTTGTTGTAATTTGGTCTTTTGGTTCTCATCATTCTACTATTCAATGAGGAATCACAGCCTCACATGAGTCTTTCAGTTGGGTTGAGAGTTCTAATGCTGAAATCCACTTGGTTTAAACCTACAAGGACTCGCTCTGATCTGAATGGTCACTACCTAAACCCTGCAGCCAATCATGAATCAGTGCTAGTGCAGCCTCTGCAGCTCAGTGAGTGAACTCTGGAGGTTCTGAGGTTTCACATGAGGCATAGACTGTACATATACTGTTCTCCATCTGCATTTTAAAGCAACCCAGGTTTAGTTGTTATTACCACCGTGATACCTTGTTTTTTATATACAGTTGTCTCTTATAACACGGTTCACCTTTCGCGGCCTCGTGGGTTTTTTAAGTGCAATTTTTCATGCTTTTTCTTTTTTTTTTACAGCATATGAACATGCATTGTGTTCTTCGTCCTGACTGACAATGGTCTACAGTCCTTTAGCCGATCAATCCTCCTCTGTGCCGTGTCTCCTGTACAGTACAGAATGTGTTCAACCAAATTTACATACATTTTTGATCGCAGTGTGACTCTGAAGAGCTGTATGTTTGCAAGTTTTCTCCCCGACAAAACCCACAATGTTTATGAAACGTTCTGCATTGACAAAGGCATCCATTTTTTTTTTTTTTTTAAATCTACAAAGGTTTGAACTTTGAGAGCGTTTAAACAAGAGTAATGTGAGAAAATGTTAATGCCTGTCTGAGAAAAGTGTATAAAGTGTGTGTTGATGGGTTTTACAGCCTTAAAACTTATATAATTGTAAAAAATCAAGCTTTTTGCCTATTATTTTTGGAACGCAACCCCTGCGATAAACGAGGGACCACTGTACAGTAAGAGCGCAGGCTACATACAGTTCCTTTAAAATGCATTCGTTCCAAAAGTATGTAAACCCTCTCTAACACTCACTGCTCATGACGTTGTACATACCAAATCCATACACACAATCAAATTACCCCTCCCTGAACCGCCACCTTAACGTGGTGGAGGGGTTTGAGTGCCCGAATGATCCTGGGAGCTATGTTGTCGGGGGCTTTATGCCCCTGGTAGGGTCACCCATGGCAAACAGGTCCAGGGGGACGGGTCAGACCAAGAGCGGTTCAGAAGCCCTTTATGATGAATAATACTCAAAGGCCAGTTACGTCGCCCGGACCGGCGTCACCGGGGCCCCACCCTGGAGCCAGGCCTGGGGTGGGTGCTCGACAGCGAGCGCCCGTGGCCGGGCCTTTCCCCACGGGGCCCGGCCGGGCTCAGCCCGAAGGAGCGACGTGGGGCCGTCCTCACGTGGACCCACCACCCGCGGGAGGATCCATAAGGGGCCGGTGCTAAGAGATCCGGGCGGCAGTCGACGGCGGGGGCCCCGACGACCGGATCTCCGGACATGGAGACTAGCTCTGGGGACATGGAATGTCACCTCGCTGGGGGGGAAGGAGCCTGAGCTTGTGCGGGAGGTTGAGCGTTACCGACTAGATATAGTCGGCCTCGCCTCCACGCACAGTTTGGGCTCTGGAACCCAACTTCTTGAGAGGGGCTGGACTCTCCATTTCTCTGGCGTTGCCCGCGGGGAGAGCGGCGGCGAGCTGGTGTGGGCCTGCTCATTGCCCCACAGCTCAGCCGTCACGTGTTGGAGTTCTCCCGGTGAACGAGAGGGTCGCGTCCCTGCGCCTACGGGTCGGGGACAGGTCTCTCACTGTTGTGGCAGCCTACGGGCCAAACAGCAGTGTAGAGTACCCGGCCTTCTTGGAGTGCCTGGGGGGGGTACTAGACAGTGCACCCACCGGGGACTCCGTTGTTCTCCTGGGGGACTTCAACGCCCATGTGGGTAACGACAGTGACACCTGGAGGGGCGTGATTGGGAGGAACGGCCTCCCTGATCTGAACCCGAGCGGTGTTTTGTTATTGGACTTCTGTGCTAGCCACAGTTTGTCCATAACGAACACCATGTTCAAGCACAAGGGTGTCATCAGTGCACGTGGCACCAGGACACCCTAGGTCGGAGGTCGATGATCGACTTTGTAGTTGTGTCATCTGACCTCCGGCCGCGTGTTTTGGACACTCGGGTGAAGAGAGGGGCAGAGCTGTCAACTGATCACCACCTGGTTGTGAGTTGGATCCGCTGGCGGAGAGGAGGAAGCCGGATAGACCTGGCAGGCCCAAGCGTATCGTGAGGGTCTGTTGGGAACGTCTGGCGGAGCTTCTGTCAGGGGGGTCTTCAATTCGCACCTCCGGGAGAGCTTCTCTCTGATCCCGGGGGAGGTTGGAGACATGGACTCCGAGTGGGCCATGTTCTCCACCTCCATTGTTGATGCGGCTGCCCGTAGCTGTGGTCGTAAGGTCTGCGGTGCTTGTCGCGGCGGCAATCCCCGAACCCGGTGGTGGACACCGGAAGTAAGGGATGCCGTCAGGCTGAAGAAGGAGTCCTATCGGGCCTTGTTGGCTTGTGGGACTCCTGAGGCAGCTGACGGGTACCGGCGGGCCAAGCGTGCTGCGGCTCGTGCTGTCGTGGAGGCAAAAACTCGGGGTTGGGAGGAGTTCGGGAGAGGCCATGGAGGAGGACTATCGGACGGCCTCAAAGAAATTCTGGCAAACGTTCGGCGCCTCAGGAGGGGGAAGCAGTGCTTCACCAACACTGTTTACAGTGCGGGTGGAGAGCTGCTGACCTCGACTGGGGATGTTGTCGGACGGTGGAAGGAATACTTTGAGGATCTCCTCAATCCCACTGTCACGTCTTCCGAGGAGGAAGCCGAGGCCGGGGACCCGGAGGCGGACTCGTCCATCACCCTGGCCGAAGTCACTGAGGTGGTTAGCAAGCTCCTCGGTGGCAAGGCTCCGGGCGTTGATGAGATCCGTCCCGAGTACCTTAAGTCTCTGGATGTTGTGGGGCTGTCTTGGCTGACACGTCTCTACAACATCGCGTGGCGGTCGGGGACAGTGCCGCTGGACTGGCAGACCGGGGTGGTGGTCCCTCTGTATAAAAAGGGGGACCGAGGGTGTGTTCCAATTACAGGGGAATCACACTCCTCAGCCTTCCCGGTAAGGTCTATTCCCAGGGTACTGGAGAGGAGAGTCCGGCCGATAGTCGAACCTCGGATCCAGGAAGAGCAGTGTGGTTTTCGTCCTGGTCGTGGAACACTGGACCAGCTCTACACTCTCCATCGGGGTGCTCGAGGGTTCATGGGAGTTTGCCCAACCGGTCCACATGTGTTTTGTGGATCTGGAGAAGGCATTCGACCGTGTCCCCCGTGGTGTCCTTTGGGGGGTGCTCTGGGAGTATGGGGTCCGGGGCCCTTTGCTAAGGGCTGTCCGGTCCCCCTGTATGACCGGAGCAGGAGCTGTGTTCGCATTGCCGGCGCAGTAAGTCAGACTTGTTCCCGGTGCATGTTGGACTCCGCCAGGGCTGCCCTTTGTCACCGGTTCTGTTCATTATATTTATGGACAGAATTTCTAGGCGCAGCAGCCAGGGGCTGGAGGGGGTCTGGTTCGGGAACCACAGATCTCATCTCTGCTGTTTGCAGATGATGTTGTCCTGATGGCTTCTTCGAGCCAGGACCTGCAGCAGGCACTGGGGCGGTTTGCAGCCGAGTGTGAAGCGGCGGCTGGGATGAGAATCAGCTCTTCTAAATCTGAGGCCATGGTTCTCGACCGGAAAAAAGGTGGTTTGCCCTCTCCGGGTGGGTGGTGAGCCTTTGCCTCAAGTGGAGGAGTTCAAGTATCTCGGGGTCTTGTTCACGAGTGAGGGAAGGATGGAACGCGAGATTGACAGGCGGATCGGTGCAGCGTCCGCAGTGATGCGGTCGCTGTATCGGTCCGTTGTGGTAAAGAAGGAGCTGAGTCGAAAGGCAAAGCTCTCGATTTACCGGTCAATCTACGTTCCTACCCTCACCTATGGTCATGAGCTCTGGGTCATGACCGAAAGGACAAGATCGCGGATACAAGCGGCGAAAGAATGAGTTTCCTCCGCAGAGTGGCTGGGCGCACCCCTTAGAGACAGGGTGAGGAGCTCAGTCACACGGGAGGAGCTCGGAGTAGAGCCGCTGCTCCTTCACGTTGAGAGGAACCAGCTGAGGTGGCTCGGGCATCTGCTCAGGATGCCTCCTGGACGCCTCCCTAGGGAGGTGTTCTGGGCATGTCCCACCGGGAGGAGGCCCCGAGGAAGACCCAGGACACGCTGGAGGGACTATGTCTCTCAGCTGGCCTGGGAAACGCCTTGGGGTCCCACCGGAGGAGCTGGAGGATGTGTCTGGGGTGAGGGAAGTCTGGGAGTCCCTCCTTAGACTGCTGCCCCCGCGACCCGGCCCCGGATAAGCGGAAGAAAATGGATGGATGGATGGATGGACAATCAAATTAACCACAACGCCCATGTCCATCTGCTGGCTCACCTTGTTGCTTGACCAAAAATGGCCGCCTGTTCGTACACGCGCTCTCCTCCCTCCCACTCAGGAGCCTTCCAATGCATCAGAAAAATTACAGCCCATTGATTTTGCAGGGGAGTAAAGTTCAGGCTGACAAATGTGCGTGTGCGTGTGTGTGTGGGTGCACGAGTGTATCCAACCGGGCCAATGAGGGACGACCTGGCACAAAACTGCTGATGCTACCGCCCCGCTATATGGGATTGTCTCATCTCATCAAGTGACGTTATGGATTGGATATTGACGTGCACCTGCCTGGCTCGCCGTGCGTGCTCTGTCGCTAGCTCCGCCGCACTACTGTCCGCGTACATATTTGTTATAGAAATTGAATTTAGAGTCCCAAAGAGAAGAGCGCCGACACTAGAGCTGTGCGCGTCATGTGGATTAAAGTGCATATGACAGGTTTGACTACAATTTCCATTAAAACACAGTTAACGTGATTATATTAAAAGGTCCTATATTACGCCACCATACAACACCATTCCTGGAGTTGTGTTTTGTGTCAGTCAGACATGTTTGCGTAACCTTTTGTCTGTCTTGTGTCTAGTCCGTCTACATCTCCAAAGCTCAAAATGCTATGTTCCACTTTGTGATGTCATGAAGTGGTTATTTTCAAGTTTACAGTTACCTTTTGCTGTTTGTTCAGTAGAGATCGGCAATTCCAGATCTGAAATTATCCAAATGATTCTAGTAAAGGTGCGGGGAGTTTAAAAACACAGTGGAGCACTTCATGTATTACCACATGACATCACAAGGTGGAACAGAGCGTTTTCTGTTTGAGAGAAGAGCTCAGCTTCAATATACCAGGTTTGTGTGTTAAACGTGAGTGAGTGAAACAAAACACAACTCCAAGGATGTTTTGATGAGGAAACATTATAACAGGACAGAAAATAACGCAATATTTAAAGATATTGCGCCATACATTATTCTCCAATTTTGCTGAAGTTTATCATTTTACTTCCTGGTTGGCAGCAGAGATGAGATACATGGAGGTAATTCCAGCTCTGTTACCTAGCAACCAAATTGTTAACAAGGACCAAAACCTAATTTACACAGTAGTGATTTTTTGATAAATAAAAAGCACCTTTATTTTGTTAAATTAAGTCTTAATACCTCTACCTATGTCATCAACACACATTTTTATGACAGTTTATGTTTTAGATCTCTCCACTAATTCTGTTTTTTTTTTTTACTTTTCTTAACATTTTTTCCACAAACTGTAACTTGACTGATGTAAAACTGATGTGCAACTATAAATATTAAGTACAGGCGCTATCACTCTAAACCAGGGGTGTCCAAACAATGACCCGGGGGCCAAATGTGGCCCTCAGTTGAATTGATCATAATCAGTACTTTTTACGGCAAATTTAAGTAATTCTATCAAATATTTTTCAAGATATGGTCCTTGGTGAAAAGAGTTTGGGCATCCCCGCTCTAAACAAAAAAAAAAAAAACAAAAAACTAAACTAAAACTCCATCATATTCACTTTAAACCAAGACAAAAATAGTTATAAACCAGGGATATTTTGAATATAAACCAGAAACAGCCAAGATTTAAAGTGACACTAACTTTCTGGAGCTGTAAGTCACCTGCATAATTCAATGGAAGTAGAAAGTTAAAACCATACTCCCAGCAAAATAAGTCTGGTCTGTGGAGATGCAATCCTGCTCACAGTAAGAACGCATGTTTTTCTACTTTTTCCAAGACGCTAAAAACATCATGAGGCTTGTTTAACAGCTCACCTTGCCACACAGGTGAACTGGCCTCAAATGCAACACAAAAAGAACAGTCAAATGTCTTATTTAATATTCAGAATTACCTGTTTAAAAGGACACTTTCTGTATTTACTAAGACATTATTAGTAAGTTTATTGCCTGATTTACCATATCAACAAAAATCTCTTCCACACTGGAGATTCAATAAGGGAAACAGGCTGGGGAAATAAACTCAGGAACAGGCAACTCAGGTAACAGGAATGCTAATGTTCAGAAATGCAGAAATGCAAACAGATTATTACAGATACAGAGCTCGAGTGTTGCTCTTGGCTGGTCAACAATCTAGCAAGAACTGACAGAACAGATGCAGTATATATAGACTACCCTGGGCTGATGAACAAAACGAGAGGCAGCTGCAGGGAAAACAAGGAGGTAACAAAAGAATGGATGGAACACAGAGCCGGACTGGGAATAAACATGCAAACAGGCAGAACTGAGACACGCCTGTTATAAGTCAGTTCATTGTGGTCAGATTATGTTGAAACGATTCTTAGACAAAGTTTAGATTAACGTCTAACTTGAGTGACAAAGCTTTAGATACAGCAGTGCCTCTAGTTGGCTTCACCGGTCAGGGAATGTTGACGACATCAGTTGCAAAGTATTAATCTCTTTAATAAAAATGACCAGATTCAACATTTGCGAATTTACATTTTGGATATTTCATGGTAAAGTACAGTGGAATCTTATAGGGAAAAACCGGCTCCTGTTTCTGGGATTATGACATCATCGCTCTGTCCTGGATTATAAATCAGATCTAACCCAGGATCAAACCCACGGCCAAATCAAGACTAAACCAGGACAAAACTGAGACAAAAATAGATATAGAACATGATGGAACTCAAAATTGTGCGTATGACCCGGCTCTGGCTGTGCACACTGTTACGTCTTCGGGGGGGCAGCTCTTGTGGGGAAACAGACAAAGGTCTTTTGAATAATGTAGCCATTAGCCAATTAGAGCAGGGACTTTGGGCGCCTCTCAAGAAAGTGAGATGTTTTATTTATTCTGCAGGTTTTATAATAGCCAGACTCCAGTCAAAACAAAAGAAAAGCAGGTCGGGAGGCTTCAATTACATAAGAAAGGATCTCTCGTGTTACAAAAATATAGGAAACAAAAATGGGCAATTTGATCTCCTGAATGGAATATACAGAAAAAGCCACTGCGCATTGAACAGTGATACTTTTGAAATCCTAAAAGAGGTTGTTGGAGGTCGATGAAACGACTGTGGCGCCGCAGATTGGAGGCATGATTCCTGCTTGGACAAATTTCTACCATTGTGTCCTTAAGCAAGTTACTTCTCGCACCTTGTCGAGTATGGGGGAGTAAGTGATCGGTGGTGGTCAGAGGGGTCAATGGTCCCAATTATATTTATGACTTTGCCAAAAACATGTTACCTAGTTTTTTGTTTAGTTTGTTTGGGTTATTTAAGTTTATAATCCAACTTCCTGGTTGGACAGTAGATATGACAAACACGGGTAATTCCATAACAGTTACCAAGAAACTATTGTGTATTTTAGACCAGTTTTGGCCCTTGTTAACATAGTCATGATGGGCAGCCTCACTTCCATCCTTCTACCCCAGGGCAGCTGTGGCTACAATAGTACAAGCTGTCCATAAAGTCTATTAAATAAATAAAAAAAAAATTACAAAAGCTTGATAAGATGTATTAATTAGATGTGTTCAAGTATACTCAGGAGGTTATAAAAGTGTTTTAATCATGTTGCATTTTTGGTGAGTTCCTCAGTCAAACATTTCCAGACCGAGATTGGATGGACCAATTTCGTGGCTATGTTCACGAGATATCACAACTCTGGATTTCTCTCTGTGGTGCTACGTTAAAGACATTGTGTACTGAACAAACATACAGGACATTACTGAACTAAAGCAAAAGATAACAGATGCAACGGCAACCACTGAAGAGGTTATGCAACAGCGAACATGGCAAGAACTCTTGATACTACTACAGTACTAGTACTAGTACTGTCTTGATGCGCTTTGTGCGACTAATGGTTCCCATGTAGAGGTGTATTTAATGAGGTAAAAAACCAACAACTTTGGAAACCACTGAGAAGAGTAGAACAAGTGTAATTATGGTATTTTATCAACTGCCTCTGTACTCATTATTTTAATTGTAAAATACAGGGAGTCCGTAAAGTCTTTTTACAAAGTATGGATGTGAAAAGAATAATGACAGTGCAGCATCACATGTGTATAGACTAATATTAGCGCTGCATAGTATATTAGCTATTGGTATAAGTCCATCAGTCCGTCAGAACCAAAGTGGCAGTGTATATAGTTTAAAATAATTTCACATCACATACACATTGCGTTTCTGGTCATAAACGAATTGTATGGAGTTGTTTTGCAATGCCAGATATTATAACTTCATTAATTGTTCGTGAAAATACCTACCCGGAGACCAAGACACAAGTGGTGATGAAGAGGAAGAGAGTGGCTTGAAGGCTGCTGGTTCTGCTGCTACGGTGGAGGGAAGTTGCAGCCAATAGTTGAAACTGTTGGAAAGAAGGGAGAGAAAGTGCATTCATAGGAAAAGTGTGAAATAATTTGTCGATATGTAATTGTAGCAGGCTTTGTCTAGGCTGAAACCCTAAAAAAACCCCAAGATTCAAACCACAAAAACTTTCTACATCTCATTCTGCTGTTTCTTTTTTGCAGCTCATTAGATTTAAACACTTTTATGACTCATTACAGATGCAAACTGAGTACTAAAGTTATTAATTCAACCTTTTACAGCTTAAATCTTACCGTTTAGCCAAAAAATAACCAAGACTTCCAAGTAGTGCAAAGAAAAAGTACACACGATAAATACTGACCCCAAATATTAACAAGATAACTCAGTCTTCCTCCTCGTATTCGCTTTGAAAATAGTGCATTGGTGGTACATGAAATATAAATGTTTTGGTATGTTGTGGTCAGTCAGAAACACCCACTGAAGCTCCATGGCTTTTAGACGGTCCATAAGGAGTATTGGGTTTTCGATCTCCTCCACTGGTGTTATCTTGTCTTACTGCGGCATAAATTATTAACATGCTACAAAACGTCCCATTCCTGCTACTTAGGGAGCAGTCCACACGTGTTGAGAGGGAGAGGAAAGTGCACTTGAGTTAGGCTAGTCATTTCACTAAAACATGGCCAACGATTATATTTAAGATTTTACTAAAAAGTTTATCATCGGGCAACGGTAGTTCAGTCGGTAGAGTGTTCGTCCACTGATTCCAGGGTTGGTTGTTTGAATTCCAGCTCTCGACATGAAGCATCATTGGTAGAGTGAGCAGATCCACTGAGGTTGGTGGTGTGATTCCAGCTCCCACAGATGAATGCTGTTGTTGTGTCCTTGAGCAAGACACTCAACCCCCCCTCGCCTCCTGTGTCTTCGCACACTGGTGTATGAATGTGTGTGAATGTCTGAGTGGTTCCTTGATGTACAGTGCTTTGAGAGCCTTGAAGGTGGAAAAGCGCTGAACAAAAATGTGTCCATTTTTAACTTCTGGTAGAGGCAATTCCTTAACTGTAACATAGCAACCATGATGTTAACAAAGGCCATGTCTAAATTGCACAGTTACCAGCTTTATACTAATACATGACAAGACCATTACTTGTTAAATTAAATGTTAAAACTGCCAGAAAAGGTATTCTGCTTTAGGATTCGCCACTACTTTACTGTTTTTGTAATCTTCTTCTCAGCTTTTTTCCCCACAAACTGCCACATATTTACCACAGGTACTATCCCACCAAACCAAGTAATAATAATTATTTAAAAAAAAAAACATGAAAACCTGTCATATGCACTGAAATTGCCTGTACTGGATTTGTCCGTGCATTTGAGCAAAGTTTGTCCAGATATATTGTATAAGCAGCTCTTGAGGTCAGACGTCTAAATCTAATTGTAAAGCATTATCTCAGGAAGTGCATGTTAGCCTGCTTGTTATTACCTTTACCACCAAAACTCTGTACTGGTCTCCAAGAGTTAAGAAATCGCTTATAAACCAATGGCGGCACCAGACATTTTTGGCTGCAGGAGTAAAGGGGTTGCAAAGGTCTTTAATGAGGGCGCTCAGTTAAACATGGTCATGTAGAGCCTTTTAATAATGGAGCGTACCCCCTACCCCCCTACTATGTTTGGTTGGCTGTTTTAAACCAGTTTAAATGTAGTTAACCCCTATAATGATTTATAAAAGCTAATATGGAATGCTTTTTTTTAATTGAAGTCTCATTTTAAACATTTGTCAAGATTGGATGTGTTATGAAAGTGGGGCAAAAATCTTTGGAGGGGATCCGTGGACCATTTTAGGGGAGGCTCAAGCCCCCCCCCCCCCCCCCCCCCCCCCCGGCACTGCCCCCCCGTTATAAACTCATTGCGTTGAATAATTTGGGTGATAGGAATGTGTAAGGTAATTGAGGAATCATTTTGGACCACTGCAAATCTTTTAAAATGAACCACTTCTGTTTTTCGCGCTTCTGAAGACATTAAAAGTCAAGTACAGCACCTTTAAACCCTGCCGTATACTCTAGAGCTCATGTATAAGTGAGATGTCCACGGCTTCAATTAAAAAGGCTAATTATTCAGCGTTTTGTTTTCCACAATCTTTAAATAGATTGTGCAGGCGTAATGGGGAATGTGCCTTTGCGGACACAGGAAGGAGACAGCTTTAGGCCCTTGGTATTAATCTAGATTGACCTAAAGGGACTGTGTGATCAACCACTGGCCTGTGCCCCTCAGGACACACACGAGAGAGAGGAGAGAGAGAGAGTTCAAGCGTGATTTATAGTGGAGCAGGCAGGACTTTATTTGGAAAGTCAAGAGTAGAGGGTGGGATATCAGCTAACTATAAAGGAATTGTTATGTTGAGGGAACACACACAACAGACCTGCCTTACACCTTATTTGAAATTGTTCAATCAATACAAGTAACATTGAAAGTCAAACTTAAAGCAGACCTATTATGTAAAATTGACTTTTCAGAGCTTTTAACTCATGTTATAGTCATTTCACCTTCACATTTACCCTTTTGAGTTTTATTTTGAGTGCTTCGTGCATGCTGGCGCAATCTTTAATGACTTATTTTCAAGGCAAAGTGTAAATCTGTCAACTGGACACACTGTTGTAGGAGTAAAAATGTTGTCTTCACTCCTACAACAATTTGTCCAGTCGACAGATTTAAACTTTGTCTTTTGCTATGGATCAGACCTGGACGACTGAGGGATTACACAGACACATTTTCAAGGTGCCATATTGCCAATCAGTCCCCGTTTTCACCACCACCAGCATACTCCCACTGTGACGTATGTACTGTGTTATCAAATTGGGACGACAGAGGCTCAGTGGTTAGAGTGTTGGGCTCCCAATCCAAAGGTGTTGTGGCTACAATAGTAGATTACCATCGCCAAATGTGGAGTGAATGAATACTGACTATAGTGTAGCATTTTGAAAGGCTCTGACAAGCCTGTAAAGCGCATTACAAGTGTGAGGCATCATTAAATTAAAATTTTTCTTAATCTGTGAAGGATTCGGCAGAGTCGCAGAATCATTTTGGTACAAATGAAAAAAAATCTGCCACTCACTAGTGCAATGTGCAGCTATCAAATCAGTGAACTTGTTTCAGATAAATATTGCGATTTAAAATGTGCAAATTATAACAATGAGCCACAGGTGTAGATTTTAACTGTACAGTGGTCCCTCGTTTATCGCGGGGGTTATGTTCTAAAAATAACCCACAATAGGTGAAATCCGCAAAGTGGTCAGCTTAAATTTTTACAATTATATATAAGTTTTAAGGCTGTAAAACCCCTCACCACACACTTTATGCACTTCTTAAAAAGGTGTTAAACATTTTCTCACATTGTTGTTTAAAACTCTCAAAGTTCAAACCTTCGTATATTATATCCCTCTCGAGGAATCGGGGATATAATGTTCAAACACTTAAGTCCAAAGTGTTTCTGAAATTTGTCGGTGCAAAACGTTTCATCGACATTGCAAGTTTTCTCCCCGACAAAACCCACAAACATACAACACTTCAGAGTCACGCTGCGATTGAACATTTATGTAAATTTGGCTGAACACATTCTGTACTGTACAGGAGACACGGAGGAGAGTGATGGACAATGGTCTACAGTCCCTCAACCAATCAGGACAAAGAACACAATGCACGTTCATATGCTGTAAAATAAAATAAAAAAGCATGCAAAATTGCACAAAAGAAATAAGACAAGTAAGACTAAGCAAGACAGCGAAAGGTGAATCACGATATAGCGAATTTTATTATTTTATTAGATAGAGATATAGATATTAATTATATATCTGACACAAGCTCAATGACTACTTGAACTATCTTGCATCTAACTCCGAGTTGCTGCAGTATAACAACCACGCTCATTTTAATTTGATCTTTCTATCACATAAACATCCAAAAGTATGCAACAGTATGAGCCTCTGATTGATGTGCTTACCCTTAACCCACTATGCCACCGCTGATCCACACCCTTCAAACTTTTATCCAACCGAAATTAATCTCAAAACTCAATCGTATGAACTAAACTTGCCTGTAGTAACTTGTCGTGCAACAGTGATTCAGTTTGTGGGTTTGTCCAGTCATCACTAGTACAGTCCTTGTGCGATCTACTTCTCCCCGTCACGTTGCGACTAATGAGCGTAATCCAAGGTGACTTTGATGGGCACTTGTCAAATTGAGAAAACGAGTCTTTCAGACCATCAGTCACTTTATAAACAGAAACATGACGCGGGCTGTGGACAAATCTCTCACACTGTCTGACCCGCTCGGCTATTTCTGCTCTCACAACAATCTGGCCTCCAGGACTGCTCCCAATCTGGCAACTCAAGAAACCACCGAAATGGATCAGAATTATAGTGGCTGTTTATAGTCGGTTTTTCAGTGACTTGACCTCAGTTGTCTGGTGTTGGACATTTTGCAATTTACGGCCACAAACTTTCAGATTTATTGAACAGAGTGAGGGATGGACAAAATGGTACAAAAAAAAAAACCCCCAAAAAAGTATTCTTGGAGCCAGATCATAATCACAATTTCATTTCATCGTGATTCATGTACACTACTTTTCTATTGATTTTAAAAGGCATGTAAAGTAATTGTTAGCCTCTGATTGGTGAAGTATGAACTTTTTGAAGTAACCAAAGAAGTGGGTGGGGGAAAATGGCTGTGTTTAAGCATAGAGCAGCATTAAAGAAGACACGCTGTACTTGTGTCTGCTATATAGTTATAACAATAATCCACAGGTGTCATAGATTATAAATTTCACATTTTAAATCACAGTTAATCTAAAACGACTTTTTTTTTTTTCCCCATTTGTACCAAAATGACTACACGATGCTGCCAAATCCTATGCATACCACTGATTAAGAATATAAAATTGGAGAACAAAGTAGGGTGGTGGTGAAAAAAGGAGTTGAAATATGGCAATATGGAGTCTTGAAAATAAGATTGCTCAAACATGTACAAATCACTCCAAATACAACTTCAGGTGAGTAAATGCAAAGGAAAAACTGGTTAAAAGCTCTAAAAAGTTGATATTGATAATAGCTCTGCTTTTAAGTAGAGAAATAGTGAATTGTGATATGCGTATCCAATAATACAGCAGGGCAAATGGGGGAGAAACTTTCAAGGACAAAATATGGATTTTCCAGGACAATTTGCCCATTTTACTTTCCATACATTTAAATTTCTGGAAAGTCAGTCAATTATTTTCCAGGATTTCCAGCACATGTGGAAACCCTGTGCATCTCAGACCAAACTCAGAGGTGCACGATCAAGTTGTCATGTAGCCTACTATTTAAAAACAAAGTCAAACTCCACTGACCTCGCAACTGTGCACAGGTCATCCAGATGACCTTTGACCTTTTGGCAATTCTTGAGGATGATTGGTAAAGGTTTGGAAAATATTGAAAACACTTTTTTACAATAAACATATCTTAGGAGGCATAAAAACCAATGAACAATTGAAAAAGCGCAATTGTATTTCACATTTGATTTTTTTTTTTTTTTTTGCATAATAGCTGATTGTTGATGCTGATTAACAAAACAGAAGATGGTCAAAGAGATGAGATCCCAATTTGAGTTTTATCACCATATTGCTTAGCCCTAAAACAGAATTGATTTTGAATCTTTCAAGATGGAGGTGATGACAAGTTAATCTCACAAAATTCTCATCACTTTGACAATGTTTTTGGTTGGGTACCTTTCAATTTTTGGTTGTACTTGAACGATACCCGTGTTTGGTGCCTGTACAGGTGCTTATTGTATCATATTAGATTGACAGATCTGAGCTACAATGTGCAAAAATCCATTCAACACAGTCTCTTTGAAGAACTGTAATGTTTATAATTCCTGTGTGGTGAAACTCTCTTCTAACCTTGCCTTGTGCACTCCCAGGACCCACCAGGCATCAAAGCGTGCACGCTACTTTTTTCTCGGTAGCAGCCGAACCTTAACTTTTTCCGATACGGGACTTACAGTATCTGAGCGTGAATAGTGAAGTAGTTGACTATAAGACCTCCCACTCTTTTGATGTGCGCTTTTCCCTTTTATTTGCAAAAAAAGTTGCAATAACAATTCTATTTTGGTACCATTGATGTTTTTCTTATACTTCGATGCTCAAGGCGGTTTTAGCTAGCTCCTCTAAATGTGGCGGTGCAGCAGCTCCATCCTGAGCCATTTGTGTCTTCATCCAAAATGCACTCAGCAGGTAGCAGAAGAAAATCATACTGACTTGAGTATTTGAGTATTAACCATATATAGTAACTTTTTGGTACCAATAAATTGTGAGCAGCGGTTCTGGCTGTAGGTTTAGACAACGATCTTGTGGCAGACAAAGGCAAGGCAAGTTTACTTCTACAGCACAATTCATACACAAAGTACAGTGGTCCCACAACTCTTTTAAAGTGATCGAGGAAGGGGGATATAATATACTAAGGTTTGAACTTTGAGAGTGTTTAAACAAGAGAAATGTGAGAAAATGTTAATGCCTGTCTGAGAAAAGTGTTTAAAGTGTGTGGTGAGGGGTTTATAGCCTTAAAACTTATAACTGTAAAAAAACAAAAAAAAAGCTGACTATTTCACAGATTTCGCCTATTATGGCTTATTTTTAGAACGTAACCCCACGATAAACAAGGGACCACTGTAATTCAAAGTGCTTTACACTCAAACACAATACAAACAAATCAAAACATAAATAATCATCATAAAATGTACATAAAAAGAGAAAAGTGCAGAATAAAAATATTTCAGTCATATGTACAGCCAAATAGTGTTTTAAATCCAGGCTCAAAACATTTCTGTCAAAGTAGAGGCCTGTCTCACATCTTCAGGGAGACTGTTCCGGGTTTTAGCTGCATAAAACTGAAACGCTGATTCCTCATGTTTAGTCCTGACTCTGGGCACCAGCAGGAGGCCGGTCCCTGATCCCTGATAAAGCGTCTCTGTCTCACACACAAAATGCACTTGTGTTGTGAATGGGCTTTGGGAGGAAGTTGGTTGGATGCATTTGTTCAAACGGTTTTCAACTTTCCATGTTGTTCTGGCTGGAAGTTTATTACATCTGAGGCACTTCTCTCGTTTATTTTTGGCTGACTTCCACGATACAAGTTAAAGTATTGAGTTTGAGCTGAGCTGAGTTTTCTTATCTCCTCATTCTTCAGCTTAAGAAAATGTGACAACACATTTTGAGTGCATTTAATAAAGCAAAAACAATTGCCAGTGTGAACAGGTAGAAAATCTGTGTGCTCCACATCTGACATAGCTCAACTCAATATAATGACTGATCTCACTGCATTTATAAAAAGGGAGTGGTTGACCCATACAGATACATACTCCTTAATAGTTGATTGGATTTTCGGCTCCTTTGTGGGGTCCGAATCTTTTGGATTCAGTCATGTCAAAGAGCCGTTCAAAAGACTGGCTCTTTTAATATTTATATGACTGTAGATAAAATAAGTTTTCACATCAGCTTCAAATTAATCACAGAGAGAAACAACCAAGGCTCAGATGTGTTTAAAATGGTTCAAACTGAGAGTGGGAGTGTGTTTACCCTTTGGAACTATAAAATTTGAAATAAAATGTTGCACTACAACAATATACATTTGAAAACTTATTAAGATGCCAAATATGTTATTTTGTTTTGTTTGTTTTTTACATGAAGCTCTCACTCGTGTCGTCTGCTCTACTTCTGAGCTGATTCTTGTGTTGGTTCAGTGTTAATCAGTATAAAAAATGCATACAAATTGGAAAGAAAAAGATTCGGCTCTTATATAAAATGAGATCTGGATCCATCCATTCAAAAGAGCCGACTCGTTCACTGATGTCACTTCACTATTCTTTAACATTACATTTGACCTGCTTTTAATACATTATGGATAAAAGCATAAATAATTGATTAAAAGTACAACTGATGATTATGTGATATTTCATGAAAAATCTCTCAAAACAAAATTATTTAAAAAAACATAACCAGAAATATGGTTCTCACTCTGCATTCCGAACTTTACTGATTTCTAAGTTTCAGAGGCCAGAGTCGACTTTTTGCTTCCATGGTAATACCTAGCATGCCAACAGTGCACTTCCTGCTGATCTGACAATAAAACCTTACAGTTAAACACAGGGGCAAGACAAATTTTGCTAAAATACATGGAAAAAAAAATTTGGTAGAGAACCAGTCAAACAATTTACAATTCCTCCAAACTATTTGAGCATACGTGTTGTGTACTTGCATGACTCTCCACATTCTCTCTGCATTCATCTTTTCTGGAAAAACAATTGTCACGTTTTTGCTTTTTTTTTTCTCCCGCAAACATTGAGACAGTTTTTGTCCACTGTCCCCATCTCGCTCCCTCTGAGGCTGTTGTGGTTAAAATGTGCCAGCTATTTACGCGTTCCACTTTTTCCTCACACAAATGGACGGCCGGCGCAGAGAAAGCGCTGCAGGATTTGAAATAATAAGCTCTCGACAGTGAAGGCTCCCTCGCGTGCACCCTCCTCCCTCCTCTCTCTCTCTCCTGTTCTCTGCTCACAAGCCTGGACTTTTCAATGGGAAGTCCGTGAGATGTGTGCGTGGAAGTAGCATGTGCACGTGTTCTGATACTGCAGCGCTGTTAGATAGGATGTGTGACCCTCCTGGGGGGCTTCCACACTGGCCCATCCCAAGGTGACCCTACTTTATCATCTTTGCTTTTGGTCCCTGGAAGAGTAGGATCCTAGTAAAGCGGCGGTAGCGGTAACGGCACATACGGAGTAATATGGAGAGACGTAGCCATGCGTGCTGGGGAATAGCTGTTTGGCGGCATTTTGCATGATGATGAATGATAATGACATTGGTGATAGGGGCGTAATGCGGTTATCCATGAAAGCCGTTTGGGGAAAGGGGGCATGGATTCGTTGCGGTGCATTGGAACGCGGAAAGGGAACGGCGGGATGGTGAGCAAAGATGGGGGCAAAGCAGAGCCAGCCTTGGGGAGACTCCGTGACAACAAGATATACGACTGTGGATTGAGTAAAGAAAATCTATATATGTGGAATTGAATGAGTGTCTATACAACATATCAGATTGTAAAATGCCAAGTACAGTTGATGTGCTGTATATTGTCACAGTGCAGATAAAATGGTGGGCAATGGATTTGAATACTCGATCTGGTCTTTTTTGAAAATGTCAGAAGATTGCAATCATGTTTTGGTGTATATATGGGAAAAATATGCATTGCCAGTGGGAAAATAGCAGTTGTGTCAAAGTCAATAAGCTGGATATTCATTGCTATTGGGCTTTAAACATGCTCGAGTATCTTTGCTTTGGTATTTTAGAACTTGAAGAAGACCTGTTGCGCTTGTGTCTGCTACACATCTCTAATCTATGGCACCTGTGGATCATTATGTTAGAATTTGCACATTTTAAATCGTAATATTCATCTAAAACAAATAAAACAAACAGGTTGGCTCACTTCCGCTTAAGAAAATAGTGGTGCCCAGCGGGAGCTGACGTCGCCGAACGATGGATAGCTCCAGATCACACCAGCGAACAGCGGATTTTTTTTTCATTTGAACCAAAATAACTAGGCCTCAATGCGGATTCCCGCACTTATCACTGTACTTACTTAATTTGGAGAATTAATTGTCTTAATCAGAGGAGTGGCCATATGCCCGTGGTGGTGAAAACGGGGATTGATCGGTAATATGGCGTCTTGAAACTAAGCGATTAAAGATTGCTCAAATATGCACGAAGAACTCAAAAATAACTTCAGGTGAGTAAATGAAGAGACAAAACTATAATAGGTCTGCTTTTAAAAAGGCTAAAATGGCTATCTTCAGAAAATGGACGCTTTATTTCTACAGTTGTGCTGCAAATACTGGGAATATGGTTTTGCACGCCATCTACAGGCAGCAGTGGGAATTGCAACTAAGTAAGCCACAACTAGGGCTAGCAGCTTTTTCCGACATGCTAACAGAAGTGGGCAGTTGCAATGAATGTGATTTGCTGGCAGAATTTATTTATTTTTTTGTTTAAAGACATCCGGACTTCTACCTGTGACGTCACAAAACTGGGAAATTCAAACCTGCATGTTTTTAAGAGGTTTGGAGGGAACTGACGTACTCAACAAGGACTCATCAAACATCAAAGTGTGAATTAAGCAAATTACAACTCCAGATATGTTTTTGACAAGAGAACAAAGTTATGGTGTCATGCTATCCTAATTACTAACTGCAATGCGTATATAGACGTTTTTCCCAACTTTCAGACACCACATTCTCACAACAACTAGCATGCCAACACTGCACCAGCCTTACTTCCAGGTTGACAGACAATACAAATGGTCTATGATTAGATGCAGACAGCACAAGAGTTTGTCCAATTTTGACCCCAAGAGTTGCTTTTACGATATATCTACATCTATAAAAAAGTGACATTAGATATATAGAGCAGAGAAATTCCAAAATTAGGAGCACTGGCTATCCAACATTTTTGTTCTATTTAACTGGATCAAAAAACAGGAACAGTTGCTGAATATAGATTTTGTGAAATGGAAACTTGCACTCGGTTTCTGGATGGATTCTGACTGCTGCCAAAACCTTGCCCATTCGTGTTAAATGACCTTGAAATCCTTTTGGACAGAGTTTCACAAACAGGACCCAGTGATGACAGCTTCAGAGCAGCCATCTTTGAGAGCCAATCACCACATCTCCGCTGCTGGCTACACTAGCGAGGTGAGGCGTGAGCTGGAACTCATGCCCCAAATTATGGACAGTGAGAAGTTGAAAGATTGATGACTTGAGACATTCTGGACCTGATGATGTAGTCCAGTGGTATGCAAAAATGTTTCACTTTCGTATCTCATGCTGTGTGTCTTATAATGGCTGCAGTTACATTTGCACTTGGATTATTGTCAGATTTTGAGTTATAAGATTACATTTTACTAAGATTTAAAGACCATTAAATCACATTTTTTTTCTGATCATGGTTCCTCACATTTTTTGCACAAAAGAGATGTCATTTCCTGCATTTTAAGGGTTTTGGATGTTTGTTTTTTTTAAATCCCGACGGGTCTTTCTACAGTGGAGGAAGTAACAGTCTCCATTACTTATGCAATAATACAGCAGAGTAAAGGGGGGAAGAAACTTTCAAAGACACAATATACATTTTCCAGGACAATTGGCCCGTTTTATTTTCCAGGATTTCTAGGACATGTGGGAACACTGCACTGAATCACAGACCAAACTCTGACAAAATTATATTGTGCGTCCCTGTCCAAGTCAAACTTCTCTGACCTCACAACTGTGCAAAGTCCATGCAGGTGGCCTTTGACCTTTTTGGCTATTGTTGAGGATGACTGATAGAATACTTTTTTTTTTAAATTATATAAACTTTTTTTAAACAATGATGAACATATCCAAGAGGCATCAAACCCAATGGTAAAATAGAACGTCCTTGTTATGTTGCAGAGTTGAATTTTGTTGCATTTTTTAAAGAGTTCATACACATATTTCTGAAATCTGTATTGGCCCAGTACAGATATATATTGTAAAAACAGGTCTTAATAAATCTGCTGTGTACTGCCTGCGTCTTATTAAAAGCACCAAAAAGATGAAAATGTGGTGTTAGTATGTTCAAAGATGCTTACTTTACCATCATGCAAAATTCCACTCTTGCCTCTGAACATTTTGGAAAGTGCTTATAAACTCATCCTGGTGAATAATTGAGATGCTCAGAATGCATGAGGTAAGTGAGGAATAATTTTGGACCACTGCAAAAGAATCATCACTTGTATAATACACTGGTCACTTTGCCTTGTATTGATCGTGTTCATATGCCTCATTGTTCATAATAATAGAGACACTTATTCTACATTATAGTCCCCTAGCTATTTATTTTATTTTACTTGCGCAAATCTTGTGTGCAAGTCTGTTTTACAATATTTATTTATCTTAATTTTTGAGGGCCTATTTCTATTCTCTTGCCGTTTTTAAAAAATTGCATTGCAACACTGGAATTTCCAAATTTTGGGACAAATAAAAGGTTCACCATTATTATTACTATTATTATTTGGAAGAAACCACTCATCCATTCACACACCGGGGACGAGGTGGGATAAGTGTCTTGCCCAAGGACACAACATCATTCCTCCATCTATGGCAGCGGGAATCGCACAGTCAAAACCTGTGGGTCAGTGGATCTGACTTCTCAACCAATGATGACCAACTGAGCTACTGTCACCTCTACTATCTTATTAAGCCATTTAAAATGAACTAGTTCTGTTTTTTTTTTTTACATTTGTCAAATCAGTCAAAATTTGGCAGAGCACCTTTATGATTTTGGGTTAGTAGTACCAGGCCAGAGAGTTTCTTAGTTCAAATACACAAAATGTCTGTTTGCTATAATAACAATTCCTCAAACCTCAATCTATTCTTACAGGGTCAGAGTTTTTCATCTTTAATCTGCAAATGTGTCATGATATGATTCACCGTTCCACATTGTAGCAGGCTGGACATTGTTGAAACATAGAGCAGCATTGAAAAAGAAAACCACAGCGGTGGCTTGGCTGACCTGAGTATGGATCAGGGTCCGTGCATCTCGACTCCAGGGGGCACAGAAGCGGTTGTTCCAGGGGCGAAGGCTGTTGCAGCAGGGCCGGAGACTGGAGAGTGAGCGAGGCAGAAACCTGGTTGGTTAGCTGAGTGACTTGTTGTGTCAGGGCTTGATTGGATTTCAGCAGGGCCCGGATACTCTCTTCGTGTTGTCTGATCATAATTCCGTGTTGCAAAAATGCTCGGCGTAGCGTTTGGTCGGGCCCAGAGTCTGCTTGATCCATATTGGCCAGATCGTTCTGTCGTAACGCCTGGAGGATCAAAGATAGAGACTCGGCGTAAAAGGTTTAATAGAGTTTATTACAAAAAAAAAAAACGCAAATGCTGGTTGGAGAGGCTGGTAGTAAGAAATTGATGAAGCTTTGTACTTCAGAGGTGGAGGCCTGATTGCTGATCAGCTGCAGGTGTGTAGTGGGTGGTGCCAGAGTCTCCGCCCACCTTCAGGCACAGACACCGAAGGGAGGGGGAAAGACAGCACAGAAGACATAGGAACAACTTGTCAGCATGGCAACCAAGTGTCTCACACACAAAAGCAGTTACAAGAACAAAAGGTGTGAACTCTGAACTAAACACAAAATATCAGATCATTACAATATTATAGTGTTGAGAGTTTGTCTTCTGCTTGTGCTGTTTTATGTTGCATCCTGTCCAGGTCGTCATTCAAATTGACTCAATGGACTTACCTGGTACAATACTGAATAAATAAAACCATTATAATAGTCTACTGCATACAGCCACAATGTGTTTAATTTTCTGAAACAAAAATCACTGCAAAGAAATATAAGGCCAACTTCTTAGATCAGCAAATCCCTTAACATGGCAGTATTCAAAATAGCCATTGCACTTACCCAATACTGTCCAAAGTGCCATCTCCTCCGAGGTAAACCAGTACATTATGTCCCATTTATTGTTGATGCGGATAACAGATAAGAATAGACCTGTCTGTGCATTTCAGGGGAACACAGGCCTCTTATGTATGTTACAAGACTTAAAAGGTGTAAAATGTATAATAGCATAACTGCTGCCCCTTAACGGTGTTGTCATGTATTTTAATTGGCCATTAAACATTATACTATTTAGACATGTTATGGCTCGTGTTAACATCGTGGTAACAGTTAATGAAATACCTCTACATATGTCATACCTGCTGCCCATGTCCAACCAAAAAACAATATTGTAACATAATAAAATTAGTCCATCTACTGACAACTATGAAAGATTTAAAAAAAGATAAAAATCTTAAATATAATGATGTTAACTATGTTTCAGTGGAATGAGTCGTCAGCCTGTCATATCCACTTTAATGCTGTCCCTGTAGGATTGTTTTACTGTGTTTTACTGTAAACTCATATTTAAAGATTGCTCAGGTAGTGATTCTGATAAAAATGAGGTCAGTCCAAGACTAGACCATGGCCTAATGTACTGACACTTTGCAGCTGATGTCATAAACATTCCCTTTAGTGGAGCTAACTAGAGGCACTGTTCTGTTCTTTCAGCTAATAACATAGGAAAAGTAAAATGTATATCTACTTTTGCAGTTATTCCTCACTTATTCCTCACTTGCATTCAGAGCATCCAATTATTCAGTGCAGTGAGTTTGTAAGCACTCTCCATGGCTGTCAGAGACCAGCGCGGAGTTTTGCTGTGACAGTAAAGCTAACAACAAGTAGCATGCTAACGCACACTTCCTGATTAACTGACAATAAAATGCTTTCTAATTAGATGCAGGGGGCATGCAGCAGACTTATTTTAACCTTAAGAGCAGCTTATACATTTTGCTCAAATACATGGGGGAAAAAAACGTGTACGGGACCTTTAAAAGCATTAACAGCTTAGATTGTTAACTAATTACAGTATTGTGCTGTAATTGTCTATGTTCTGTCCCTTTTTTCCAAGGACATGGTGCTAGTGGGGCTGACATTGAAAATCACTGAGCTCAGCTGATCTATATCCCTCACAGGCCCCTCCCATCACACGGTGTGACATGGATCGGCTCATAAAAGCCCAACTCATGTAGCACGGCCGTACACGCAGGATATTATGTAAAAAGATAAAAGGGTATTGATTTTTTTTACTTCACAATCACATATGTAGATTATTATTTTACTTTTTGTTCATTGGAAGCCACAATATTGATCTACAAAGGCTCAGTAATAGAAACGGGTCCTTTGACTTCCTGTTTAAAACTGGGTGGCACAGTGGTTAGCGCAGTGGTCCCTTAACCTGAAGATCGCCGGGTTGATCACTCCCGCTCGGACCACGTTATGTCGTTGTGTCCTTAGGCAAGACACTTCACCTGCATTGCCTACTATGAATGTGGTATGTGAGTTAGGGATTGGTGGCGGTCGAAGGATTGGCAGCCTCGCTTCCGTCAGTCTGCCCCAGGAGAACTGTTTATATTGTAATTGTGAATAATTAATATTAGTTGTTTGTCCACTGATTCAAAGTTTGATGGTTCGAATCCTGCCTATAAAGCGCTTTGAGTGCCTTGAAGGTGGAAAAGCGCTATATAAAAATGTGACCATGACTATTTGACCATAGTTGTAATTACCTCAAAAATCCTAAAGATAAAAAAAAATATTGTATTCATTTTTTTGACAATGATTTGAAGTGTCCATGCACATTAATAGTTTCGGGAAATATTCATCATAATAAACTGCAGTAGGTCTATTTGCATTTCAGATAAGTATGTGCATATGAAAAAGTGTCATTTTATCAAGACATATTTTTTTGCCGTCTTTAAAAATAGTCCCTAATGAGGTTCCCATGTGGTGATGCAGCTGGTTTCCATGGAGTTTGTCAAAGGTTTATTTTGTGAGGTCAAATGTGTGGTGCACAGTCAAAAATGTATTTAAGTATCATTTTACTATATAAGGACAAAACTACTCTGTACTGAAGTATAGGAATCTATTGGAGTTTGGGGGCTGCAAACTACATTTCAGTGTCACTTTTCTGATGGGCATTAAAGGGCCAGTACTTCATCTGAATTTATTCTTTACATTAGGCATTGTATGATAAAAAATGTAAAAAAAAAAAAAAAACAAAAAAAAACAACTGTAATATTTAATCTGCACATTTTGCATAGCATTTTTTGGGTAATAATTGAAAAAAAAGCTACACACAGGGGCACTTTTTTTTAACCAATCAGACACATTGTTACTAAGAATCATGGGAAACCAACTGCCTGACACTCGATTTTTGTTTTTTTCGAGTGCAGTGCATATTTCATATTTATTTAATAAACACTTGGTTTTGGGAGGACAGAACATGTGGTAAATATTTTTCATAGTTTTACATCAGCCAAGTTGCAGTTTGTGGGAAAAAAGTTGAAAAGAGAAGATACAGGAGGTAGTGGAATACTTTTACTTATGTCCAGGGCAGTACGCAGGATTTTTTAAAACATCAAGAATAATAGTGTGTAACTTTAAATAAAGACATTTCTATTTTAATCAAGAGGCTCCCTGAATATTGTGCTGCATATGTGTTTTGACAAGCAGCAGGTAGAGCAACTGCTGAAGGGGCCCAGGGAGTTTTTAAAGAAAGTGACGTAACTTCATGTAATCTGTGTGTGTTATTCTGGAATAAAAAATACAATTTTCACCAGCCCTTCATGAAACATAGCTTTGCATTATCATTAATCATTTCCAATATTAATAATAGGCCATTATATAACAGCTACACTTATGACACAATGTAAAAATGTGTTTCTTTCGTGTCTCTGCTCAATTAAAAACTAATGGAGCCCCAGCCCTCTGCTGCCCCCTGTGCTCCGCCCCTGCTCTCCAGCACAGCCACTGTACTGGCTTTGGACTGTGACGCTGACAATAGAGTCAAGCATAAAACTTTCGAGAAGACGCATTTTTGTGGAGTTTTTTGTAGTTAGAATTTAACGGAAATGTTGAAAGAAAAGTAATGTGCTTTGTCATGGAAAGTTGTACTACTCACATATTATTTCCACCGCTTCCACTGTTTCTTTTTTTTTTTTTTTTTCCAAACACACAAGCACAGTGCGGTAGAATTGTACAAAATACAAGCGCATAGATATAGAAATAACACCCACCCTGTACAAGTGCTAAAACAAAAATGAAACATAACATAAATGAAAATGAACATCCCCATCCCACCCCATCTCAGCCCAACATATAAAGCACATATCACCAATTCACAAATATTACAGACATTACAAACACCTGCAAATTTGTGAAAAGGAGATAAAGCATTGCCACACCTGGAAAAATCTGTGTGTACATCCTCTTTATGTGTATTTAATTTTTTCGAGTTTCAGAAAACACATCATATCTCTGTTCCATAGAGCGAAAGAAGGGCGTCTAGGAGATTTCCAATGTAGTAACAATAAGCGTCTTGCAATTAGAGAAGTAAAGGCTATAATGTCCCACTGTTTCAAAGCTCATAAGTCTATGTTTAAGGGTCGGATTGTCAAAAAATAAAAAGTGATTCAAAGCTTGTGTGCTGTAGAACATCTTCATGGGTTCCTAGCTGTTCATGGACTTTTTGATTCCTCTCTACATGCTGTTAATCTTTTGCAGCTAATCTTTTGTGATGCGTCCTCTTGTACGCACACACACACACACACACACACACACACACACTGTCCCTCTCCCCCAGCCGCACACACACAACCTAGAAACGCTCGCGAATCACGTATACATAAAAATAATCCACTTGAAACCAAAACAAACATAATAGGCCTCATAAGTTGCTGGGCTCTTCATTAGTAGAAGTTAGTCTAGAAAAAAATACAGAGGTCCGGACCACGTGGACCTCAGTGCTGTGTACGGCCGTGCCCGTGTCTATCAGCACGGAAAAGTCCATCCGAAACGCAGGGACAATTTATGCACATAACACATGAAGGTGTCGTCAACTACTGTGTAATTTAGACACATTTTGGCCCTTGGTTACACTATAGTTGCTAGGTAACAGTTATTAAATTACCTCTATGTATGTCCTATCTGCTGCCTGTGTCCAAGAAGGAAGTATAATTCACCAAAAGAAGAAAAAACTGAAAAAAATTGGAGTAATGTCTGTCTCTTTTCATTCTGCATACTCCCATTTAGTGTTCTTCGCCGGTTGCTGCCATCAACCAAGCGGACAACATCATCGCTCATGTTGCATTACTTTTTTTCCCCCCTTTTGGCAGCTCTAACGCAGGCCAAACGTAAGGTCAGATATTCCGAATAAATACGGATTAGTACGGGGAGTCACCGAGCCACTGAGCCCGCATCATTTGCAAGTCTAATGCTAAGGCTAGCGCCGCTAAAATGCACTGCACAGTCTTTAATGAATTTAAATAACCCACTTAAAATTATGACACGTGCGCAGACAGTGATTGATGCACGATCATCAGCTGCTTCATCACTCCGGAAAGCCTTGGGAGCCCGGCAATATTACCCAGAGCTTATTACGTAGACCAGTGTTTCAGACTGGTGCTACCTGCAAACAAGGCCGTGGGATAATTGAAACTGTCCCAAGGTTAATGAGTGCAAATCATCTCGTGACAAATTCAATCTTTGCGGTAAAAAAACCCAAAAAAACTAATTGGTTCTTGTTTGTTTTGGTAGGAAAAAATCTTCTGTAATCCAGTCTTCTAGCAGACATGGTTATTTATCTAAGAAGTGAAAGCTCAAATTCACTTATAAAATGATTTAATACTAATAATTTGGTCAGTTAAGGTAGGGTATTTTTTCCTTTGGAGTTTATATTTTTTTTCCAGAGGACCTACATGGTGGCAGAAAAGATTGTCATATGCATGTTTTTCTGGCCATTTAGAGATCAATCTATAGGACTATTTTCCGAAATCATTAAAAACTCAATTAAAATAAAAAAATAAAAATAACACATGGAAATCTGAAAGAAAAAAAGGTAACTGTATTCACTTTCCTTAATTGAATTTACTTAATTTATTTATTGTATTACAATTTTTTCTCGCAAAATTATAAATAAAACAAAAATTTCTCAGTTTGCATTCCTAGTACTACAGAAGTGTCACCCAGCAGGAGCTTGGACTAGAGGCGTTGCTCCAAAAACAGCAAAGTTAGGGGAGACTAAAGCCCAGTGGACACTTTTTTTTGGTGTTGAAAGTTGTTGGAGATCACACTGCACGACATGAGGAATTAAAATATACAACAGCACACATGCACACAGTGTGATGACGCATACGATCAGTCATGGGTACGACCAAAGTTTGTGGGAGTGAAAGTTTCTCCAGGCTGTCTGCGTAATTTACAATGGTTAGCTGACTCTACATGTTCTTTTGATGTTTGTAAAAGTTAGTAAATCAAAGAGAAAAGGGGAGAGATGATCCTGTTCACGGCAGAGCTCTTCTGCTGTTACTGAGGAACGTTTGTGTTTACTGATGGCGACAAAGATTGATCGCAGACACAGTGGGAGGAGGGCTCACTCTGAGACCAAGACTCCAAAATATCAGACACACTCGGTACCAGTAGCAGCTCGTCTTTGATCGTACAGTGGTTCTAAGTTTGATCCTAGTCCCAGTCTTACTCTGAAACACACGGGTAACACTTTATAATAACTATAGCCTATTTAGCCTCAATAAAGCATGAACAAACACTTAATTAACAATAACTCATGCTTTATAACTACTTAATTACGGCCTTAATTAACACTTCATTAACAAGTGATTGAGTTAATTCTTGACTAACCATTTGTGTGTGTATTTGTAAATGCATACTTAAGGAGTAACTAAGTGTGAAATAAGTATGAATAACTATGCACAACACAGGCCAATTAATTGCTAATTCAGTGTTAACTAAGGTTGTAATTAAGTAGTTATTAAGCATGAATCATTAATTGTTGCTTCATTATTAAGTGTTTCTTCATTATTAATCCAGTGTTTTTTCATTATTAATTAAGTGTTTGTTCATGCTTTATTAAGGCTAAATAGGCTATAGTTACGACACACGATTTTTAGACTTTGTAGTCTCAAAATTGTGCTGTGGATTCTGGCTTAAAAACATGGGATTAAACTAAACTTTTTTTTTAATTTTTTTTTTTTTTTTATTACTTATAGCACAGTTCGTACACAAAGTAATTCAAAGCGCTTTACAGAATAAGAAAGACATTAAAATCACAATACAACAAATCAAAATATAAATAATCATAAATAATCAACATAAAATTAACATTAAAGGAGAAAAGTGCAGAATAAAAACCTTTCAGTCATATGCACAGCTAAACAGAACCGTTTTAAGCCTGGATTTAAACATTGTCAAAGTAGAGGACCTGTCTCACATCTTCAGGAAGACTGTTCCAGGTTTTAACTGCATTTCTGTAATTTACAGCCTGTCCTGACGTTTTAAACTTCCTTTATGCATAAATCTGACATTATATAACTTGACTTGAACTTTGAATTGCCTCCAGTAATTATCTGTTACACATACAAAACACACGGAATACTGAAAGAAAAAGAGAGCTACAATATTTGAAAGATTTTTGCATGATACACTATATAGTTATAGTTATAAATTGTCTCAACACAGTGAAACAGCCCCAATGTGACTATGTAAAACAGTTTAGCTTCCTTGTTTGCTCTGTTTGGAAGAAAAACTGGCATGAATCCTTCTTTTCTGCAGACCTTGAAAGCTCCGCGAGCAGGCTTGTAGTGGCGCTGGTTATACTGCAGCAGGAGGTGAGGACAGAGAGAGAGGGCTTGAGGAGAGGGGACATTTCAGGTATCTATAATTTAGCCAAGTGAATTTGTGCTATTTTTAGCCCCGTGCCACTCCTGTACCGTGTGAGCCGAGTTAATTAAGTGCCTGGCCTTTTTCCCGTCGTACTTTTAAATGGATGTGACTGGTGATGCAGAGGAGACATCACAGCGCTAAAATCTGCTAACACAGGCTTCTTAGATTAAAAAGCCACAGAAACATATTCAGTCACATTATAGTTGGCTCGGACGTATTTGACACCATTTCAGAGAGACAAACTGGTCTCAAACCAGTACAAATTGGCGAGGTGTAATCAGGGGTATAGCACAAAATTCTTGGCCCTCGGATCCTCCCGTGGAAATTCCTGTCTCATCGCAACACCAAACAAAAAACAAGAAAGAAAATAAGCGGAGTAATCGTGAGGCTTATGTTGCCAGCTCTGCTAGCCCCTTTAAGTGTGAGGCATTGTGGGAGCCCAGAGTAAGAGTTTTGTGTTGAAAATCAAAAAAGTGAAATGCCTGTTCAGCCTCTATACTGTTAGGAGATTACAGGGCAGGGGAAGAAAGTGACAGTGGGTCTGTCCTGGGATCTGAACCTGTGACCTCTTGGCCCTCACACGAGAATCATACCACAGTCCAAAGAGTTTTCCTGTAGTCTTCTCCCCTGGACACTGGGGATGCCCAGGCTACAGGACACAGCGGACACAGAGGCGAGACACTTTTGTCCAGAGGGCTGTTGCTCACCTCATTGCAATGTTTTATAATTAGTGCACTAGAAACAAGCATTGCATAAAACGACTCAAATTCAGACATGAATGATTATGTTTTACCATTAGCTCAGTTTTGCTGCAGTAGTGAATGTGTCTTAATAGTGGATCCACATGCAGAGTCGGGACTATTTATGTCTCAATTACATTTATTTTAGACATGTTCACACTCCATTTGCCAAATTTACAGCAGAATGTCTATTTAAGTCATGTGAAAGGCATTCCTCCTCCTCCTCCTCCTCCTCCTCTTCCTCCGGAGCGGAGTGGGGCTCTGAAATCTACTGGGAGCGTGAGCAATGCAGCGGCCCATCAGTAATCCTCCAGCCCTCTTTTTCAGTGTGGTTCTTTTTAAAAAACAACATATAATAGCCTACACAAATCACCCAAATGTGTGGAGGGCTTTGGGGGTTGCTCCCCCTAAGGAAAGTTTAGCAAAAAAACCCACTTAAATTCCTGTATTCTGCTGCATTTTAGTTATTATTTTTGCCAATAATAATGGACTTATACCATAACTTGGTGAGATCTCATCTCTGCTTAAAACTATGCATCAGGCAATTGGCCTGTACATTTATGTTCAATCATTTATTTCAAGTAAAATGTTTGAATTTACATTAAAAAATCAGCTGAAGTTACTGGATGCTCTGCACAGGTCAGCTTTTTGAGTTTTGAACAGGGTTAGTGCGTTGCTCATCCTGCACTTCATCATTGCAGGTTTTTATATTGAAAGAGTTAAGTTGAAGTTTGTAGTGCACTGGCATAGCAATATGCGCTAGAGAAACTTTTCTTATACTTCATTTGGCGGGATTGTACCTGTGAAAAACAGAACTAGTTAATTTCTTTAACAGTTCGTAGGGGTACAAAGTTATTACAGGAAGTATCTTTTGTAGAATAAATTGAAGTAGCCTGAGAGTTGAGAGAAGAGGCATGGAGTTGTAACGCAGGAGAAGTTTATTCACCATCAGTACAGAACCCAGCACACGGAGACATGAACCCTCAAGACACTGTGATAGTGTTTTCCATTCCAGTCTAGTGCAGTCCAGTCTGGCTATGCTTCTTTTGTAGGATTATGTCTAGTGATGTAGGCCAAGATAACAAGGACTGAGCTGGCAGTGAGTGCCCCTGGTACAACACAGCAGTTGAATTTCTCTAACAGTAGCAATGAGCTAAAAAAAAAAAAAAAGAAGGATCTAGATCTTATCATCATAATTCCACCAGTACAGTGGTCCTTTGCTATATCGTGGTTCACCTTTTGCAGTCTCGCTGCAATTTTGCATGCTTTTTTTCAGCGTATGAACGTGCATTGTGTTCTGCATCCTGATTGGCTGAGGGACTGTAGACCACTGTCTATCAGTCTCCTCCGTGTCTCCTGTACAGTACAGAATGTGTTAAGCCACATTTACATAAATGTTCGATCACAGTGTGACTCTGAAGTGCTGTATGTTTGCAAGTTTTCTCCCCAACAAAACCCAATGTTTATGAAACATTCTGCACCAACAAATTTCAGAAACGTTTTGGACTTAAAAGTGTTTCTGTGCATGGAGAGGCGCCACTGTGGATACCACTGGAGCAGAGGCACATGAACAACATATTTAAAGCGATCATCGAGGAAGAGGGATATATATATACGAAGGTTTGAGCTTTGAGAGTGTTTAAATAAGAGAAAAATGTGAGAAAATGTTAATGTCTGTCTGAAAAAGTCTTTCTGTCTGAAAAGTGTATAAAGTGTGTGGTGAGGGGTTTTACAGCAGCAAAATATATATAATAATTGTAAAAAATAAAGCTGACGACTTCCCCGATTTCACCTGTTGTGGGTTATTTTTAGAACATACCTGCGCAATAAAAGAGGAACCACTGTATTTCATCCAAAATACTGAGACAATTTACATACAAGAAATACATATAACTGACAATTTAAACATTCATTTTATAAAAAACAGGTTTTGACCAGTGTTCATAAGTATGTCACATCTGCTGGCGGTGGAAGTAAGTACTAAATGTCATCAAAATGGACACAATTTTAGTGTAAGATCTAAACTTGCATCCTTGACACTTACACTTATTATGTAATTTTGGTTGGTATTAATTGATTGTAGATATACTGTCACGATCCATGGGATTCCTGTTCCCTGTTTTGGCTCCTGCCTTGCTCCTTCTCCTCCCTCACCTGCCTGAGCCGGAGCTGGGCGGAGCTCCTGGCTCCTCCCGCGCACACCTGGAACTCATTAGCATCATCAACGCCACCTGCCTGAGGATAAGAGGAGCCAGGACTCTACACTCGGGTCAGATCGTACTGTTTGTCTTTGTGCTCGGTTGTCTACGTGCCTATGTGTCTGCGTGTCTTCTTGTTCACCCCCAGCTCTTTGGATCAGCTCCGGACCCTGCCTCGACCCTGTTTCTTGACACAGACCCTCCGCGTGTCCAAATCCTGCTTCCTGATCCGTCCCAGCTCCTTCACTCCTGGCTCTGCTCCGACCCTGCTTCCCAGTCCTAGTACAGTCTGTCTTGTTATCTCTGCACCTCCCGTCTCTTGACTCTGCCTCGCACCCTGCTCCTTGCCCTGTTCCTGCTCGTCTTGTTCTCGTCCCTGCACTCCTCGTCCCCGAACTCTGGCGGCTCCTGCTTCGTTCCCTGCTCCGGACCTGCCCGCACCACTGTACTCTCAGCTCTCCACGCTCCGCCCCGGACCCAGACCTGCACCCTGCTCCCTGCTCTCCGCCGAATCAACCTTCATTTTTTGTGATATTGACACTATTGTAAATAAACACTGTAAACCTTTCCCTGAGTCCTGCATATCTTGGTCCAATTTTGCCCTGCATTACAACATATACAGAATTTTGCTGCAATATATTTTATGCATTTAGTGGTCTACAAATACACATTTACATTTCACAGCTTACCAACAAGAGTTCTAAAAAAACAAAAAAAAACCTACCACATGAAAATTTTTTTGCATTCCACGAGCTTGTTCAGGGACCTTTCTGATGACCTCCATCCATGTTGGATTTTGTTCCTTTAAATCCTGCAGTAGCTGTAGGCTTGTGACTAAAATCTATAAGCGCACAGTGCTGTGGTCTGTATGGAACGCATCATCTCACAAGACTCCCCGAAGGGCAAGAAGTCAGCGAGGGCAAACTCCTTAACCCACGCTCAATGTAACAGGTAAGCTCTGATTTAAAGAGGGAGTATTACACTTCTAAAGGGCATAAACTGCAAACACATTACACATTTACACCACTGTGTTACCGTTTGTTGTTTTGAAAATGCTACATTTGCTGAAAACAACATATTAACATGTTTAATAAGTTTCACGTTTGATGCTCCAAATCCCCTCCTCCCTTTGCTTTCTGCTTTCCCCTCTCACTTCAGAGTGCAGTCACAACACTACTGCACATCGCATCAGGTTTGTGAAGTTGTGATGTATTGTTTTGTATCATGCTTTTGTATATTTATTGAAAATTGTTTTATGGAAGCGTGGGTGACATAGCCTTGTGGGCTGAGCTTTTGGATCATACTGCAAAACTTAAGGAGGGTTCAAAAAGGGCCTGAGAGATATGGATAGATTTCTCAAACATATATGGATGTCATCTAAAACCTCTTCAGGCATGTTTTTGATGAGGAACCGATACTATAACATGGTAGGAAGCTTGATTTTGCATAATACCCCCTCTTTAAAGAATTCAGCTTATACTTTCTTTATAATTTTTTTAAACATGCTTTTGATCTCCTTGGGATAAGTATTTTCTGTTGTTTTTTTTTTTTAGGTTTTTTTTAGTTAAAATAATGTCTGCATTTGGAAAACATACTACTTCATCTACGTTTCCAGTGGATTATTTTGGTGCTGGAGCTCCCTCTGCTGTCAGCAATGGGAATAAACAATGCGAAAGTAAACTAATGAAGTACTTTAAACCAGTAAATGCTATGCTAATAAAGTCATGTGTTTGTTGTGAACACATTTTGACCACAGAATGAGTCCTGTCATGGTTTATAGACTTAAAAACTGAACATGAGAAGTTCGGAGTTTTACCTATGACGCAACTGTACAGGCAAACTAAGAATGGAGCATTTTTGAGTGCTTAGAGAAGACAACTTTGGATAAATGGATTCATGAGACAAGCGTGAATGAAGGAAAGATACAACTCCAGGCATGGTTTTTATGAGGGCACATTATGACATTGTTAAAAGCTAAAAAAAACAAACACATTGCGTTATTATATAAATCATTGTATTCGGGCTATTAAAAAGCTGCTATAGTGCTTTGGTTGGGTCCATTCCTCACTCCGCTGGGCACACTTTAATCCTTATAGTCCAAGTTCTTTGTAAAAAAGAAATCTAGACACATCCCACACACAAGGGAAAGGTCACAGCCACCCAAGCACTGAATAACATTTTAAACCATCAATACAGAACCTCTAGAGAAAGCAAAAGATTTTACAAATAAGTTTTTTTTCCCCCATTTGTTCAGCTTGGCTCCAATAAAAACAAAAAGTACTTACTACCACAGTGCATGTGCAAGCTTTTCTTTGTCACAAGCTTTTCTTTGTTTATCACAAAGTTTAACCTTGACTAAACATTCTACAACTAACTAGAGCCTTTGAAGTGATGAGGAAAGCAAACTTTTTAATCTTATTTTAATTTTAATCTTACAGCTAACCATAAAAAGGGTTCGAATAGTGCCGATTGCTAAAATGTTCAAAACATAACAGACATAAAACACCTGCAGGCATGTTTTCGATGACAAAACAACGTTATAACATGGTGGAAGTTAAACTTTTTTTTTTTTTTTGCTAAACATTTAATAGTAAATAATAGTAAAGCAATAAAAATAAATCTTTTCTGTTAGGAGATCCACCACCTGCTTGTGTCTGTTGCGTCTTGCTTGCTACCTTTGACAGACAGTTTGGATGCCTCCAATAGTGATTGAAGTAAATGTTGAGAAATTGATTGGCTGTTGATGAAAAAGCCCCAAGCCGATCATTGATAATTCGAAACGATTGGATCTCAGTAGAATTATATAAATTGCAGAGCCTTACTTACATCCCCTACTGTCTGATGAGTGTATCATGAACTTTAGCTGTAAGATTTTGTCCAATGTCCACAAGCCTACATCATCCATGCTCCATAAATGTACAAAAACACGATACGAAACTGTACACAACTTGACAAACCTGATGTGATGTGCAGTAGTTTCATTAGTGGGATGCACACTGATTGTGTTGTGATAGTGCTCTGAAGGATGAGCGACTTAACGTGGAGAGCAAAGGGGTGTGAGAAAACGATGTCCATCTAGTATATTTTTTGCATCTATTAAGTCAACAAAATGAAGCATGAAACATTTAAACCTGGTTCTATGCATTTTCCAGATCTATATGTCCCAAAAATACTGATGAAAAAGTAATAATAAGTAATGCATCAGAAGTTTCAAATTAATATCTCAAAATTTCATATATTTTCCTATTCACCTGCAGCGTGTTGCCTAAAAACAACACAAATAAAAGTGTACGAGGCGACAGGTGGCTCCTGGCAGCATATGGTGTTGATTTTCTTGTTTTCAGAGATGCATAGACACCTGGCTAGACTTTCTCTCACTTACTATTTTTGGATTTCTTCATCGTGATGCCATATGTTCATAATGCTGTCTGATCCGCACTGGCCCGTATTCCAAAGCGCGGTTAATTACTTCTGAATAAGCTGCAGGCATTAAAAAGTGTGTGTCGTCCCCTATAGAAACAAAGAAAAGGAGTTTGCTCAGAAATGGCTACAGGGATGGCTGAGACCCAGGGGCGATGAGGGAGTTCAGCTCGGCTGGGAAATAACCTCCAAACTTTGTGCCATTTATAAATGTTTGATGTTAGTAAAATGGGGTTCTGATGATGACCTTTGAGGTATAAAATTTTTTAAATATGCATAGCCTTGAAGTTAATCAAGCAGCGGAGTCATCTTCGTAAAAGATTAAGGTTGTTGAGGTAAGTCAGATGAAGTGCAAGGCTGACTCAAATGGCTAACTGTTTCATCTGTGAATGTAGCTTAAAACTCAAAAGAGTGTCCTTTGATACTGAACATACATTATAACCTATGGTGTTGGGGGTTTTTTTTTTTTTGTTTTTTATTATTTGTTTCAATTTTGCACTGTTGTGATGGTATGCACACACACACAAATCCAATAACAATTGAAACAAAGGATGAATTTATTTATAATATTTGCCCCTTTCAATAATAGGAGGTCTTTAAACTATAGTCCAGTGAGTTCCACAGTTTTACACCAGTCACAAAAACTCCCATTTGTTTGGTTCTGGCAAAGGTGAGAGAGTCATGGAGCTTCTGTCTGCTGTCGCGATCAGATTGAAGAGAAAACAAGGTTTGGACATGCCTTTCTTGCTTTATATATCACCGTGAGTGTTTGTAATTTAATGAGATCTTGCCGTTTAATACTATTGAATTAAGAGAGAAGAAGTGGCTATTTGCTTGATGAAGGCCAAGGGCTGAAATGTTGCAACTTTCTAGATAAATCACTGATGCTGCAAGAGTTTCTCAAGTGATATGTTTTTCTGTTGTAATATTTTTTATTTAACAAATAGTTTGGTTGTGTGTTCTCATGAATAGATTGTATGAATAATTCTTAATGCTTTTTTTTCCCTTTTTTTTCTGTGTATTCCTTCAGACTTCTATTCAGTAACTAAAATAAAACAAAATCACGTAAATATTTCTCTTTTTTTATATTGTCAACATGCAACTTAATTGAAACTTGAATTGGAATAAATTTCTCATCCAGTATCACACCAATCATCCATTTTCTTCAGTTTTATCTGGTGCCTTGGTTGCGAAGGCAGCAGTTTGAGCAGGGAGACTCAGACTCTCCTCTCCAGCTCTTCCGGGAGGATCCCGAGGCTTTCCCAGCCCAGCCGGGAGACATTCTCTCTCCAGCGTTTCTTGGGTCTTCTCCAGGGTCTCCTCCCAGTGGGACATGCCCAGAACACCTCTTCAAGGAGACGTCCAGGAAACATCCAGAACAAATGCCCATGTCCTCTTTACATGGAGGAGCAGCAGGTCTACTCCAAGCTCCTCCCGTGTGACTCCTCACCCTATTTCTAAGGAATCGCCCGGCCACCCTGCAGAGGAAGCCCATTTCAGCCACTTGTATCCGCAATCTTATTCTTTTGTTCATTACCCACAGCTCATGATCATAGGTGAGGATAGGAACGTAGATTTACTGGTAAATTGAGAGCTTTGCCTTTGGATTCAGCTCTTTCTTTACCACGACAGTCCGGTACAGCGACCTCATCACTGCAGACGCTGCACCGATCCACATGTCAGTCTGACTCGCCATCCTTCCCTCACTTGTAAACAACACCCCGGGATACTTGAACTACTCCACTTTAGGCAGGGATTCTTTACCCAACTGGAGAGGGCAAACCACTTTTCCAGTCGAGAACCATGGCCTTGGATTTGGAAGAGCTGATTTTCATCCAAGCTGCTTCACACTTGGCTGCAAACCGTGCCAGTGTATGTTGCAGCCCCTGGTTCAATGACGCCATCAGGACAACATCATCTGCAAACAGCAGAGACGAGATCATGTCCCCAAACTGGACCCCTTCCACTCCCCGACTGCACCTAGAAATTCTGTCCATTAACACAATGACCAGAACCAGTAACAAAGGTAGTCCTGGCGGAGTCAAACATGCAATGGGAACAAGTCTGACTCACTGCCGGCAACATGAACACAGCTCCGGCCCTATACTCCTGGAGGACAAAGGGCATTGTGAGGGACACAGTCAAATGCCTTCTCCAGATCGACAAAGCACATGTGGACGGAATGGGCAAACTCCCATTAGCTCTCGAGTATGGAGAGTAAAGAGCTGCTCGCACTGCTCCTCCTGAATCCTAGGTTTGACTATCGGTAGGGATTCTCCTCTCCAGCATCCTGGAATAGACTTTACCAAGAAGGCTGAGGAGTGTGATCCCCTGTAGTTGGAACATACCCTCCAGTCCTACTTATACAGACGGACCACCACCCTGGTCTGCCCTGTCTGCACTGTCCCGAACTGCTACGCAATGTTGCTGAGACGTGTCAGCCAAGAAAGTCCCACAACATCCAGAGATTTAAAATACTTGTGCGGACCTCATCCACCCCTGGAGCCTTGCCATCGAGGAGCTTGCCAACCGCCTCAGTGAGTTCAGCCAGGGTGATGGACAAGTCCGCCTCCAAACCCTCAGTCTCTGCTGCTGCTGCTGCTCTGGTGGGATTGAGGAGATCCTCAAAGTATTCCTTCCATCGTCTGGCAACATCCTCATTCGAGGTAAGTATCACAACCAAAAATGTTATCACAGATCTTCTCTCGATATATATTTAATTCAGGGTAGGGATCAGACCTCTTAGAAATTTGTTGCATCTCCTGATAGGAGCTCTGAGTAGAATCGCTGCTCCTCCACATCAATTGGAGCAACAACGTTCATAACCCAGCTCCAGATAAAATTTTTACAAGAGTACATTTTTGTACTTTTTGTCTTGTATTACACTAACAATTTTGATAGTTCTGAATAATTAGCGTGAGTATCTAGACACATCTAAGTACTTTACTGTAGTGGGTTGAAAGTTATAGTTAAAGGTAATGTGTCTGAACCAGGACAACCATAACTGTGTTTGAAACGATGCAGTGGTTTACCATTTTGAAAAGAGCTTTGTCCACATCTGAAGGTCCAGTTGAATTACTTCAACATAAACATCTTTGATTGAGTGGTGAAAAAAGTTGGCACCTCACCTGCAGTGTCTGGTACATGGATGTATGAATGTGTGTTGGAAGGGCTTGATGTAAAGCGTTTTGAGTGCCTGAAGGTGGAAAGTTCTATATAAAATTGTGACCATTTACCTCATGTATTCTAAGCATCCCAATTAGTCACAGCGATGACTTTATAAGGACTTTTCGCAACTTTCAGAGCTGCTACCATGCAGTTCCTGATTATTTGACAAGAAAACACTTTGTAATTAGGTGCAGACTGTACACTGCAACGTATTTTGACTTATACAATATATCTGTTCTTGGGCAAGACAAATTTTGGTCATATACATGGGGCAAAAAAATCAGGTACAAGGCATTTAAAAAAAAATGTTTATTCACGAATGTACTGACCTGATCTTTCGCAACAAAAAAACATAACTTCACTCTCTAAAACAATTTATAAAAAGTGAAATACCATAATATGTGACCTTTACCTCAGCCTATAAATAACGAAAACAGTGACCGTAACACTACAAGCGTTTATGTACTGAGCACTTGTCAACCCTGTCACCATTTGCCATTTTGTCGCACGTGTGGTAAAACGTTGACATATGGGTTACAATGAGAGGGCAGGTACTTACTGTATATTATGACTATGGCCTTGACCGACGCTAGTGCTACAACAGGCTAGCATACACAGTGTTTCGAGCCAATCACGTGCACACGGCCACAAATAGCATCACGCATTATGAATTTCTATTGAACTGACCTTTGGCTATTCTCCCAGACAGAGGAGTGGTTGGTACATGACCCGCATGGCGATTGTGCCGAAGAATATGATTTATGCTGCAAACACTTTTTTCCTCCGAATCACTGGACATTAATAATTCAAAGTCTTCCGCCTTAGGTCATTAGGCCAATAATCCTCAACAGCTTTATTCAGTTGGTTTGATCCCTTTAAGGCAACGGATGAAGCTGTAGCGAGAGTGAAACATTGTGGAAGTCATTAGCGTGAAAAGAATTGGCTACTTTTGCCCGGTTTTAATCTTGTTATGAAGTTCAAATTGGGGAGGGATGGGTTGGAGTTCAGTTAAATGTGCACTGTGTAACTTTTATTCTAGGTGTTATTGCATTGCCTGGATGTTCCACTGTATGGCATTAAGCAAATCTATCTGGCATTAAATCCAATTATGTGACGATAATTACAATATCGAGACTTCTCGTTCAATATATGAAAGCTGGAAAAATATTTTTTGGGGGGGGTCAGTATTTATCGTGTGTGCGTTTTCTTTACACTACTGGGAAAATTTGGGTTATTTTTTGGCTATATGATAAGATTTAAAGCGTAAAAGATTGAATTTAATGTTTAAATCTGCTCTTGGGTTACTGTGTCACTAAATTTAGTTGCAATATTGTCGTTTATCTTTACTCCTGCAATATATCGAACTTCAAAATTTGTTATCACGACAGGCCTATATGAGAGTGTTTATTGCTAAAAGAATATTCTGCAAAACACATGTACAGATCTGACGAAGTTTAAATTGTACTGGTTGCGTCACCTGCGTATCTCCATGGAAATAGATACATTTAATTGTCCATGGAGACAACTTGGTGGTGGATTATTAAGAAGTAGTGTTAGCATTCACCCTTATACCACGTCATATCGTTGGGTTTTCTACAGAAAGCGTAGAGAAAGAGAAAGTGTGTTAGAGTTGTAGTTGTAGTATTTTTCTCCATCAGTGTTTACAAGGTGGCGCAGCGGTCTTTCTGTGAAACAAAAAAAATTACCTTTGTGAGCTTTGAGCCATTTTATAAAGTTGTTACCTCATCAGAAACATACCTGGAGTTGTGTTATGTTTGAGTAATCCTGCAAGATTAGTTGCTCTACTCCAAAGCTCAAAATTCTCTGTTCCACCTTATGATGTCATAAAGTGGTAGTTTTAGTTAGTTAACAGCTACCCGTTTACCTTTAGTTCAGTAGAGCTGGGCATTTCCAGGACTGAAATCATCCAAATGATTCTAGAGGTGTATGGCATTTAAAAACATAATGGAGCACTTCCTGTATTAGCATATGACATCACAAGGTAGAAACGTTTTAGTAGAGAACAGAACGCAGCCTACCTATGATCTGATCTGTGTGTTAAACATGTGTGAATGAAACAAAACACAACTCCAGGTATGTTTTTGAGCGAAATAACATTATAACATACCAGAAAATAGTGTAATCTAGGTCTTTGAACCAATCGCATTGGAGTAATCAAACGCACAAAAAAAGCTAATGATGCAGTGTCAGAATTAGTCAGTGGTGCTAATGTTCATGGAGGGCACTGAACAGTAGGCTATTTGGATGCGTTTAGGGGGGAAAACAAACAGGAATGAAATTAAACTCCATTTTCGGTCTGAGATACTGTAGGTGAATGCAAAAAATGGTTGTACATTCCTATTCAGAATGCACAGTGTGAGTGAACAGGCTCTGAATGCAGATGTGAAGTATTTGAATATTACACATGCCTCTTCCGTGATGGACTTCCTCAGCAGATCCAGAGTCTGAGTGAAGCTGTGTAGATAAGAGCCGGAGAACATGGGACCCGCGCAGACGGCTGGACTGGCTAATCCGGCACACGCTGCTGCTCAGGACCTTGGACCAGGCTGTCTCTTTGGTTTATTCCAAACATTGCTTTAAGCGCCACTTCAGAACTGGATTAAAATGAAAGATGCAGCTTCTAACATGTGTGTCTGCCAAAACTATGACTTTCCATGAGGTGAGCTGAATGGTAAAAGACTATACTCAGATAAATGAATAACCACAGTACAGTGCAGCAGCTTCAGAGACATTTGTCGTTCTTAAGATTGCAAAGGAGGGTCTTTGTCACGAGTGTCTTCCTGGAGGGTTATAGTTTTGGGCATTTTTCATGAGGGAAACTTGAGTATTGACACCAAACCCACATTTAGGACCCCACACCGAAGTATTATGGTCAAGCACTATTCAGTTGAACATTTTATTACAAACTGACCGCAAACACACACAAAAAACACAAAACACTATACATTCCTGAAAGATAACTGGCATGAGTAGTAAAAAGAAAGCTAAGGTTTTTCATCAAATTGGTTTCACTTGAGAGTGCAGAAATACATCAGTATGACCTTCAACTACATCTGAAGGTGTGCTTACGGCTTTAGTGAAATGCCACAAGCTCCTTCCAAGGTAAGCCTGCATGAAAAACCTTAGAGGTTAAACGTGTAGTATGGTATAGAATGAAATAGACTTTTGATGGGATTTTGTGTGGCTTTGAAACATGGTTTCTGCCTTAATGTTACTCAAAATAGTCTGCTAACAGCCCCAATATACTCTAGACAAGTGACTAACAGTATGTACACCTTCTAGGTTATACTACGGGAAAGTATGTTGGAACTGTAACTACTTGTATGCTATGTTGCTTTAAATACAAGTTAAAAAAAAAACATGACAACAAATGAATGTTACACTATAATAAATGACTGCACTGGTAATGATTTAAAACTATTCTAATCACCTCATTTTTGGTATTCAACGGTGTATTGTGGAAAGCTACAATACAAGTGTAGACCTAGCTGCAAGACTCAACGTTATCTACTGTTATGACTCCTGGTAGAACTATGCGGTATTGCCAGTGTTCATATATATATATATATATATATATATATATATATATATATATATTTATTTATTTTTTTTTTTTTTTGTCCTGTACTTGTGCAAGTCTGTAAATATTTTTAGGTTTGTATTAGGGCCCTGTATTGTCCTATATTTCTACTCATTTTGCACTTATTTTCAATTTGTTTTTATCTTTGTCTTCTCTTAAACAAAATAACTATGTCTCTTAGTATTGATTTCATGAACATCATGAACACACTACAGATGTTTAAAGGGCTTATCAGACAGGGCAAAGTGTTCCAGGGGCACACACAGCCCTTGGGATGTCATGTGGTGAACGTGACCACAGAAGTGCTCCACTGTTTTCTGTTTTTTTTAACTCCTGAAATTTAATACACTTTCAATTAGAATCATCTGGATGATTTCAGCATTGGGAACGCCTTGGGGTCCCACCTGAGGAGCTGGAGGACGTGTCTGGGGTGAGGGAAGTCTGGGAGTCCCTGCTTAGACTGCTGCCCCCCCGACAGGGTCCCGGATAAGCGGAAGAAAATGGATGGAATAGATGGATAGTTGAACGTGTTATGAAACAAAACACCACTCCAGGTATGTTTTTGATGAGGCAACAACATTACAACATGGCTTAAAGCTCAGAAGAGTCAATTTTATGTAATATAGAACCTTTAATCCGTGCCATTTACCACAAAAATAATACAGTGTCTTCCTCCCAAATCTGAAGTCTGCTCCAACTCACATGCTTTTACTGACCTTCATTAAAAATACTCTTAAAAATTGACAATTAGACACGTCTGAATCTCCAGCTCTCTGTTTCAATTAATTGCCCGGCCTTATAAAATATACAACAAATTTTACCTATTCCCAATAGACCTAGTCAAACTTTGCTAGTTACAGAAATTATGAAAGCCTTCAGTCAACCATAATCCATATTCCCCACACATTTCTGTAGTCTGATCAAGGCAGACTGTAAACCGTAGTGTTCTCATTCACTGTCAGAGTGGGGATATGAAGTGGATACAGTGCCAGCCATATTGTCCTGCATCTCACGTCCAGAGCTGACACTCTCTCACATATTTACAGCCCAATAAAAGTGATTTATTGATTAATTTCAGCGTAAAGCAAACAGATGTGTGGCGTTATCAGAGAGGAGGCCACCCCGAGCCAGATGTGACACGGAGTGACACTTGGAAAAAAAAAAAAAAAAGATTAATTAAAGAAGCAATACCTAATTTTTACTGTTAAAAGTGTGGCAAAACAGAACAAATTATTAAAAGTGATGACTTTATGAGTTCTTTTCACAACAGTAGAGACCAGAGTGGTGTTTTCAGTTACTAACACCAACTAGCATGCTAACGGTGCAATTCCTGATTATCAGACTGTAAAACGCTTTATAATTAGATGCAGACACAACACAGCTGATTTATTTTGACCTGAAGATCTGCTTATACAATATATCTGCATAGAGTCAAGATGCATTTTGCTACTTAAGGGTTACTTAAACATGTGAAAAAAAACAAAAAAACACAACCCCAGGTATGCGTTTGAGGAGGTAATAACATTATAATATGGCTTAAAGGGCACAAGAGTCAATTATGTGTAATATGGGACCTTTAAAGAGGGGGCATTATGCTAAATTGACTTTTTGGAGCTTTCTACCACTGCTGTTCCCTCATGCTTAAAGAAGTTTCATATATCATCCATGCCTGTTTGAGTAATATAGTGATCTCTCCCGGGCCCTGTTCGAACCTTCCTTATTGTTAGCAGAACGATTTTGTCCAATCCTCTGCCCACAAACCTATGTCATCCACGCCCCTGCACGGCCATTTTCCATAACTATCCAAAAGCATGATACAAAACAATACACTACGACTTCACAAATCTGACGCCATGTGCAGCAGTTTCATTACACACACTGGCTCTGTCGTGATGGCGCTCTTAAGGCGGGAGCGACTTAACGTGCGGAGCAAATGTAGTGGGGACTGAGAGAGTTAAAAATACGACAGTAGCTCAGTTGGTGTGCCCACTGATCTGAAGGTTGCTGGTTCGAATCCCGCTCTCTGTTGTTGTGTGTTTGGGCAAGACACTTAACCCACCTTGCCCCAGTGCTTGCGAACACTGGTGTATGAATGTGTGTGTGAATGGGTGAGAGGTTCCTTCATTCACGCATGTTTAACACACAAACCCTGCATGTATGGGCTGAGTTCTTAAAGAGAAAACACTCCGTTCCACCTCGTGATGTCATGTGGTAATACAGGAAATGCTCAACTGTGTTTTTAAACTCCATACACCTTCACTAGGATCATTTTACCATTGTTTTTAAATAAGTTATTTGTTAGGAATTAATACCCCACAAAAGTATAATACCCCCTTTTTAAAGCAAAGCGAAAGTGTAAAATATTTATACAAAAGTGTTCCAAAGCAGTAAAAAGCCTGGACAATGCATACAATGGTGCCATTCATTTAGAGTAAGCTTTACAGTAGTACTAAGACATCCCGCTGCATATATACTTTTACGGATGAAAGAAAACGTTAATTTTGCGTCTATTCCCCGAGTACCAGGACGTATCTAAATTTGAGCGCGGTGCCACTTCTCGTCCTCATCACGAGCTCGGCTAATTGAAGTGCAACAAAGCGGCAGCTCCTGGGTATTTAGCGCGTAATGCTTCAGTGGCGGACTTAAACTATAATTAAGTGTACGCACAGAGAAGTGTCCAGGTGGAGACAGGACAGAAATAGCTCTGATTTAAGACAACACAGGGGGTCTAGGCTCCAAGGGCTGAGGGAAGACAGGTGCTTATGGAATGCTGACTGCAATGGCACGCACGAAGTTGGCCTACATGACAATGGTAATTCCTAAAGCTAAATTGTCCCATGATTACTTCAAGTGGAACTAAACACTGAATCAACATTATTTTTTTGCTACTTAGTCTATATAGTCTATGTCGTTGTCTACTGTTTCTAGTTTTTGTTTTGGCAATTTTAGTGCGAATTTACAGCTTTCAGGTCAAAAACTGTAAAAAAAAAAAAAAAAAAAAGTTTGGGCTGGCTCCATTTGCCACTGTAATTTCAAGTACTATGTGACATCACGCAGGATCGCCCTGATTACAGCCAGGTGTTTCCAACAGTAGCTCAGTTGGTGTGCCCACTGATCTGAAAGGTTGCTGGTTCGACTCCCGCTCTCAACATAAACACCAGTAGCAGAGCGATCAGATCCACTGACCCATAGGTTGGCGGTGTGATTCCAGCTCCCACCGATAAACAATCACACTGTTCCTTATACCTCCAGACCCCACCCCTCCTCTCCCCTCACTCTCTCTTTAGTCCTCCAGGTGCTGCCCAGTTCAGCAGCTCTATTTGAAATGTGGTTGTGGGAGGCGTAAAGGATGGGGTAAATAACCATTTTTGTTAAATTAGACTCAAAATCTTGCATATACAAAGATAAACAGATGTAAATATGTATACTTCTTGCTATTTAACATGATTAATTCACTATAAATATAAAATTGAGTTAATTCTCAAAATTACCATCTTACAGAGTTAATCCAGCCCTGGTACCACCCTCAGTGAAAAAGTCTGGACACAGAATGATCCATGTCCATTGTTACCTCATCAAATACAGACCCGGAGTTGTGTTTTATTTCATTTGCAGGTTTGAGCAATTCAGCATTAGTCAGTCTATGTCACCAAAGCTCAAAATGCTCTGTTTTCACCTTGTGATTTCACGTAGTAGTTAAGAGTTAGCGTTTTGTTCAGTAGAGATCGACAATTCCAGGGCTGAAATTATCCAGATGATTATAGTGAACGTGTATGGAGTTTAAAAACACAGTGGAGAACGTCTTATATTACCACATTCTCCATTTGAGAGAAGAACTCATCTTAAATATGCAGGGTTTGTATGTTAAACCTGTGAATGAAACGCAACACAACTTTGGGTATATTTTTGATGAGTAACATTATAACATAGATCATAAAATAGCATAATATGGGTCCTTTAATACTATGGTACATGTCAAGCAAAGCAGTAACATCTCCATGGAAACAAGCAGATCCACCATAAAAGTTACAACAAACAGTAGAGTGACCCGAGGGCATAGACCGGAGTGTCCTGTACCAAAGATTACCAATCTCTGCCCAGGCTGGGGATTGTGTCTTTGTACCCTTGTGATAATGATTTTGTGTGCTCCCTTCACTGGATGTTAGGGATTTTCGCTCTTTCTGAAGTACCAGAGTCTTGGGCTGGTCTGCCTCTGAGGCCTGTTCTTTGGCCCTAAACGCTCCGTCAGTCTACGTCCACTTTGGCTTCAGCATCGGACTAATTTGCCCATGCTGTTCAACACTGCTGACCTAATCCACAAATATTAGGAGTTCACCAAGAAGCTTTTGAAGTTTTCAGTCTTTGTTCTCATGTCATGTATCTTTAAAGTGGTACTAAAATGTCATATATAGATTTAGGTAGCAATCAGTTAATCAGTTTTATTCAGTTTGAATTTTGCCTGTTTTGTTGCGTCACAGGTAAAACGGTGGACTTCTACACAATTTTTAAGCCCATCAACCATTCTATCCATGGCTCATTAACATACCATTAAGGGGGAGAAGGACTTAAAGAGTTCACTTTGCTGTTGTTCGTTCTCGTTTCTGACAGCAGAGGGAGCTCCTATGCCTAAATGAAATTAATTTGTAAATTAGTTAAGTCATTGAGTGTAGTTCAAGCTATTGACACAAAATAAAATGACATGTTTAAAATGTTTTTTCTTCCTTTTTTTTCATTTTCCAGGGTCTCAAATAATTCACTGAGGTATACTGGCTCCATACTTAAACTCCACCCACATCCACAATTCAAATAGAGCTGCTAAACGACTCAAGAACTACAAAAGAGTCAGGCGGGGTGTGGGTTCTGGGTGTATAAAAACAGTGTGATTGGTTTAACAGGTATCCAAACCCCACCCCTGCAGCCCGGTATTTTTAATCAGAAGCACTTGGCTGTAAGCAGGGCAGTCGTGTGTGATGTCACATAGTACGTGAAATAGCAGCAGCTGAGCATACACTTGTTTTTGACAGATTTTCTTTCCGCAAAAGTGCAATTTTACCTAGTTTGCACTAAAATGGTGTAGAAAATGTTATTGAAACACCGTATACAGAGTTGGGTTACAAATATTTATTTAGTGTTTAGTTCCACTTTAACGCTGGGGTATCTGATTTTCCATCACAGAATGATAAAGTTGGTATTTAAATGCAACCTGATCATCTTTTGCTCTCACAAACCCTTTGGTACATAGATAATGTTCACATTTTTTTGCCCCATTACAGATATATTGTGTGGGTCAATATAAGCCCCATGTGTACAGTCTAAATCAGGAAGTGTGTGGTTAGCATGCTAGTTGTTGTTAGCATTTCCTGGAAAAAAAATAAAAAATAAAACTTATAAACCCATCACAGTGAATCGTGCTCAGAATGCATATGGTAAGTGAGGAATAACTTTGGACCACTGAACCCGTTTAAAATGAACTAGTTGTTTTTCACAGTTTTAAGACAGTAAAAAAGTCAGGTACAGGTATTATTTTTGTAGTTTTTCCCAAATGGTGTGACATGTTCCTATATAGTGAGACCATTAGCTGTGAATGAGCTGGTATTTAGACAGATTGTTATATGCAGTTGCAGGTGAAGCCAGCCACATCTGTCATGCTATCAGCCCTGCCAAAAAATATAAGATGACACTTTCAAAAATTACTTTGTAGATCTTTTACAGAAACTTTCCCAAAATGTGGTAACAATTTAAAATCTATTTTTGTCCGTATACAGTAGAAGCCTATCCATGAGTTTGACCATTACTTTAGACAGGGGAGAAGGAGAGAAAGTGGGATAACAAGCCCCAAATTTTTATGGAACAGAACGCAATTTTGTGCCTAAAGTAGGGTTGCCAAAAGTATTGAAAATCAGATACTAATCGATACTAAAACTAGAATCAAAACTAGATACTCATTTGAGCAAGTATCGATACTAAAAAAGTCACATTTTACAGAATAATCCATTCACTACAACAGGCAGTCCACATGTCAACTGTCAGAGGTGGGTAGAAAAGCCAAAAATTTGACTCAAAAATGGACTCAAAATGAATCAAGTAGAAGTACAAAGTAGAGATCCAAGAAATGCACTCACGTAGAGTAAAAAAGTATCTGGGAAAACTCAAAATGCATAAGGTAAGTAAGTAAGCTCAAGTAATAGTAACTTAAAAGAGTAACTGTCAGGACAGAACATCTGATTTATAATTTAAAGTTGAAATGAAAATGAAATGATGCCCAAAAAGTGGTATTTTCAAAGGATAGACACAAAATGAGAAAAACTAAACCATATCTGAAGTAACCTGAGTGGTGCAAAAAACACAAATGTTCAAATAATTAGTATCAAAACTAGATACACATGTGAGCAAGTATCGATACTAAAAAAGTCACATTCGCAGGACGGAAATGAAACTGTCCTGAATAGCTTTAGAACGATCTTGATCTGTATCAGAACTAGTATAAGGCCACAAAGACTAGTATAAGTCCAGCGTATACAACACTAGCCTCAAGCATTTGCTAGCAAGTTCAACATAAGGCCAACTGCTCGCTGTTTCTTCACAAGCACAAGAACTTCTAATCAAAAGATCGCAATGAAAAGATCTGGATTAATGCATGTACAGTTTGATGTTAAAACTGTAGGATTTGAAAGTATACATCCCATAATGAGGGCACCATGGAGAGAAAGGCTTATATATGTCCATGTTGCTAAAGATCACAAAGTTCTCAGATCCATAACTCTTCATATTAATTAGAACCTTCTGCCTAATTGTACTCATAACATGTAATTATGCAGTGAAACCAGAGCTCTGAAATGGCCTACCAGCGTACGGCAACAAGAAACCAACATTATTGATTTGTTTACGCCAAGTTTTTGGTGGCTGGTGTTGATGTCATTCAAAAATTAAAATCGTCTTAAGTTTTATTCCAAATTATGCAAGCAAATCACTAATACGTGCTTGAATGTGCTGTTGTTCCTGCTGCAAGATGGTAGACTTTAGATTTGGTTCTTGAAATGCTGTATGGTCATTTTTTTCACGGTATTAAAAATTCTGCTCATCGTATTAGCAAGAGGACACAAATACGGTCGGCTGACAGGGTATTAAAATAACTACCCTCTAAGTAGTCTTGCTAAAGCATGAACCAAGAGTCATTCATGAAGAACAAATAGTTTATCGAGAATGATTCAGTCTTAGAAACTCCTGAAAGGGATGAGGTTTTGAGTTGGAGTTTACACATATTAAGCAAAATTGACTTTTTTTGAGATTGTAACCACTTTATACTGTTGTCCCCTCATCAAAAACATAACTTGAGTTGTATTTTTGCGCAATTCACACTTTTTCATTCAGTTTGCATTTTGCCTGTTTTGCGTCATAGGTAAAACTCTGGATCTCTCCTACAGTTTTTAAGTCCATAAACCATCACCAGACACATTCTATGCATGGCTCATTAAAATAGCATTCCAGGTAGAAGAAGGACATAAATTGTTTACTTTGCCGTTGTTCATTCTTGTTTCTGGCAGCAGAGGGAGCTCTTATACCTAAATTAATTTAATTTGTAGATGGCCGAGCACACACTGTTTTTGACAGCGGAACAAAGATTCATTCATGAAGAATAAATAGTTTATTAAAAATGATTCCGTGTTAGAAACTACTTAAGGGGTTGGGATTTGAGTTGGAGTTTTAAGGAACACGTATTATGCCAAATTAACTTTTTTTTTTTTTTTTTTTTTTTTTTTTTTTTTTAAACCATGTTATGCTATTGACCCTTCATCACAAACATACCTGTAGTAGTTGTATTTTTGCTTAATTCACACTTGTTTCATCCAGTTTGCATTTTCCCTGTTTTGTTGTGTCATAGGTAAAACTCTGGATTTCTCCTACACAGTTTTTAAGTCCATAAACCATCACCGGACACATTTAATGCATGGCCCTTTCACATAGCATTCCAGGTGGAAGAAAGACTTCAATTGTTTACTTTGCCATTGTTCTGACAGCAGAGGAAGCTTCTAGAGGGAGCCTAAATGAAATTAATTATTAGATTAGTTAAGTTACTGACTGTAGTTCAAACTATAGACACACAATAAAATGACATGTTGGAAATGTTTTTTTTTAACTTTTCATTCACTGAGTTCTCAAACAATTCACTGAGGTATACTGGCTCAGGAATTATGGAAAAAAAGTTAAAGGCCCTGTATCTGATTGTTTCACCATGTATTTGAAAAAAAAAGTCTTGCCCCAGTACAGATATACTGCATAAGTATTGCTTCTAATTGTGTTTTGTTGTCCAATAATCATGAAGTGTGTATAGCATGCTAGTTGTTGTTAGCTTTACCGTGATGGCAAAACTCCACTCTGGTCTCTTAGAGTTGTGAAAAGCGCTTATAAACTCATCCTGGTGAATAATTGGGATGCTCAGAATGCATAAGGTAAGTGAGGAATAACTTTGGACCAAACTGTTTAACATGAACTAGTTTTGTTTTTCACATTTTTAAGACAGCAAAAATCTGTCTGTATTTGTCTTCTTCAAATCCGACATCCTCCTCGCGTTTAATCCACTCGCTGTACACCCTCCTCCTTTGTATTCTCCTGTCGGACTGTCTGTTTGCATCTATTTTTAAGACTGACCCATATCTAATTCCTGGGTGTTTACAGTCAAAAACAAGACATGAATAAATGAATAACGTTAACGCTGGCCGGTCGCCCTGGGAGCACGCACACATCATGGGCTGATGCGGGAGGTGGAGAGGTTTTTGGGGTTAGAAGGAGGGGTCCTAATTTCGAGTGCTTTCCAAAGTTATTCTGAAGAGTCTGAATCAAAACTGAAATTGAATGTGCTTTTGGTGCAGTTGGGTAAACGGTACACTTTACCCCCCAGTCCGACTCCCCTGCAGGAAATACAATGCAGCGATTTATTATATACCACATGAAACAATAAAAGACCAGTAAAGTTGTCATACCTCATGTTCACCTGAAAAATAACTAATTCATTGAAGATATTGTAGCCACAGCTGCCCCGATATAGACTAACGGAAGTGAGGCTGCCAATCTATGCCAGTCGACCCCTCCGACCAACACTCACGCACGCCACTTTCATACTAGGCAATGTGTGCGAAGTGTCTTGCCTAAGGACACAACGACAGTTTTGCCACTGCCGTCCCACTGTGGCGCCTGATATTCCCAGCGGTCTCCCGTCCAAGCTGTTCGCACAACTAAACAGACAATAAGCAATTTACATTAGATCTGCATCACAACCATGTGCACAGAACTACACTGAAGTCTCCCGATGGACTCACCCTGTCTACTTTTATACTCCCCAGCAGGAAGGACCTCCCCCTGGTAAGTACAAATGATTCCACAGGTGCTGATTAGATTTTGCAGTACAGTATATCAATTTACCTGCTTAATTTATGAGAGTCTAAGTCCCTTTAACAATAGTGTTTAAAATAAAGCTATAAACACTGAAATACATTGAAAGACATTGAAACAAAAAAGGACTTAAACCAATTTTCTCACAATCTCACCCCATGGCTTTAAAAATGGCTGACACTGGCCACCTTTTTTGTCTGGACCACATGGAGACTCAGGTAATAGTGAATGTGGATATGTAACTGAATTGTATACAGTTGTCCCTCACTATATCACAATTCACCTTTCACAGTCTTGCTGTGTCGCGGATTTTTTTAGTGCAATTTTGCATGCTTTTTTACAGCGTATGAATGTGCATTGTGTTCTGCGTCCTGATTGGCTAAGGAACTGTAGACCATTGTCAATCAATCTTGTCCGTGCCGTGTCTCCTGTACAGTACAGAATGTGTTCAGCCAAATTTACATAAATGTTCGACACTACAGCAGAGCGGCGCTAAGACAAAGAGGCACGGTCAGAGGAACTGTGAAATACATGTGAGTCACTATTAATTCATTAAACAAGAGCGGAAATGTGAGAAAATGTTAATGCCTGTCTGAAAAGTGTATAAAGTGTGTGGTGAGGGGTTTTACAGCCTTAAAACATATATTGTATAATAATTGTAAAAAATAAAGCTGACTACTTCGTGACCCCTGTTGCGGGTGATAAAACATGAGGGACAACTGTAACTGAAATTAATAGGTTTAACCAAATAAAATATCTTTAAAATAACTCGTGCATATGAATGAATGAATTTATTTTATTATTGTGTCTTGCATGCAAAAAATGCCGAGCCCTTTAATGGATTTATAAGACACCATTAACAAAATACGATTAAATACAACAGGCCAGTTGCCAGAAGTGCGTTAAATATCAGTGGACTCATTTAAACAAATTCATATGCTGCTTCTTCCAGGCTTTACACAGAAATGATGCCAACTTATAAACAACTTATAAAAGTGAAACAACCATTTCATCTTGTTGTCGTTATTACCCCAGAACATATCAGGGCACTGGGTGAACATTTCATCAAATAAAGGATTTCTAAATTCATCATAAAATGGACAATATAATAAAAAATGAGCTTCACTTTCCACTTCTCCCAGCTCAATTAAACCACAAAGTCTTTCTTCTTCAGGGGCTTGAGAAAACCTCCTAGTTTCTAAGTCCAGGGGAAGGATTGCAGCTGTTTGCCATCAACAATCTTTGATTCCTACTCAAATTCGCTCTGACATAAAATTCTATTTTAAATGTATCTTTTAATTGAATATATGATCACAACTTTTTAGCTAAGATTCCATTCAGCCACCGCGCTTCATAATTGGACATCAGTTTTGCTCTTATTCTGTTGACGCTGCACGGCAAATTGTTATGCAGTACTGTACATAAATACTGTAGATGTGATATTTAACTTAAAGGTGAATGATATCTAAACAAAGACTAAACAAAAAAAAAAAAAACACGGGATAGTTGTGTCTTTTAGTTTAGTTGGTTATGGAAAACTTATGGAAATGCAATAAGATTAATGTGAGATGGGGGGATAAAGGGCCACTTTGTCATACAACCAGTGAGAAAATGTGCAATTTTCACACTTAAGCAAACAAACAGAACTGTGCTAGACTTACTAAAAAGCCTTGTCCATAACCTGACTAGTTTAAACCGTGTTTGTCCTCCTGTCAGAACACTTTGAATAGAGAGAAGTCAAAGCTCCAGCATCTCTTTAGGACTTGGCTTGTGTTGTGATCTTTTATTCATCCTGTTCTTTATTAAGCTCCTTTATTTGTGACGGAGGAAGCAGCACACCGCACACTCTCTGTGAAAAAGAACTCACCAGCTGATATGAAACATTCAGGAGAGCCCCGCCAACCTCTCGCGCAAAACATTCAAAATTACAACTCACCTGCTCATCTGTTCTTCTACTTTTTACTTACTTTTACATTGCTGTTTTATTTCAGTATATGTACAATGAAATAGCAAGGGGAAGGTGTCCAAAAGTTTTAAAAAGACCAAAATAACACAACAATGCACCTTTTTCTTTCTTTTTTTATTTGTCCTCTGTAAATCAACTTGCTTGGTCATTCAAAACCACACACTTTGACAAAACATTACAAAGTCATACAACTGTATCCTGTCTCCCTGATCAGTTGGGTGTGACTGACAGGCGCATTAACCAATCAGAGAGCACGGTCTGTTAGTGTCATAACAAACATGGCGGCTTAGGGCGTTTTCACACGTTAGTGCCCCCTGTGGACCGAGGCAGTGCGCACTAGATTTAGTTCTGTTAACTTCATCTTGTGCACCACTTGTCTCTTGTGATGTACTGTACAAATACACTGATGCATGAAAGAAACAGTTAACACTAAGAGGCATTCTCACCGTCATAAACCATTGTGTGCTGACACTAGGTAAAGCAGGGGAAGTGTCTTGCCTGTACAAAAAAATGTTAATATAGGTTGCTAGTGGCCAGGGCCGGCCAAGTCTATAAGCAGACTAAGCAGCTGGTTAGGGCCCCGAGGCCACCAGAGGGCCCCCAAGAGCCCATACATTTATATTGAAAAATATAATATATCACGTTTTAATGGGCACACAGGGCTTATGTGTTTACAGCAGCCTAATATCCTTCTAAAAAAATATATTTGTTTTATACCTAAAGTAGGAAAATATCTACTGCTGCTACATTTGTTTTTGAGTCGGGCAGAGGTGAGGGCAGCTATGTGTTTACACTGATGCAAGGACCCTTTATAAGTAACTTTAAGCCCACTGTCGCCAACTGGAACACATTAAAATCCACAAGAAATTAAGAAAAAATGTCTAGAATTTTAAAAAATCTTGACCCCCCCCCCTTATATGTTTGTCTGCTGTTCTTGTGACTATGATAGTTGTGACATTCTGGATGTTTTCAGTCTGATGTTGGTCATATAAACACAAATACAACTGGTCAAGGTGATAAGAGCAGAGTCATAATGTATCAAATGTGAATCAACAATAGCTGAGTCAGGAGGCATCTGCTGTCGGGGCCCCCAGAGACAAATTCAGCTTAGGGCCCTCGTGAAAGCTAGAGCCGGCCCTGCGAGTGGCCATCTCCATAATTAGTGGGTGAAGTAGAATCCTGTTAATACTGTAAACCTTGTATATGTACTTTTAAAATATCTATAAAGTAGAAATGGGTATATTTGAGAAAAACAGTATACATTTAGTGCATATCCGACATAACATACACAAATAACATACATGTATTTGGCATATACATTTATGCTGTGACTGGAGGTGTCTCAAAATGACTCTGACTCTAATGAACTTTAAGGACTAATTTGGTTGCCTCGTATAGATTTTTTTTCTATCCTGTTCTTTCTTTTTTAACTATGGACTATAGACCAGGTTTACCATTACAATCAATGACCCACAAGGACAAACGGGGTCATCGGTGTGTAGCATCAGCGCGTGCAGTCATTATATTAAAGATCATCACCTACCTACTATTACGTGATTCTGAAGTGCTCACACCAGGTGTTCACGGACCTGGAAAAAGTCTGTACTTCACAGTAAACCTCTCAAATCTATGTGCTGTGTATATCTACTTGTGCCTATGTGACAGACAGGTGCATCCTGCCCTGATTGATCTAATCAGGAAGAATCCGAAGTGCACCTGCAGCCTGGATAAGATTATAGAGGAATGACATTAGCTTGGAGTGTTATGTCACCTGTGCTTTGAAGCTGTACTTTCAACTGCTCTCCACGTGACAAAAATGCTGCTCGCATCCTCACTGAATCATTCTAATGTTTACATATGGGAAAAACTCTATAAAAATGAAGGTATTTAGGCCCTCTCTACTCAATTTCCCCATGTTTTTGAGTAAAATGTGTTGCCCCATTACCTATATATTGTATAAGCTGCTCTTGAGGTCAAAATACGTCTTCTGGTACTATATACATTTCATTTATTGAGAAAGAGAACAAGAAAGACGGTGTTGCTGGGATAGGCTTGTATAAATAGGGCTTCTGGTTAATTAGAGGTGTGGTTGAGGTGATTTGTGAGTTGCTGGAGAGGAGCAAAAGTAGGTTGAGGCATGGTCCTTCTCCTGAATCTAACATCTAATATTAACGTAATATTCAGGATACTCAAAATGCATAAGGTAAGTGAGGAATAACTGCAAAACATTTTAAATGAACTAGCTCTTTTTTCCATGTTTTTAAGACAGTAAAAATCAGGTACAGTGCAACTCTTTTACATGGGATCCAGAAAACAGTACATGAAGATGGGACTCTGGATACCGGAGTTCAGATAGGCATGACTGACAGGTTTATTAGCTAATCAGGGAAACGCATGGTCCGTCTGTATAAAAATACAGATGGCTGCTTCTGAGTAAAAACGAAAGGAAAAAATATGACGTGGAGCTGCTAATCTTGACAGCAAATGAGTCCTATACAAACAACCAAGCTGTTTGAAAGCCTCCCAGAGAATCGATGTATTGTTGATTTGTTGGTCACACAAACATGGAACATTTTACACAAATCAACCTACCAACCTTTAAATCAAATTTTAGCAGCAAAACTATTCCCAAATTCTCCATTGAAATGAATGGGATTCCCACTTAACAGGAAGTGCCACCACAAAGAAAGCGTGGTTGCATTTATGGCAAAAGTGGGCGGGGCAGAATAAGGTCAGTGAGAGAAGCACTAAACTCTGTTAATCTGCGGTGAAAGAAATGTTATTATATTCAAAATGTTTGGTGATCGATGAGGTATTTTGTTTCACATGCATCACTGAAATAAGGAAATCTGATTGCAAGATGTCTCAGTCTGGTCCGAGGCATGACGGAGACTGATATGCTTAAAAATTACAGAGATTTTTTGGACTTGTATCTATCCACATGACAACAACAAAACATGGAAATGGTTAATTACAGATTACTGCAAATTATGATTATCTAACATATCATAATACACTTTCTCTTTTCTTATATAATTACATTGGTACATATTGCTTGTACTATTTTTGTAAGCTCTACATATATATTTTTATTGCATCAACTCAATTAAAGCTCCTATATTACATGAAATGGACTCCATGTTCTCCTCAAAAACATACCTGGATGTGTGTTTTGTTTCATTCACACATGTTTGAGTAATCCTTTATTAGTCTGTCTACATCTCCAAAGCTCAAAAATGTTCTGTTCCACCTTGTGATGTCATGAAGTGGTAGTTTTCAAGTTAACAGCTACGTTTTACCTTTAATTCAGAAGAAAATGGCAATTCAAGAGCTGGTATTATCCAAATGATTCACGTGAAGGTGTATGGAGTTTACAAACAAGGTGTATGTGTTACAAACACAGTGAAGCACTTCCTGTATTACCACATGACATCACAAGGTGCAACAGAGGCCACACTTCGTCGGGTGCATTGAAGGGTACTTACGTAACTTCCGGCGTAACGAGGCCTGTCCCATTCATGCACCCAACGAATGCGGCCGACAAATGTGCTCTGCGTTTTCATGGAGATCAGCCGTGAAGGAAGCGTGCATCCAAGTACACTTCGCCCACTGCCATCATGCACCGCGTGTGACTTCTTTTATGGGAGAAACAATTTATGCAATTCTAGCTACAATTGGCAAAATCACCTCGAATGTTATATTTGCCTACTGATCCCACGACACCATCTTGATTCTTCTTCTATGAAATAATAAAGAATTAAAAATAAAACTGTAATTATTTTAGCTCATTAGTCAGCAGCTGTCACGGAGGAGTACCCTTCGTCAGCCGAGTACTTCAAACGGTACTTCGAAGGGTACTTTAAAGTGTGCATTTGTTGAATTGGGACACGGCTAGTCTGTTTCCCGTTTGAGAGAAAAATGAAGCCTAAATATGCATGGTGTGTGTGTTAAATGTGTAAATGAAATAAAACACAACTCCAGGTATGTTTGTGATGAGGAAACAATATTATAACATAGATCAGAAAATAGCATAACACGGGCCCTTTAAATACATTTCTGTTTAGCCCCAAATCACATAAGCAGTCGCCTTGCAGGGCTTCACTAGTTTGTTGATTTATCCAACAGAAACAGAAAGCTATGCACACTCTCCATAACCTTCTTAGTGACATTGCATAAACCATTTGAAATTTCGGGTTACATAACAAATCATAACGTACATTTACAGTTCGTAGATATAGTCTAAATGAAATTCCGTGGGCTGTTTGACTGTTAGGTTGTATAACATTGAGTTTTGCATTCCCTAATGATTCTCCAAAGGAATGAATGGCGTTAATCCTCCGTGCGCATTAGCAGTCTGAGCGGGCCTGTGTTATTTAGAATTACGGAGACGCACTGCTGCTTCTTAATGACATGCAAATGAATGCCTTATTAACGAGCATCTCCAATTATTTTAAAACCAGCCTTTGAATAAGTTCGCCAACGTTATTCTTGACTCAGAGCGGATCTTTCCATTTAGTAGAGTTTTGGATTTTATTAGGGTTACAAAAGCGGTTTGATCAACGCAGGACAGTTGCTGCATGGGTTTTAGGCGTTTTGGTATTTTAGAAATCCTCAAAAGCTGAAATGTTTCTTTAACGAGGGGGAATTATGCTAAATCGACTTTTTGGAGCTTTCTTCCAAGTTATCACGTTGTTCGCTCATCAAAAATATGCCCGAAGTGGTTTTATATGTCATCAATGCGTGTTTGAGTAATCTAGTGATCTCTCTCAAGCACTATTCAAACCCTGCTTAAGGTCAGCAAGAGCATGATACAAAACAATACACTACAACTTCACAAACCTGGTGTGATGTGCAGTAGTTTCATTAGCAGGATGCACGCCAATTGTGTTGTGGAAAATATAGCATTTTTAAAACAATAAAAGGTAACATGGTGATCTAAATAGGTTACGTGTTGGAAAATAATACCCATAGAAGTGTAATACCTCCTCTCTAAAGAACACATATTACGCAAAAATAGTATAACCCTATTTAATGGACCTTTACCCAATCTTTTTCCCATGTATTTCTGTAAAAATTTATCTTGCCCCAGTACAGAAATATTGTATAAGCAGCTCTTGCGCACTGTCTGCACGTAATCATAAAGCATTTTAATGTTCGAGAACCAGGAAGTGTGCTGGTTAGCATGCTAGTTGTTGTTCACCTAGCCTCAGAAAGTTGTAAAAAAAAAGTGTTTATAAACTCATCATGGTGAATAATTAGGATGCTCGGAATGCATAAGGTAACTGAGGAATAACTTTGGACCACTGCAAACCCTTTAAAATGAACTAGTTCTGTTTTTGTAAGATTTAAAATTAGGTACAGAGCCTTTAAGACAATTTTTAAATACATTTTGTGCATATTTAGGTAGATACTGTATATTGCATGAACAAAAAACAGTAACCACTATCTTTTTTGCAGTGCATGTATTCAACAATAACTGAAAATGTTAAGACCCCATAATAGTGAGATTTTCATATTGCCTTTATTGAAACCACTGTACTACAAGGATGCTTCTTATCAAAGTCCTCTCCTTTTGTGGAGTGCGGACAGGGCTCGGCTGGGCTGCCACTCTCCACTTAGCTCTAATCAGGTCACCATAATAAGTAGCAAACTCCCTCTGTGCTCTCTTTTCTCTGCCCAAGACCTTCATGAATAATTGGACCGGAGGAGGGGCAGAGAGGGTTGTTGGAGGAGGTAGTCTGAAGTTGTTCGTTTTAAGAACACACAGAAATATACTGTACAAGCACAGCAAAAAAACAGAATATAGTTTAAAGCCACAGTATGAAACTTTTAAGTAAAAACGAGGCTGAAAGAAAGTTTTTTTTTATCATTATTTTGATTGTGTTGACTAGATGGATTGGTACCACTTCATAATAACACTGTGGCCTGGATTTTATAATAAACTACTCACTCACCCGAGGTTGCTGTAGGCGCCGGTATCGTCATTTGGGTTGTATTATTTTGAATGGGACAGCAAATAAGTTCTATTCGTACTACAGATCCATTTTAGCCTTCGTACTACAGAGCCTCCTAGAGAATCGGTGAGGTACTGACTTGTTGAACATAAAACATTTTACACAAATCAACACGACTTTATATCATATTTTGAGGTGAAACTTTCCTCAAATTCGCCAGAAGAGCCACCACAAAGAAAGTGTGGTCTGGAGCGTTTCGAGGAAAAAGTGGGCGGGGCCGATTAACGTCAATAAACTATTTGTTCATGCTTTATCAAGGCTAATTAAACAGTGGTTATAATATGTTAATGTGTAAGTTGCGTGTTAAATAACTTACTTTTTCTCAAAATGCTGATGTTTTTTCATCTTTCATTGGTTGAATTATATTGTACTTAAGGGCCCTGTGCCGGATTTTGACCCATGAGTGAGGAACACGGTTCAGTTTGATGAATGTTGTGCCATGATAGAAAAAACAACAGTCTGTCAGAGTTCCAGGTATCAGTCAAGTTACGTTAGGAACAATAGGAAACTGCAGTGCAGGCTATGGGGGACTCTTAATTTTTGTATTTTTTTTTAGCCAGGTTTCGAGTCAGGAGTACCTAACTGAAAGATGAGCCAACTCTGCATACAGCAAGTGATAGAAAAAAACAGACAAAAAAAAAATTTGGTTAGCACTCTCACCTCGCCACAACAAGTTTCTGCCTTTCTGTGCAGAGTTTGCATGTTCTTCTTATGTCTGGGTGGGTTTCCTCCAGGCACTGTGGTTTTTTTCGTATCAACCCAAAACACGGGTAGTCCCGCGGCACCGACTGCTCCTGACAGGTTACCCTAGTGGCACTGAAGGATGGGTCAAATACACAAGGCAAATTTCCCTATGGGTACAAAAAGTGCACCTGAAAGGCACTGTACCTGATTTTTACCCTCTTAAAAACGTGAAAAACAGAACAAGTTCATTTTAAACGGTTTGCAGTGGTCCAAAGTTACTCCTCACTTACCTTATACATTATTCAACCAGCATTCAGAGTTTATAAACCCTTTACTCTGCTCTCAGATGCCAGAAGGGAGTTTTGCCGTTGGGGTAAAACTAACAACAACTAGCAAGCTAACATGCACTTCCTGATAATTCCTGATAATAAAACTCTTAATAGATAGAATTAGACATATTTTGACCTCAAGAGCTGCTTACACAATGTATCAGACAGGTTTTGCTCAAATGCACAGGGAAAAAGCAGGTACAGGGCCTTTAAGATTATTGTTATTAGGACCCGAGCATGAATGTGCAAAAGCCCTACTGTATTTGTACAGTTTTGAGAAAAATCAAGCAGTAAACAATAATGAAAGTTTTGAGTCAGATCTGGTGGTGCTCGGAATGCTGTGGTTCCTGGTGTGTTTAGTTAAATCACACATGGGCGTCGCACATACTGGGTCAAAACTTGAGTTATCTAAAATCTAGCTAACGTACTTTACGTACTAACATATTGGAGTTTTTATACAACGGACTCCAAACTGAGGCAGCCTTATCAGGACATATTATAGTTAAAATTATTTACATAAGTCTTGGACTGTGGTCATAATGATCTCTTAACGAAACAGCCATTTGGAAAGTATAAAAATCCATGTGACTTTTGCAAAAATGGTTGGATCTGGACGGAACCAATGTAGCATTTGTGTGATTTGATGACCTGGACACGATGTGGGAATTAAACTTCTATCTTTAAAAATGTCTCTCCAGCGCCCTCTGCAATGTTAGAATGGGACTGAAACATTTATCTCTAATGCGACATAGGGCAATTTCTTATCAAATATCAAGCCAGGGTTGACAGAAAGTTCCCACACTGAAGCGTACCCTTCTACGGTCACAAGGGTTGAGGACCTTTATCACTGCTTGCAGTTTTAATTATTATTTATTTTGCTGTCTCAACAAAAAAATGAGGAAAACCACCACCCAGGAGCAGGTTGGAATAAAATGACAGAACGCTGACTGAACAAATGTGTCATTTTGAACACATGCAGACATGATGACAGAAATAACACTATGATCGGACACGCTCATGTAGAATGCTATAGAAAAACAAGCACATTCATGTAATTCTGCATATGGATACTTATGACTGTTGGCATAACTCAATATTGTGTCAAATTCTGCTTACTTTGTGGAACTTGCATTATGAGGTCTACCATCAAATGTTTAATGTGTTTTTTGAAGGTATAGGATATTATAGTATGAGCCCCTACTGGTTTATAAATGAAACTACAATCCAAATTTGTCACAAGACGTGACAGGTCTATGTTAAGTATACACAAATCTTACAGACTAAATGTCGTTATTGCAATATGGCCATGCATTTGAAAGATTATAATTAGGTTGATTTTATCTAACAAAATTCATACATTGTTACTTATTTTTTGGTTTGGTGAGATAGTACCTGTGATAAATAGTAAAGATAAAATGACAAAAATACAGAAATACCTCTATGTCAGCAGCACAAGAAATTCCATCCAAATTGCAGGGTTAATGTGCAAGCAAAAGAACAAGTTTTTTCTGACAGTTCAAACATTCATTTAACAAAATAATGCTGTTATAATTTATTTATATTAGTCTAATCACATCTAATGTGCAATTTAACCACAGCCTGTATATATAAATGAAGACAGCTAATGCACTTGCCGCTGTGTTCAAAATAGGAAGTAATCATGGGCGCTTCCAGCTCCATCAACTCTAGCTCCAATTCGTTTTACACTGAAAAATTGTCACCCCTCTCTCTGTAACTGCAGCAGTGACTTTTATTTTGGCTATTTTATCTGTAAATCAAGATATGAACATTCAAAAATGTATTCAATTCAATTTATTTTTCACAGTGGTCAACGTTCTATAAGGCACATGCACACACACACATGTAGCATATACACATGCACATGCACATTTACACACTCAAGCTTCTTCCATAGTGTATATTGTGCACATACATGTCTGTTTTTCTGTATGCTAGTATATAAATGACACACTGAAAAACATGGATACCCTCAGAAGCTCTGTACACTACTGGAATGGAGTCTATCACCGCTGCACAAGACAAACTATTTGATGACTTGGCTGGTAGTTATGTTTTACCTTATCTCTTTTCTTTCTTTTGCCATTTGAGTTTGACACACTATTTTATGAAAGAAGATAATTCGTAAGAAAGTATATGTACTACTAAAATTAAATAAACATTACTATAGATCAATAAGGTGCCTTCTTTCCCAGAGGTCGCTTTGGCTCGTGTTAGCAACAGGTTTGATTGACAGTGTAGCTAAGCGCCCGCTTCCTGCTAAACCAGCGATGCGGGCGTGAAGGGGCATTATCTTCAGCAGCCTCGCTCCGGATTGGCTGTTTGGTTGCTACGATACTCGCGGTCATATCGGCTCGGCTCCAAATTCGCCCTGTACCTGCTCTAGCCTCGATAAGCTTCATTTGACTGGAGCCAAACACTATGGTTGACGTCACACTCACTTAGTCCACTTCTTTATGTCTGTGAATTTAACATAGTTGCTAGGTAACATTTTTTGAAATTACCTCTATGGATACAAAATGGCGTATTTTTATATATACGACATATATATATTTAGAGATATTTATTTATTTTTTGTCAGTATCGCATGTTCCAAATTGTAATATCACTTCCTTAATCCCCACTAAACGCTGTTGTGTTGGCTCCCTGCATCTCCAACCCATCATCGAATAAAGCTCAGGCCCTTTACATATTCCTATCGCCGCGCACCACACACCCCCTATGATGTTCTAAAACGCTCCGTAAGTGGATTGGAGTGCTCCCCGTCGCCTCTCGCACGCGTTGGTGGTCCAGGTATGTGCTACCATTATCCCTCTAATGCTCCTCATCCATTGCGCCCCCCTCTTTTAAAACTGATAGCTACATTTGCGCACTGCACGGACGTAGCCTCTTCCTTAGTGCTGCTCGCATTTCACGCGCCTTAGCTTATCATAAATCTCATAGGCTAATGGGACAGCTGACCCTTCTTGGTTCGAACGCCGCACTCAGCACTTCGCTACCGACATTCGTATGCTAAAAGAGCAAGTGTGGTGTATCGGCAAACAATGGACTTATGCAAAAAAAAAATCACCCTTAGAAGTGCGGACTGGGCATAACTAGCCGTGCGCGCGTGATTAATTAAGGTAGCTAGCTGTCTTGCGTATAGATTCCGCGACATTGAGCCCCCCCGTTCTGCTAATGTGTGGTGGTATAATCTTGAACAACAAAGCTCGGGAGGGAAGCAGAGCCAGGGTCAGATTAGAACGGGCCAATGGAAAAAAACTCATTATCTACTCTTATACAGTACTGTGCAGGCTGCAATTAGCAACAGTGAGTCATCTCAGAAGACTGGAAATAGATCATTGAGTTCAATTAACTTTTTCATTTTCTTTTTTTTACTTTTTGTATTGGTGACGTATACACAAACCAATGATATGAACAAGTCTGTGAATCAAATAGTCTCAAGTCAATGTTTTTCTATAGTGGATGGGCTGGTAGTGACCCATGACTTGAAAGAGCTATATCTGATTTTTACTGTCTTAAAAATGTGAAAAACAGAACTAGTTCATTTCAGACGTTTTGCAGTCGTCCAAAGTTATTCCTCACTTGCCTTATGCATTCTGAGCATCCTAATTATTCACCACAATGAGTTTACCAGCACTTTTCACCATTTTCAGAGGCCACAGTGAAGTTTTGCGTCACAGTAATGGTAACGGCAACTAGCATGCTAACAGTACACTTTCTGATTAGCAGACAATAAAACACTTAATACTTAGATGCACACAGTACACAGCTGACTTATTTTGAAAGAGCTGCTTATGCAATATAGTGGTCGCTTGTTTATCGCGGGGGTTACGCTAAAAAAAATAACCTGCAATAGGCGAAATCCGCGACGTAGTCAGTTTTAAGGCTGTAAAACTCCTCACCACACACTTTATACACTTTTTTCAGACAGGCATTAACATTTTCTCAAATTTCTCTCTTGTTTAATTCATTAATAGTGGCTCACGTGTATTTCACAGTAACTCTGATCATGCTTCTTCGTCCTGAAGCTGCTCTGCGATCGAAATCGAACATTTATGTAAATTTGGCTGAACACATTCTTTACTGTACAGGAGACACGGCATGGAGGAGATTGACTGACAATGGTTTACAGTCCCTTAGCTAATCAGGATGCAAAAAAAAAACAAAAAAAAACATGTAAATTGCACAAAAAAATCTACAAAACAGCGAGGCCGTGAAAGGTGACCCGCGATATAGCGAGGGACCACTGTATATCTGTACTGGAGAACAGACATATTTGCTTTTTCTTTCTTTTTTTTTTTTTTTTTTTTTTTTTTACATTTTATAATGTTCCATCATCAAAAACTGCAAAATTCTCCTCTTTTCAGATATTTTCATTTTTGTGCGTTTTTATAATCCATGCACCATTTTGGTCATCAAGTAATTGTTAGATGAGTTATGTCAATTCATATACAGGCCTGTCTGTATAGACAGGCCTGTATATGAAAACACGTCATGTTTTTACATTTTAGTACCTTGCTGCATGTCTTCTTTTGTCAGATGGAGGTTTGGACAGCCACAAACCTGAGATGAACTCTTTTTAAGTGGTGCAATGAAACTAGGACAGTGGTGTAAGGACACTCTAAGCAGTTTTGCCTTTTGTCCTATAGGAAGGGGGGCACTGATGCAGCATTCTTGTCCAGGTTTTCATTTAAACCAAGGGTCAGTTCAAACACTAAAAGTTGATTCATTCTACTTATTTCGAGAGCTGCATTCCTTAAGCCCTAGAGCCTCCTGTTCTTCTTATAACCTTACTGATGAACTACAGTTACCGAGGTAAGAGTTCACTGACTGTGAAGTATATTTGTTCAACACATTTTTATTACATTTTGCATACATGTTCTTAAAAGACACATGTTGTGGGAAAAATAAGTTTTAACCATATTAAAACATTGTTCCCACATTAAAAACCTCCCTGAATTGTATTTAGCGTGATTCACTCTGGTTTCAGCAATCCTCTGTAAAAAGTCCTTTGTCGCTGAGCCTCAGCTGAGTTTGAATTTTCTCAGGATTGTTGCACTTTGTCCATCAATTTCTGTGTTTTCGGGACATGTTTGTTATTAGCTAAGATTAGTTAGTTTAGTTTTTTCCCCATGGTAATTTCCTCTGCTACCAATATACAATGTTGGGGAAGTTACTTTGAAAACTTATTACAAGTTAAATATATGTGCTTTATGTTTTATTAGAGACTATTAAACTAAAACTGTCTCAGGTGACCTCACACCAATAATAAAGTAACATTTGCATAATGCTGCTACTCTCTAAGTGGCTGTAGAAGTCATGTTTGGGGGCAATTATGTAACTAAATATTAAGTAATTTTGTTAGTAACTGTAAAGTGTTTTTAAAGTAATATTAACTAAATTAAACCCAACACTGCCATTATATGGAACCACCAGATTACAGTGTGGGAAGCACCCAAGCTGAAAAATAATGTCTGGTTCATACATGGCGATTAGTTTTGAGTTTTAAAACAGGATATGTCAAAGCAAAGGTTCTCAAGAGTATGTTTAAGGGCCAACAGTAGCCACAATGCAGAATATATGTCTTTAATTAACCTTACAATTTGCAATCCAGTTTGGCATACAAGAAGGATTAAAATACTTTGATCACTACGACAAATTAGCCAACTGTATCTCTGAAAATGTGTATTACTGCAAAATATACAACACTAACTTTGCCGTACTTTATTTAATTCAGAAACTGGAGCATACTCTTCAGAAGGTTTGTGGAGGTTAGAAACATCACAAATATGCACTTCCTGACAGCAGACTTTTGTATTGGAGACCTTAAACTGTGTTACTTACTCATATACAAAGGCTGGGCATCCATACAAAGAGTGCAGACTGTGGAGATGTGTGAAGTGCTCTGGGTGGTAAACACAGTGACTAAAAGACATAAGTGTTGCACGCACTAAGTAAGAATTAATTCAACTCGAAAGGTGCAAATACATTCACCTGCATCTTTTGACGGACTTCTCAACATCACAGTTAGCGTAGTATGTCATTTACAACAGCTTGGCTATGTCAAAAACAAATCTGCAATCAAAACATAATGTGTAGACAATGGTGCACTGGAAAAAGAAACAATACGATAATACAGGAAGATTATGAATCAAGTAATAGTTGAGAACATTCTGGCTGAATGGGGAGACACATGCTGCTGTTCTTGAAATAATAATACAAACAACAGTGTAATTTTGATTTTGAGCGAGAAAAAAGTAGTGATGGGACTTTCAGCTCTTTTATGAGATCCAAATCTCTTAGATCTATTAATTTCAAAGAGCCGTTCAAAAGACTGGCTCTTTTAGTGTTTATTTATATGACAGAACCCAATGTGAGAACTAATTTTAACAACAAACTAATCACAGAGAGAAACGACCAAGTCTCAGATGTGTTTAAAACGGTTCAAACTGAGAGAGAAAGAGCGTCTTTCAAATGATGTATAATCTAAATAAAACGGTGGACTACAATAACAATTATTTTATTACGAATTGTTAATATGATGCCAAATATGTTTTGGAGCACAAAGCTCTTACTTGTGTCGTCTGCTCTGCTTTTATGCTGAATCTTGTATCAGTTCTGTGTTAATTAGTATAAAAATGCATACAAATTACAAAGAAAAAGAATGAGATCTAGATCCAACCGTTCACATTAAGGAATTGTTCAAAAAAAACCACTCGTTCAAAAATGCCACATCACTAGAAAAAAAGCTGTATGAAATACCATACAAATCATATTAAAAGAGACGGTATATAGTATTCAGTATCTGAAATGTGCAATCCATAGCCCGTCAAGGCCCACGCATTTATGTTAAGTTATAGCAGTGTTTCTCAAATAGTGGGGCAGAACACAACAGAAAATAACTGAGAAGCACTGAGTTATAGTAATTCACAATTTACCTTTTCAATTTTTGTTAAAATTATGACAAAATGTATTCTGTATGCATTCTGTATCTTTAATGAAAAAAAATATTGGTTGCATATTTTGTAAACACTGAGGCAGCTTGGAAAAACATTGGTGCCAAATATGTCCCACTACTACCAATATCTGGGGAAACATTCTGGTGACTTTTTCTGGCAAGGAGGATGAGCGCTTCACGGCGAAAAGGTTCCAGGTTTGATCCCCGGGTTGCCCACTCTATGTGGTGTTTGTATGTTTCTCCTGAGTGGGTTTCTCTGGGCATTTCAGGTTTCCCCATCAATCCAAAAAGCTAAAAACATGCACAGATAAAATCCTTCAGCTAAGGTAGTCCTGACCAAGCCTAGCAACAAGATCATGGGGATGGTTCTCACTGCTACTGAGGAGATGCTCCAGCAGCACTGAAAGATGGGTCAAATGCAGAGGGCAAATTCCCCTACGGGGAAAATAAACTGTGTCTTTACCTATAACTGAAAACAAACAAATTTTGAAATAACATAAATAAAATTGTGGTGTGCTCCAGGGATGTTACTTAGGACCTTTGATATTCCGTTGTACAGAGTTTAACTGTACTGTGGTTCATGAGGCAAAGACTGGAAACACTAGCAGTGATTTTAAATGCCACAGCGGTCACAGATTTGTTCAGAAGCCATCACCATATACTGTATATACACTTATACCATCCCACTCCAGCCACCAGTGGCCAAGTATAGCCTCTTTACACCAGCGTCAACATTGTGAAAGTACCAGGAGTCCAACATGAACACACCTCTTTGTTAACGCTACTGCTCCATCTGAAGATGTGAGACAGGCCTCTACTTTGACAATGTTTAAATCCAGGCTCAAAACGGTTCTGTTTATCTGTGCATATGACTGAGAGGGTTTTATTTTTATTCTGCACTCTTTTGTTTTAATGTTTTAATGTCAATTTTATGATGATTATTTGTGATTATTCATGTTTGATTTGTGTGATTTTAATGTTTTTTCTTATTCTGTAAAGCACTTTGAATTACCTTGTGTACGAATTGTGCTATACAAATAAACTTGCCTTGCCTTGCCTTGCTCCATTAAGACCGGGGTCAAGATACGGCTGTAAATGTTCCCTCTTGTTGCTGACAGCAGAGAGAGCTCATTAGAAAAATAAATACCTCCTTAGAGACAGAACTAAAGTTCATAAAGTATATTTTCCAAATGCAGACATTGTAAGTTAGAACTTGTGTTGAACTCATTTCTATGTGACCAAAATCATGCTTAAAAAAAGAATTAAAGCCACATGAATGCATAATACATGTTCTTTAAATAAAACAAAAACTCACACTGCCGAAAAGCCTGTGCACCATCAGATTCAGCCCGCAGAACACCAATGGTACATACACCACAGTTTGAGAAACACTGCCCTAATAATCATTCCAACAGAGGTCCGTAAGTATATGGCTTTTATCGGTCATACTGTGGAGTTCACTCAAGTCAAGTTTTGTTCAAAGAATGAGAGTGAGAATATATTCACAGTGTGCCCTAGAGAACACCAGTAGCAAGATGTGTCTATCACTGAACAGACTGCTAAAAGCTAACTCTGTCACTGTCCACCACTGATGCATGACTAACGGGATGTGGCCATGCTAGCTTTACACTTCACTGGAGTCACAAACAACTTCTACAGTAATCAAGTTTATACAGCCAAAGCAAGGCAAGCTCATAAATATAGATATGAGATCGGAAGTAGAAATGAAATGAGTGTTGCCTATTCATAGATTACAATATGGATGCAGATTTATTTGGAACAGCTCTATAATAATACAATTTTGCAGACTTTGGATCGCTACCAGTTTACTTGGGTATTAGATCTCTATGCATGGTTTTCGGAGTGATGGAAAGTCAGCACCGTCGCCATAGCAAATAACAATCCTTAGGAATATTTTACCATGAGATTCCACAACAGTCTCTCTATGCACTTGAGCAAGACACTTCACCCACCTTGCTGTTAGTAAAGTTTTGTCTAGATATCTTTTATGGTATAATAAATGATGCATCTCATTTATCCATTCATCCATTTTCCTTCCGCTTATCTGGGGCAGGGCCATGGGGGCAGCTGTCTAAGCAGGGACTCCCAGACTTCCCTCACCCCAGACACGTCCTCCAGCTCCTCCGGTGGGACCCCAAGGCGTTTCCAGGCCAGCCGAGAGACATAGTCCCTCAGCGTGTCCTGGGTCTTCCCCGGGGCCTCCTCCCTGTGGAACATGCTTGGATCTCATTTATATGTAATAATATACATGAACAAGTATGAAATAAACGCTCACATTTTATTGCACTAGTCTCAAATCAATAAAACAATGTCTAAGTTTTTAAGAGCAATAAACCTAAACAAATAGAAAAAACTTGCTTTTACTTTAGTGTCTTATGGGTCATTAATTGCCATGCACGCAGTTGACTAGCCTTTAAGCTTTCAATATTAACAGGATTTGTTTTGCTGAAAAATCTTTTGTGGTGGTAGGGTCAATGTAGCTTATACTTATTCCAATTAACAAAGAAACATATTGAATCTTGTATTGTACACTTGTGCTGGGTGTTGCCACCTTGTCTCTGACAGTCAAATGTCACACAATGAGAACACAGGCCAGTGGCTAAACTGCAGCCACTGACTCATTGTTCTTGACCTTCTTTGAGCCTTGGACAGAGCCCTGGTCTAATGCACTCTGACGTACAGGTCGTCATCATCTGAGCCTTACACTACAACAATCAATGTGTTCAGTATACAGTTTTAGGCCATACGATCAAATATATAGTTTTATACATTTCTGCATGGTTTGAATCTGCTTATTGTTTCACTGATTTCATTTCATAGGATAATGTGTTGTCAAGTGTAGAAGAGGGCATCTCCAGATCTTGGTTTAGGCCTATCCTTCTGCTGACCCATAAATGCATCACTGTTCTGGCACCACTGTATCTGCAAGACCTTATCACTTTGCACCCTCAGATCTTCAGGTAGCTCCTTCAGGTCCCCCCCATTAGGCTCCGTACAATGGGGGACTGAGCCTTCTCTTCAGCTGCACCACGACTCTGGCATTGCCTCCCTGCCAGGCTGAGGCCACACAGAGCCTGGACTTTTTAAAACCTAATCTAAAGACGTTTTTATTTAGAAAAGCTTATTGTTGATGTTTTTCAGCATTTAGCAATTTAGTATTTGTTTAAAGTTATTGTTTTATTGTAGCTTTCTGAGATTCTATGGAATAAAGAGTGCATTATAAATAAAATGTATTATTATTATGGTTTCTCAAAGTGTCAAAAGGAGCTTTTACCTTCAGTGCTCGTTGGCTGTGTGGCAGGCATTCTCTCGCAGGTTCAGGTCAGTTACTCTGAAATGATATCACGTCCATAAAACCAGCAAGATGGTTGTGGTTTCAACTACGCAGGTGAGTGTACTACAGTTTCCCTTTTCAAATCAAAACAGGATCAACAGGTAAAACCCCTAGCTAAAGTACACCCAACCAACTGCTTCAGACAGGTTACCTCAGCAACAGTGAGACGTGTCAAATGCAGACAACAAACCTCACCTCAGAAGGTAGAGCATGTAACTTTTTGGAGGTGGCACATCACCTGCATGATTCAATGAAAATAAACAAAGATAAAACCCTACATTTTCCAAGAAGATAAATACATTTCATACTATGGAACATTATAGCCAAACAAGCAGGTGGACGCCCTCCTCCAAGCCAAAAAAGAGTCAGGTTTGCGGAGATGCAAGCCTGCTCAGAGAAAGGATACATGTTTTTCACTGCTATAAACATAACTAAATTGAACAAAACATGCTTTTACTTTATTTTTTGGCAAAAAATGTTACATACTGCGGCTTTAACCTTAACATCAAAGTTAAGACTAAACTGAAACTAAAGCAGAATTGCTGTTGTAGTGCTGGTGTAGGACAAACCAAGTCTACACCATAACCAGTACTACACTAGGACCAGTATGAAAAACACCCCTAGATCAATAGTTAATATCATACAGATTGTGGCATTATAATACATTAAATGTCTTAAAGCAAAACCAGTCGACAGAGTTGCTTTTCTCTAACTGAGAGTGCCAGAACAAAGCAAAAGTTCAAACTGACTATGCGGCAATGCGGCCCACAGGTGGACTTTTGTAGCTCTCCTCAAAGAAACTAAATAGAGCCATTTGTCCTTTTAGCTTTGTAAAAAACACCAGTGTAAGAAGCCCAAATGAGAGGCATTGTTGGGCGTGATGATAATGTCCTCGCTTTTATTGAGCTGTGCAGAATCCCTGAGCAAGGAGAAACACTGGCCGCTATACCCTTGATACATTTTTAATGAGGCCGTCTTTGTTGCGCGGTCCGGCTATTTCAGGAGGGTTTTCACAGTCAACACAGCAGCCTTTGTTGTTTGGCTCTGAGGAAGGATTGTTTTTTTTTCCTCTGACCCTCCATAGTAATAAATGTCATTGCGAGATTTATTGTTAGATCAGAGACTAGGAGATGTACGCTTGTAGTTGAAATCGCTTTTAACATCCCATTGGCAACGGTGTAACTTTAAAGGAGAAGTTGACTTTTCAAAGGCTGTAAATGTGCTATGATGTTTTTCTCTCATCATTAGCTTACTCAGAGTTGGGTTTTGAGTGATTCGAGCAACAACAAAATAGCCGGGCTTACTCTGCATAAAAAAACTGCCATCGTTGTAGGTTAGATCTGCACAAGCATGTTCTGAAATGCGATTGTTGCATTTGTTTGTCAGTTCATATTTCAGTGTTTCTGTCAATTCTTCTGCATTTAAAGGGCTTCTATTACACAATTTTCTGACTTATGTTGCTTCCTTATACCTGGAATTGTGTTTTGTTTCACACAAACCCTGCATGTTTAGGCTGAGTTCTTCTCTCAAACAGAAAAACACTCTGTTCCACCTTGTGATGTCATGTGGTGATACAGGAAATGCGCCACTGTGTTTTTAAAACTCCATACACCCTCACTGGAATAGTTTAGATGATTTCTGCCCTGGAATTGCCAATCTCTACTGAACTAGGAAGGTAAAAGGTAGCTGTTAACTTGGAAAGAACCACTTCCAGGTGGAACAGAGCATTTTGAGCTTTGGACATGTAGACAGACTAACAATAAAGGATTACTCAAATGTGTGTGTTCCAACCCAGCTTGTGAGGGGACAGGGAAGTAACGAAAGAAACCAAGATGGAAAATGGTAAATGAACAGGGACGTTAAGTTAGCTAAAACACAGATTTTACAGTAACAATGTACAGAGTCAGTACTGACAACGAGTGTCTCACAACACAGAGTCAATACCACTGTAGTGATATGACCAGAAGAGACACACGAAATGACACACGCAGGACAGCAGCCCCGAACAGGTGTCCCGAATCTTCTTAAGTGGGAGGCGGCCCCAGGATTGGCCATGGTGGGAAACAGTCCTCCAATCACAACCGAGGGGCCCAACAGACACGATTATGGGGAAAGTAGAAGATTCAGGGACACACACAAAAAGAACTTAAGGCTGTAACATGTGTGAATGAAACAAAACACAACTCCGGATGTGTTTTTGAGAAAGTGGCAACATTATAACATGACTTAAAGCTCACAAGAGTCACAAGAGAAGACCTTTAAAATATGAAAAGTGAGCAAAATAATATTATTAAAACAGAACGAAATGCTTGTTGGAATTAGATGTTTCTCAAGCCCTACCACTTAACCTTAACACAGTTTCCATAATCCAATTGCCCTCTCCTCTCTACGTTTAGCTGGTGTATTCTCTGTTGAACAATAAGAAGTCTTTTGGCCTTGCATTTCTCTGAAGCAAATGTGTGTGACCGATTATCTTATTATTGCATATATGCTCTCATTAGGCCATCTGCTCAGAGTGGGTTCAACGCTGGTTCTAATTATGCGTGGTGTGTTTTTGTGAAGATATATCTATAAAATAACACAGGCAGGCATATCATTTTTTACTCCTTTTAGGATCTATATTAGTCATACTTACACTAAAGCATGAGCAAAGAACTGTTTATTAAGTATTATTCAGGCTTAGTAACTATTTAATACCTACTTAATGAAGTACTTAATAAATACTCTGACCCTAACTCTTAAGCCTTTAATTAAGTACAGTAAAAACAGGTTTAACAAAAAAAATAGTCACATGGCCGTATAAAAAAATTGTGGCAAAATAAGGGACACATAAATAACATGAGTCACATACAAAAACAGAACCTACAAAAACAGAACTAAGTGGCAAAATAACGAGAGACAGAAACAGAACTAAACTAGAGTCTCAAACACACAAAGTTATACACAGAGCTAAATGAGTGAGGAACAAGTCTAATAAGACACAAACACAAAATGGCATACTGTCCACAAAGGCCAGCAGCCCTGAGCAGGTCTGAAGAATCTCCTTAAATAGAGGAGGCGCTGCAGGTGAGACACAGGATTGGTCAGGCGGGAAAACATTCCCCCAATCATCAGCGAGGGCTCACACAGCCAGGATTCCATGGGGAAAGGGGAACAGATGCAGTCACACACAAAACATAGGACAGATACTAAAAGGGAAAGCGCATAAGGCCTGGGGCTGTAACAGTTTTAGTTATTGTGACATAGTACTAATATTTTGAAGCTGCATAAATAGCAAAAGAAAGATCAAATTCTGTCAACTGGACAAAAGTTGTAGAGTGAAGATGTTTTGCTACTGGCCAAACCTACATGTCAAAGCGTGATCTTGATCTTGATCTCAGAAGCTAAGCAGGGCTGGGATTAGTTAGTACTTGGATGGGAGGCCACTGTGAATATCAGGTGCCACAGTGGGGCACCAGTGGCAAAACTGCTGCTGTTGTGTCCTTAGGCAAGGCACTTCACCCGGTAGTAGGAAAAATTGTGTGCACGTGAGTGTTGGTGGTGGTCAGACGGGCAGATGGTGCTGATTGGCAGCCTCACTTCCTTCAGTCTGTTCTAGAGCAGCTGTGGCTACCACAGTCGCTTACCACCACCGAGTGAGGAGTGAATAAATAATGCACGAAATTGTAAAGTGACTTTGAGCATTTGGAAAAGTGATATAGAAGAGTAAGGGATTATTATTAGTATTGTTGTTGTCACTCATTGAAGCGGCTTCTTCAGTTCTGGTCAGATTGCTGGTGCACACTGCCTTATATGGATGCACGGCAAAAAACGTCTTTTCTCTAAAACTTCTGTCCAGTTGACAGAATTTACCTGTTCTTTTGCTATGGATTATGCCTGGACGACTGAGGATTACACAGACAAGCTTCATAAATTTTTCAAAACAGTATCCATTATAAGGAAAAAAACAACAATGAACAATGAAAAATTCCTAAATTAGTAAAAATACAGCTTTTTAACTTAGATTTATTTTGTTAACCTTTGTTAAGGCCGCAAGTGCAAACACACAATAAATATATAGCAAAGATTTAAAAAAAATGAAAAAATACTGTAAATTAGAATAGTCCATCTTCACTTTTGGTTGTGAAAAAACCTCATTTGCCCTGCAGTTAAAGGTCCTATATTGCACAAAATCGACTCTTGTGAGTTTTAAGCCTTGTTATAATGTTGTAACCTCATCAAAAACATACGTGGAGTTGTGTTTTGTTTCATTCACTTCTATTTGAATAATCCTTTATTATTAGTCTGTCTACATCTCCAAAGCTCAGAATGCTCTGTTCCACTTTGTCATGAAGCAGTAGTTTTCAAGTTATCAGCTACCTTTTAGCTCTTGTTTAGCAGAGATTGACAAATCCAGGACTGAAATAATCCAAATGATTCTAGCGAAGGTGTATGGAGTTTAAAAACACAGTGGAGCACTTCCTGTATTACCACATGACATCACAAGGTAGAGCAATGTTTCTTTTTGAGAGAAGAACGCCTGAGTTCCAGGTATGTTTTTGATGACGAAACAACCTTATAACATAGATCAGAAAATAGCATAAAATAGCCACTCACACACTCACGCACATAGGACATCTTGCTCAAAGGCACAACAACTGTATGAACTAGCAAGAGAGGTTTTTTTTTTAGTATCTCTCCCTCGGCACCGCAGTTACATATGCTACAGATCAGTGATGAATGGTTAAATATGCCACCTTGGGTATTTAATGAAAGATTTGGAGCGATTACTAGCTCTTCATCTGTATCTATATTTCATGAGTCCTGTGGGGAGAGCTGCTTGCACGGTAAATCGGCAGCACAGACTTTTACAGGGGTGTTCTATATGAGTGGTATCGCAGTGTGTCGTCAATAGAGCTGTCCAAGCCCAAAACTCCAGCTGTGTCTCTGATTGGAACCAGCACCGGATTCATTGTTGATTTAACCTTTAACGATACACTCAGGCAGCACTGCGTTTCATAGAGAACAGTGCAGAGAATGAGAAAGAAAGAGAAAATCAAAATGAGAAATAAATGTGTGTCTGCCAAATTTGTATAAGCAGGTAAAAATAAGTCCTATGTACTGTCTGCATCAAATAAATCGTTTTATTCGTAGACTGCATCTAAAGGCCTAAATGGAACACACAGAATACACAAAATTGTAAAGTGAATTTGCACATCTAAACCATAAACTCTATATGTACATGAACATAGTTAGCCTGCTATTCACCCCATTCCAAATAGGAAATGAACATGGGTGCGATTCGATTCCATCAGCTATGGCTCCCCCCTCGCCCCTCTCTCTGTAACTGCTGCCACCATTTTGGTCTTAAACCAGGGGTGTCCAAACTATGGCCCGGGGGCCAAATGCAGCCCTCAGACCAGTTTTTATTGGCCCTAAGGCCTCCTGCTGAACCGGCTCAATTGATCATAAGCAGCACTTTTAACAGCAAATAAAAGTATTTCTGCCATTACAACCTCAAACATCACATTGCAGTGTGATACAGACCTAAAATGAATGTGTTATTAATACACAGTGGCTCTGTCAAAGCTGTGTTTAAAGCACCGCACTACATTGATCACTGGTCTGTGGCCCTCCGCTTCAAATACGTTTTGAGATGTGGCCCTTGATAAAAAAAGTTTGGGCACCTCTGTGTTAAATATTCGGATTAAACATCTCTACACGATCCTGGTGGTTTTATTTCACAATTTCTTCTGTAAATGAAGATATGAACAATAATAACAGGTCAGGTGCCCTCTTTCCCCTAAGTCGCTCCTGCTCGCTGTAGCAACAGGTGTGACTGACAGCGTTACTAAGCGCCCGCCCCGTGTCAAACCAGTTGTGCGGACAGGAAATGGGCATGAAGCTTCAACCACATTGCTCCTAATTGGGTCTTTGATTGCTATGATAAGCGTTCTTGGATTACCAAATATGGATCTTGGCACCAAAATAGCCGCGATAACTGTGATTCTCCACTGGCTTCATTTGGCTGGAGCTGAAGACTATGGGTTCAGCTGTCCACTATGTCTATATTGGCATTATTGTGTCTCGTCCACTTTTGCCTTAAATGCGACTAAACGGTGTTTTCTTTATGGTGGCACTTCCGGTTAAGTGAGAATTCCACGAGACTTTGGGAAAAGTTTTGCAGCTAAAATGTGATACAAAGTAGGTTGTGTTGGTTTTACTCTGGTTTTATTCTCTGGGTGACTTTAAAACGGCTCTGTAGTCCCTATAGAACTTATTTACCATCAAGATCGGCAGCCCCATGCAAAACAATACAACCCAAACGACAATGGCGGCGCACACGGCAACTTCTCAAATAAGGTGAACACACTACGACGATGCTATAGCCTATATGACCAACACGCTACGATTCCAACTTATTTTCTATGCAAACTACTGAAGTGGCCCAAACTTCTCAAAACTGGTGGACGTCAACTGTAATGAAGAACGAGCTAACGCGGCTATGGGCTTATACTAGCAATCTATAGACGCTATTTCTCGCTGCAGAGGGTCTAGGTGCCCCAGTCCGAAAGCATAAAGCATTTTTATTTGCTTCTCTAAACAGAGCAGTAAAATCCATTCTGGAATGCAATCTCTAATGACGCCCTTGATCACGCGGGGCCGTTCTGAGGGGGGAAGGAGTTGATTGATTAGCTTTCTTTGCATTACTTCACTTGGCTCCATAACTGACAGACATTATATATACACTGCATACAGACGGCATTGGGGCTAATCATTCATATGTCCTTGTGTAGAACATAGTCTGGTGTTATTAAAGCACCGGAGATGTACGGCGAATACGTGGGGGACGAATGTAGGTTTACTGCAATGGAATATGGAAATGTGCCAAATGAAGGCGTTATTTAAAGGAGTGGAAACATGAAAAACAACTGGCTCATTTTAAAAGCTGCGGTCCAAAGTTATTTCTCACTTACCTTATGCGTTACGAGCATCCTGATTACTCTCAGTGATGAGTTTATAAGTGCTTTTCATGACTTTCTGAGGCCACAGTGAAGTTTGCCATCACGGTAAAGCTAACGACGACTAGCATGCTGATTGTGCACTTCCTGATTTAAAATTAGATGCAGACAGTACACAGTGGTCTTGTTTTGACCTTAAGAGCCGCTTTACAATATACAGTCACTGACACTTTTAAATCTTCAATAGCTCCTATAATTCTTAAGTTATACTCATCAAATTTTACCAGTAGGTAAACTGAACCTTCCCAGATTTTTGGCAGTATATACGGTTATAATTGTTCACTTACACTTGAACTTATCACTACTTAAACTAGGGGAAGTAAAAATGACCAAATTTGTAAAAACTATGTTTTTTTAAGTATCCACTATTTTCAGTTTGGCACTGAATAGCCCGATCCAACACACTTTGCAGAACATTTGAAAGTATTTCCGGGCTTATGGCTCTTATTTGATCCTCGATAATATGTGTTTAGTCACAAACACCTTTCTTTAAGATAGCCCCACAGGAAGAAATCGGGACAAGTCAGGTCTGTGGAGATCACATACTGCCCCCTGTCTTTGAAAAACACTTATTATTCCTTTAATGACATTTACACTTGGGGCATCTCTGGTATTAAAATGTCGACGGTAACACCGCTGGGTTTCTGAAATTGACTCATGTGACTCAAAGTACCACAGTACAATGAGGGTTTGTTCCTCGGTGCTATATTTGCTCATATTAATGTCGGAAGGGTAGATCTAAATGCTCTGAAAAAATAAATAAAAATATTTAGAAACAAAAGAGTTATGAATTTTTTCAACTGTCAGTGACTTATGGGCCACCCTGTATCTATACTGCATGGGGCAAGACAAATTTTGCTCAAACACAATCTGGAAAATGGGGTACAGGATTTTAAGATTTTGTAATGCTCATGCAAAGGCAGAAATATTCAAGGTGGCATCCATGTTACGCTAAACCTTAGCTTTTAACAACGCCACATCAAATCCATTATAACTAACTACTCACTACATTCACTACAGTAAAACATGAAATATTTTAAACTTAACATGCTCAAAAGTACTTATTTGACTTCATAGAGAATTATTGCTTTGCCTGGAATGTTACGCAACTTATCCATCTTCATTACACAAGCAGGTTCCAGGTCAGATCTATGAAGAGGCAACAGCCATAATGCATGTTTCACCTCGAATTCATTAAGCAAGATAAGTTTAATGCCGTACGGTGGAACATTCAAGCTTTTCATATTTTTGGGGCAAGTGTGTTTTGTCAGATGTAATATAAAAAACAACAACTGTTGACAAATTTGTGCTAACGCATTTTGGCCCCACAGATACAAGTCAGACACAGGTACGGGATGGCTGAGTTTGTTATTGAGCTAAGGCTTGTGATCCTCCATTCACTGCACAAACTGAACCATAAAAAACAAATCAATGACGACAGCAGGACTGAATACAACCTTGCCACACGCAGCACATGCAAAGGTAGGCTTCTGTTTCGTGGGCTGAACAGGTCCGTGTGTGAAAATTCACTGACCCAGCTTGATTTGTTCGCGTTTTTACCATAATGCACAAATTTGAGGCAGATGAAGTGTAAATGAATTGCTTTTGCTGACACTCCTATTTACTATGACAAGAAGGAGGCCTGAAAATGCTTAAATTATTAAATTAGCAGGCCTACGTTGGACATACAGCTGTAAACTGTTAGCGCTGGATGGACTGCTGTTTTTTGTACATATAGCGTTTGATTATGATCATTGGTGGAAAAAATAAAAAAAAAAGAAACCTGCACCCCCCTGACTCTCGTATTCCACGGTCCACCTCTCACGTCTTAGAAAAGCATGACCGCAGAGTCAGATGGCTCCACGTGCAGCACTAGTTTCTTTTGAAAGTTTAGCCTGAGTTTCACCAGGCTAAACTTGCGCTTTCACTGACTAAGGATGGCAATGGATGGCGCTGAGTGTATGGGGCCTGTAGGGCTTGTGCGTGGGGTTTATTAGATATAGGCTATACCTAGGCTCTACACATTCAAAGTGTAAGGTATTTTCTAGCAGTGCAGCACTACACCAAACTGGTATCCTGATTTACTCATGCTTAAGTAAATAACACGTGCCAACCAGTGGATATGGAATACATGGGGGATCACCAAGACGCTATGAAGACCAGTGTGGGAGGTACAAGGATGTGTGGACAATAAGAAAATAGCTCTGTTCTGGTCATTTTGGTTAAAGCCACATCTCAGGAATGTATGACCCCCCAATCTGAGACGGTCATAAAACACTGATGATGATGATGATAAAAAAAAAAAAGAAGTTCCATAATTTGGGGGAATTGCAGCTGGTTTCATGGTAAAATAAAATAAATAAAAGTAAATAAAAGTATAATGTTTTTTCTGTCATGGCGGCGCAACGAAAAATAAATTATGACACTGGTCACAACTTTCAATAGCCTATTAAACAGGCTAAATGTATGCAAATGTGCTGGTCTAGTAATAAATAAACTAATAAGTGAATGATGCGTTCTCTCAAAAAACTAGTAATTGTTCACAGCATTACGCACTGTTCCCTGGACATATGTATCACTCCATCAGCTCCAGATCTGTTCCACTTGTCGGTCAGGAGTCATTTGGTTGCCTTCGTGTCTTTGTATGTGTGTCTCACGCTGACTTTGTTTTCCAAAATGGCTGTTTTAGAAAACACAGTGCCGAAAGGTGCAATTTCTTCTCCCTCCTTTACTGTGAGTCAATGGGCAGTGGTAGGTGGGTTAGGGTTAGGGTTATGTCCTGTTCAGAGTACCTTTCTAGCAGCATACTTGTACTCCTACTTGAGTGTTATTTCTATTGAAATAACAGTGCTCTTACTTGACTACTTTGTGATCAAGTTATGGATTAGTTAGAATACAGCTGGTTAACCTCTGCGATGCGATGCCTTTGAACTCTTAATATTTTTGAACTTTTGGAAAAGTCTATAGGGAAAAATGAATGAAAAATTTACTTAAACGAACAGGAGTTGACTTTGAAGTATAGATTGTTTTACTGAGGAGAGCCTCTAAACAATGCCAGATTTCAGTTCCCGATAAGAGGCTCAGGTGACACTGGCTCAAACCTGGAGCTCAGCTGCAGACGACGTCATTTATGCCAAGTGTATGATTTTGTTTAGTTTGACTCAGTGCAGGTTA